>JAOTNS010000323.1:12500-123473 GCA_028476615.1 Culter alburnus
ACGTTGAAATGTCAGGTTTTAAATCGTGTAAGTCTCTTGTAAGAGCTCTTTATGCGATTCTTTTGTCTTTTCAGGTGTAAATGACCCATTATTCATGATGATTCACGCCTCCACGCATACTGTGTTTCTTGACCAAAGATGTTTACATTTGATTATTCAATTTTTTGATGTAGGCTATTACTTATCTAAATACCACTATTAGTCCATTTTCCTGAAAAACTTAAAACACTATTTAATTTGTATTTTCATTGTATTTATTTGTCTGTTTTGTTAGTAATTAGTTTCTTTGTTTGTTTGTAATTGTATTGCCAACTGTTTACTTGTTACTAATTATTTTGAGGACCTTTTTCTTAAATTAGTTAACCTAGTATTAGTTTTGCGGAAATATTGAAAATTGTGAAATTTCACTGATATTTAAAATTACTCATACCATGAAATAAGACTTTGATCATATCACCCACCAATAATAGTGTTAAAGGGTTAGTTCACCCAAAAATGAAAATTCTGTCCTTAATTCACCCTCATATTGTTCCAAACCCATAAGACTTTCATTTATCTTTGTAACACAAATGAAGATCTTTTTTGATGGCATCTGAGAGATTTCTGTCCCTCCTTAGACAGCTGTATAATTCAAACTTTGACACTTCAAAAAGTTCATAAAGAGATTGGAAAACTAATTCATATGAAAATTACTGGTTTAGTCCAAATTTTCTGATGAGACTTGATTGCTTTTTATGATGAACAGATTTAATTTAGGTTTTTACTCACATATACATTGATCAGCAAACATATTACATAAACAGAAGCTCAACCAAACCTGAATGACAGACGAGAAAAAACCTCTTGCGGAAGCTCAAACGTGCTGCATAACACACAAGAATGAACCTCATTGGGTCTTGCAAAGTTCAAGCAAACATGTTTGAGCTTCTGTTTACCACATGTGTGAGTTGATGAATGTTTACATGTGAATGTAAGCCTAAATTCAGTATTTTCATCATATAAAGCAATTGTCTTTTCAGAAAATTTGGACTAAACTGCTCAGTACATATGGATTCGTTTTACAATCTCTTTATGAACTTTTTGAAGCGTCAAAGTTTCAGTTTGTAGGCTGTCTATGGATAGACAGAAAGCTCTCAGATTTCATCAAAAAGATCTTCATTTGCATTCTGAAGATTAACGAAAGTGTGGGTAATTAATGAAAGAATTTTCATTGTTGGGTGAACTAACCCTTTAAATAATCATGATTTCAATATTGACCAAAAATAATCGTGATTATTTTTGCCAGGAGTGTTCTTATTCTTGTATCCCCTCCTTTTTAAGGGTCTACAATCCTGTGATAGAGGACAAGTTTTTCTTCTTTTCTTGGTTACGTGGAAGGGAGGAGAGGAGACAAGATGCCGAAACCTGTAAGTATTAGACAAGAAGCATTTTTTTGTTACAAATGTCAAATTCTCTGACTTTTCCCTGACTTTCAGTGACTAAAAAGCTGAATTTCCATGACCTATGATGAACGGAAAGAACAGGCCGCTGTTATGCTGAGCACTGAACAGACAAAAATCAGCCTCAGACAATATTTTAAATCCATCCATTTGCAAGCTTTATTTACTTGTTCACAGACGTTTTTAGTACAAAACTAAGTTAAACACTCATACACACTACTTTTTTTTTTTTTTACACTTTTACCCATTAAATGCACTTTGATATTTTTCTGTACTTTTTCTACAGAAATTAATTTATAGATTTAATGCTTTCAGGGGTTAAACGCTTTAGAGGATTTTTTGTTTCTTATCAAGTTCATCATTCAGTCTTTTGATATCTTCACATTCAGTTTTTGCAGCCTTAGACTTTTTGCAGTCTTAGACTGTTTGAAACTAGGCTATTTCTGTAAATGGTTATGATTATTTAGGTCTGAAATAAATAATTAATAATTATTAAATAATTAAGTCCCATAATATTTTTCCTTCAGAAGTAATGTTGGTAGATTATCCAATGTGCATTTATTAATTTATTCATATTTATTCATTATACCACGGTGAATAAACAAAGGTAACGCACGACCAATTTGTAAATTCTGTGCGACTGCCACTAAGGGGCGAAATGCGACAATCATGCAGTGAAAAGGCGGCTTACGGTGTCCTAACCAGACTTGACAAACTACAACATGACAAAATTAATCTTAAATCACAGCCAATCATAATAGCGTGTGGGTGGGCTCTGTTCGCAGCTAAACACGAAAACCAAACAAAATTAAACTAAACAAAATTAAACCATAAAACATTATTCAAAATACATACTCAGTGACTGATACAGTCTTTGTCATGAAATACACTTGTTTGAGCTTTGCTTAATATTAAAATGTTTTGAGCTTGAATATCATTTTGCATGACTTTAATAGCCACTATGAGAGCAAAGAAATAAAAGGAAACAAGAATGTTCAAACTGTAAGTAATAAATACTTTTCTTTGTGCATTTATATCCTTGTTCCCTCTCTATGACCTGAACTATTAGCTGCAAAATCCCAGAAATATAGAAACCATTTCAAAAATAGAATCCTTTGTCGTGTTGCGGCTGGTAAGGACAGTCTTTGAAGTGGTCATTTTGTAGCCAAAGCTCTTGAAATTTACATTTTCCTGTATGTTTGCCTTAGTTAACAGGTACAGGTGACTGCGTTTGACTTGTTGTTTTTTAATTATAAAATTCCCCTCCCAAAGTTGACAAGCGGAAATGGAATAAAATGCCGCTGAAAAATAGCCTAACCATAACAATACGCAAAACGTGAAACAACGCAATAAAAAAATGCGGTACAGAAAAATGACATTTTAATAAATGGAAACTAAAATTTAAAGTGACAAACAAAAATCCCTGATATTCCATGACTTGGACAAAAAAATATAGAATTTCCTGACTTTCAATGTATGGAATAGACCTTTTAAAATTCCATGATATTCCAGAAATTCCATGACCCATGGGAACCCTGTGTTAGGCTGGTTTCACAAAGCACACGTAAACGGCATAAGCGAAACATAATTTGTTCGGTGCCCATGTTAACAGATTAGAGCATTCACACCACACACAGAGGTGGAGTGGCAGCATGTCGCCAAGCAGAAGTGGCAGTGCCGCGATTTTCGTTGCGCTGCTTACTAGGGCTGCACGATTAATCGTACGATTAAAAAAAAATAACTTTGAAATTGCGCTTAAACAATGTGGCTTAGTGCAATTATGAAATCGCAAAGCTGAGATTATTTTATTTTATTTTTTTTATGTGCAGCTTGTCAATGAATTATGGCTCCAAATGCTAATCCATCTGAAAGCACTGCGAGTTTGAGTCGCTTATAATGTGTATTTGAAAAAGCAACACTCGTCAAACATCTTTCCAGACATGAGAAGCATTTATTAATATCTTGTCCAACAAAAGACAACATTTCAAAACATGTTTTTACTCAACTCACTTCATAACAACAGTTGAGCATCCTTCAGTGAGATGTGGCTTCTTACACACAATAAGGCAGTTGTTTGTTTATTAGTCATGTTTAATCAATCAAAGCATTTCAATCTTCTGTTTATTCAGCTACAGCAATAGTGTACCTCAGAGATGACGTGTTTTTGTAGGCCAACCCGGAAGTTAGCGGCGCACGGGTTCCCTCGATCGAAAGCCTATGCATTTTTCCCATAGACTTTTGGAAAATCACAAAAATAAGCTTTTTGTTTAACAAAGAGTTATGACACTTACACGTTTTGTCTATCAAGACAATCTTTACAAGTTAACATAACATTTATACATTTTGAAGCCTAAATAAAGTCATCAGATATAAAAAGCTAACAGTAGGCTATAAATGGACTACAGCACACCATGGTCGCGGATCAACGTCACCACCACCAAGTTTCCTCAAACTTTATTTAAAAAACAACTTTATTTTAAAAAAAAACATGCTCGCTGATTATGATCTGTGCTGTGTATGAATACTTATCCACTTTTTCATGAGAAATGCTGTCCAAATGTCCTGTTTGTCATGATGACGTCTAAAGTCCCCGCCAAAAGAAGTAGTCTGTTTTAGCAACTTGTTAGCAACCACCATTTTTAAGACACAATAAAGGTTTAAAAAGTCACAAGCGGGTTATAACTGGTGTGTTTTATGTCATAGATCAAAACGTAATATATTTAGAGGCTTTGTTAACCACAGACCTTATTTCAGGCGGTTTAGCAAAAACCCATTCAAAAAACCCATAGACTTTAGGGCGATGGAACCGGAAGTCCTAAAATGCTAACTCGCTTCCGGGTTTTGCATGCAAAAACATGTCATCTCTGAGGTACTCAATAGTATGATGCCCTAAGGGATTTCCTGGAATGATGTGTGTTATCTACTTCTGCGGCAGGGCATATTTGGAGTTTCTGCGTGAGAGCGCCCTCTGGCTTTCAGATGGAGCAGCATTTACTACTGATCACAGAGCTGTACAGCACTGACAAGCTGCGCATAAAATAATCACAGAATTTGCCAAATTACGTGTGGTTTAATTTCGAATAATCCTGCAGCCCTACTGCTTACACTGAATTAAAGCCACAGTGCATTGTTCTTGATCAAAATTTACCTGATTAACATGAAAAATAACAAATTTCACCATAAAATCATGTGAGGTGTTTCACAATCACCATATGACATTCAGCGCTGTGAAAAAAAGAAAAAAAAAAAAAAAGAAAAACCTACACGAAAACAAATCACTGCCAGAAGTTTTTGACCAAACTTCAAAGGCCTGTTTAAATGATTAAAACTAGAGGCATACCCTAACTTTAAGATTACTTTTATCATGTAAACTACCTATATACAGCATGTTATATGCATATGTGTGTGGGACAGAGGGGAACACGGGCGCTTCGCAGAAGAGTATGCTGCCCATAATAAATCGAAGCACATGACAGACAGTGGCTGGAGGAGAACACCAGTGAATGGACGATACTCGTTTATATGTGCAGTATACAAGCCGCGGTTCAGCTGTGCGCAACAAACGCTGCTAGTGTGAAAGCACAATGTCCTTTTTGACTCGCCTATTCCTGTTTAACACAAAGCCCTGCGCATAACATTCAGAAAAAGTATCCATGAATTAAGAAAGTGCTTATAACTTTGATTAAATCATTCCTTTGTAGCCTTAGTTAAAATGTTTATTAATTGATGACTGAAATTGCGAAATGGCCTTAAACAATTACTGAATAAACAGCAAAATTAGCTCAAAGAGGAAATATTAATAATTAATCATAACTTATGATTAATTATGAATATTTTGATCAGTTAATTTGATGTAGCTAAGTTATTATTACAGTCAATTAATCAGTTCGTCCAGCAGTATTGCTTATTAAATCTAAGAAATGGGTATTTTTTCATGGCCACAAAAAAAAAAAAAAAAAATTCTTAGCCTGTACAGCACTTAGAGCATGTAACAAGATCAGAAATCATTTAAGTGACATTAATTCACAGGCAGAATCAGAACCAGGAAGCTCATATGTATTGTGCACAAGTTTTATTAACTAAATCACGAACACAGCTAATCTAACAAACACACACACAATCACACATAGATGGGTAAAATGGAAAGTGACAGAATGAAATCGAAAATGGAAACAGAATGAACCTATGGAAAAGAGACATTTACCATGAAAAGAACCATTAGCTTATTAATTTCAAAGCACCTCATTAAATGTATGATACTTGTATTGATGGTTCCCTGAGTTTCCATTGATTTCTTCTGCATTAAATGAAGAAATTGTGATGAACTTGCGTGGTTAGTTTGACTTTGTTCTGTTTGAGAGAAAGTTCTCACTTTCTCCATGAGTAAGCACATGGCTGGGTGTAAATTGAGGCCTGCCGGCCCTGGCTGTAGACAGTAGCCAAGTTCAGGTCTCTGATGACAGTTCTGTGCTGGTCCTATGTTTGCTGTGTCCAGCTGCTCTCATTGTTCAGCAGCTGTCTGAGCCTTTTGGAGTTTTTTGATTCTAGTTTGATCCTTGGTCTCTAGCTGGTCTGTGAGGCTTTGAGCACATGTCCGCTCCTTGCGGGACTCTGTGATCTGTTGCATGAGGTTGTTTACCTTCTGTTTTAGATCCATGAGGCGGGTCTAATGAAATGATAACCTTGGTCAACTCTGTGTGGCTGTAACCCTGGCTTGGGTCGCGTGTCATTAGTCCTCTTCTCTCATTGTCCAGTTGTGTTTGGCTCTGTGTCAGCAGCTCTGGGTGGAACGGTGTTCCTCGCAATGGCTTGCGAGTCCTTTAGGTCTCCCATCTGGGAGGTTAAGGTGAGCATCTGCAACATTTGGCGCATTTGTGATGAGAGGAAGGGCAAGAGGCTAATGCACGACCATAAAGTGTTCAGAGCTGAGAGTTTAGTGGTTCAGCTAGGTATATAGCATACAGCTTTGTGTTTCATGTGTAGCTAGCTAGTGAAGTGTGTCCTGTATCCTTATTATCTTAGCTGTGGATGTTAGGATGCTAAGATTTGTGTGGTTCTGAGAATATTTTCTGAAAAGGGTGTAAGCTGAAATGTAATAAATGATTTGAGATTGTTCTTATGGCCAAATTATTTCTCTGAACTTACTGATGGCTCACAACAGGCTTGATGAAGTGAAGATGAGGAGGAAAAGGAAAAAGGACAGCTTTCCTATTCAGATTATGCTTATTACCAGTTCTCAGGACTATAGTTATGCCCTAGTAATCATTGAGATTACTTGTGTAGCAGGGTCATAAAAATTAGTGCACTTATTATGAATAAACAGAATCACAAATAAAAGTGTCTCTGGTTCCATTCTGGCTCTGTGAGGAAATGAAACCACAAGAGGGCTAAATGTAAATGAAACAAATGAATAGCTGACTGCTATTATTATTAAAACAAATAAAAAACAGTGACCTGAAATTGGGAAAACTCAATAGCACTCGTGATTAACTGTTAGATTTGATTTGGACATCACTCCATAGTTGGTCATAGCTGCACCATGTTCAAGACCACACTATGTGTGTGCCCCTCCATAAAGTTTGGTTAAAGTGCTATTGAAAAATTCCCAATATCTATAAGAATATTTCTCTAGCTAAACAGTTTACATGTAATTAAATTTAGATGTAATTAAATAAAGTTATGCAAATTTAGCTGAACAACGTTCTGTAAAGTAGTGAGGGTGAAATTAGCTGAGAAGAGTTAAAGGTAAGAAAAAAGAAAGTGAGCAATCAGGAACCTGAAATGGGGCTAAAGGAAAATGGTTTAGATCACTTTACACTTGACATTTGATATTCAAAAATGTTTTGATCTGCCTGCATTGACACCCTTGTATGCAAACTGAACTGAGCTGGATGATGACATCACTGTTTACTCCAGTGCTGATATAGATAAATTAACTAAATGAATAACTATTGATTCTTACAACGGTGTATATGAAGTTTTAGCTCAAAAAACTCGCTGTGAACTCGCTTAGGGCGGTTCTATGTTAAAACGACAGTGTTTGTCAACATTCGTGTGCGGGGCCTGTGGCTAATGTGACGTCACTCCGCCATGGATCTGGAAACGGTTTGTTCTGAGACACTGCTTATGATTTATGGGGTTTAAAAAAAAAGGAGTGGTTGGATTTTTATCATTATAGGGTGGTTGTGTACACACACTGCCAACACAGATTTATAGCTTAACACCATGCAAAAGTGAGTTTTGCATAATAGGTCCCCTTTAAGAGCTGCTGTGCAGCAAAAATTATATACCAGTTATCACTGTAAAGCTGCTTTGACACAATCTGCATTGTAAAAAGCGCTCTATAAATGAGTGACTTGACAATAAAAGGTGACTTGACTTGACATGTGAAACCCTTGTTGATGACAGAGAAGGCTATGTTAAATGTGACAGGCAGCGCAAGTGACAACAGGAAAAGTTGACATGAGTCAATGTGTTTGTTGACTGATTCTGGCTTACCACAGTTGTTTAATGAATTCTTAGAAAAAAAGAGCACACATGAGAAAAAAGACGGTAAGCACGGATGACACATTTTGCTAACACATTTTGCTAGCAATAGCAATTTAGATTAAAAGCTAGCGATATCAGATTAATGTGATGTCAATATTAGACATTATCAGATATATGGTGATAAGTTATATTTAGCAATATCAACAACAAGGAATGATAGTAAATAGAGATTAAAATCAAAGTTATACAGAGCTACAGATGCAAACCACTCAGCAGCGAAGCAGACAGGAGCAATCGATCAGGCAGGAGTAATCGTTCGTTATGGGTAGGTTATTGCATTCTTATTGCATAAGACGTGAAATTGAACTGAATTCGCGATTACATGCTGAGAGATGCGGCTTTCTGTGTATGCGCTTATGCTTCATGTCAGTCAGTACGTGCACTGCATTGAGTTCTTTTTCACTGCTTATTGTGCTAAAAGGTTTAGTTCACCCCAAAATGAAAAATCTGACATTACTTACCCTCATGTCGTTCCACACCCGTAAGACTTTTGATCATCTACGGAGGACAAATGAAGATCTTTTTGATGATAGAATGCAGTCAGATTTCCTTCCATTGACTGCCTTTGTAACTACCACTTTTATGCTTCAAAAACTTCATAAAGAGACTGGAATTGAGTGGTTTTGTCCAAATTTTCTGAAGAGAATCTATGATGAAAATTAAATTTGTGCACATGCATGTTTGAGCTTCCGGAAGAGGTTTGCTCTTGTGCGTTATTCAAGTTAGGTTGAGCTTCTGCTAATGTTCACTGAACATGTGAGTAAAAGCCTAAATTAAATCTTTTCATCATAACAAGCGATCAATTCTCTTCAGAAAATTTGGACTAAACCACTCGATACATAAATATTTGTTTTCCGATCTCTTTAAGTTTTTGGTAACACTTTATTTTAAGGGTCCAGAATTATGCATTAGTTAAGCATAAATACAGTAGTAATTAATGAATAACTTATTCACAATTATACATCAGTTAAAGGGAAATTATGTCAAAAATGTCAAATTATGTCAAAAAATGAAAATTATGTCATTAATGACTCACCCTCATGTCGTTCCAAACCCGTAAGACCTCCGTTCATCTTCGGAACACAGTTTAAGATATTTTAGATTTAGTCCGACAGCTTTCTGTCCCTCCATTGAAAGTGTAGGTACGGTGCACTGTCCATGTCCAGAAAGGTAATAAAAACATCATCAAAGTAGTCCATGTGACATCAGTGGGTTAGTTAGAAGTTTTTGAAGCATCTAAAATACATTTTGGTCCAAAAATAACAAAAACTACGACTTTATTCAGCATTGTCTTCTCTTCCGGGTCTGTGTATATCCACAGTGATGCTGCTGCTTCTTCTTCTATGGCGGTTGGCATCCAGCTTATTGGTGCATTACCGCCCCCTTCTGCTCCGGACTGTGACACGATTAGGACATCCGCGACATGCACACCTATGCACCATTTTAAAAAATATAGCAATACCAAAATACAAACAATGTAGAATAGCTTGAATACAGCGTGCGTCTCCCTCAGACTGTAAACGAAGCTCGGGCGCACTACATAACACGTCATCAGCGCCACTGTCCGGAGCATATAATATTGACTATCGGTGCGTTCCAAACGGGATATATCGCCCTCCGAAGGGCACTTCGGAGTGAAAATAATCATGGCCGCCATGTTGAAGGGTCGTTCCAAACCGAAGTGCTCAAAACTGGCCACTTCAAAGGGCCCTTCGGAATGAAGGATTTCGAAGGGTACAACTGATGGACACTTCGGGCACCTATGATCCTTTGCACAGGGAAGTTCTTTGACGTCACAGAATGGGTATGGAGGTTATAGGAGTTCGATTTTACCTATAAATGTGTATATATAGTATTTTTCTATACTACTGTAATATTTATGCGAGTTAGATTTGGTACATTATTATGGTCAAAACGACATTGTACTTCAACAAAAATACTTTACAGCTCCCTTTATCAGTCCATTCAAATGTTTAAAATACATAGACACAATATAGCCTACATGCGATAAACCTAAAATAAATAAATAAATAAACTAACGCTAAACAAATGGCGCAGCTTGCACAATCTACTCCTCTTTGATTGTCTCGTTAAGATGACGCAGAAGTGCGTTCCAAAAGAAGAGTTTTTTTGACCCCTACACCCTTCATCCCTTCGAAGCTCTCACTCCGGAGGGTAAGCCCTTTGAAGGGATTAGGGCATAGGGATGAGCCCTTCCGAATGGAACGCAGGGTAAAATGGCGCTTATTTGCTCTGGTCCAATACAGATGACATTCCTCATGAAGTAGCGGCGCGCGCGCGACCAAGTGTAGCTGTCAGCCCCCTCTGTTGGTGAACATGATCACTACACAATTTCTCCAGCAGGCTGCTGTATGCTTGTCGGGCTTTTTGCAATACGTGCGGGTTGTTTTGAGCGAGCTGTAAAACTGGGACATTTTGAGCTCCAGTTGGTGACAGAACACCAAAAACCGGTCTGGTCACCCTATTTTTTAAACAGTTCTGACCAAGTCCAACTTCGCTCCACATTTGGATTGACAGCCGTCACAACCTACCGTGTTTACTCCTTTCTTTTCAACCATTGGATAGGATTTAAAAAACGGCTGTTGTATTTGTGTAGGCGGGATGTTACTTCTGTCGACGCGCTGTGTTAGGTGAAAAACTGCAGCAAAAAAGAATAAATAAAATGCTTTCTTAAAAAGGCAAAAGAGCGCATGCACGTTTTCTTAATATTATAATTAAAAAACCAACAGACAGATGAAAATGCGGGACATTTTCTCAATATTCGACGTGCGGGACGAGTCAAAATGCTGTGCGGTACAACGCAAAGCGGGACAGGTGGTCACCCTATTGAGAATGGAGATAAAGATTGCTGGATAAAGAACTGAATTTGGATCTGTTCCTCACAGTTGTATGGATTCTAAATATGTGGATTACAGTGGATTAAATTTGTCTTTTGTGAAATTGTGTTGCGTTTTGGTGTATTTTCTAGTCCTGTGTCTGAGAAAATGCCTTTTGTGTCCCATGGTGAACAAAATCAGTATTACATGATAAATAATGGTTAAAAGATTACAGAAATGTTATTCATTTGAAGGTTTTAAAGTGTAATTTTTTTAACGTAATCCTTTTAAATGAATTTGCAGCGGAAGTCACGAACAAAGTAAAATGTTTTTACATTATAACCGTTTGGGGCCAATTGAAGTCCACTATAAGGAGAATAATTATGGAATGTTTTCATCAAAAACCTTAATTTCTTTTCGACTGAAGAAAGAAGGACATAGACATCTTGAATGACATGGGGTGAGTAAATTATCAGGAAATTTTTATTTGAAACTGGACTAACTTTTCAGGATATATTGTGCTTAAAATTATTTTTAACATCAGTCACATATCACTCTTTATATTCTCATTCATGTCCATTCATGTCAATAGTGCTACATTTTCACATACCGCAATATACATGATATAGCAAAATTTCTAATGATAGACCCTTTATACTGTGGTAATGTTACATATATATATATATATATATATATATATATATCGTCATATCGCCCAGCCCTACTTAATGTTTGATGTGAGATTATTAAGAAAAACAGTGTTTGGTTTACATAAAAAGGCCTATATCTGCCAAAAGATTATACATTTAATCTAGCCCATTGGTAAGGCAAGGTTGGCTGCTAGTCATGAAAATGTGTTTTTTTTTTTTTTTTTCCTCGCCTAATAACGTTAGAAGTCTATGGTTGAAGCACCAGAGAGAGAATGAACAGAGAAAATTTGAGCAAGCTTGGAAGCCAGCAGGGGAATAAAAATATGGACTTTTGCTGTTCTGTGGTTGATTAGAGTGTAGGACAGAGGCAGTTGAGGAACTATGTCTGTATTCGTGGGATAGTATGTGATGCATCCGAGAGCTTTCATTAGAAATTAATGATAGTGAGTAAGAGAGGGGAGAAAGGAAAGCCAGACTGTGGTATATAGCACACAGAGCCACTGAAAACTATGCTGTAACTCAATCCCAGCAGGACGGCTCTCTGGATCACCTTTCCCTTATGTGCCTGTTTGTATGAGGTGGAGAGAATGGTAGATAGATCATTATCATCAGTTCAGAATTTAGCAATAAAATGGTGAATAAAGACACAAATATACATTATATGGACAAACGTTTTGGGAGACACCTCTTAATTATTGAATTCAGGTGTCAATCTGAACCATTGCCACAGGTGTATAAAATCTTGCACCTAGCCATGCAGTCTGCATTTACAAATATTTTTTGGGGGAAAAAAGGGTCGTTTTGAAGAGCTCAGTGAATTCAAGCATGGTACTGATGCCAGTTTGTGAAATTTCATCCCTGCTAGATATTCTAAGGTCAACTGTAAGTGGTATTGGAAAGTTGACGATTTTAGGACCAACAGCAACAGAAGCGGAAGACCACATAAAGTCACAAGACACAAGATTTTTTTTTTAATTGAACACTCAAATTTAATCAAAGAATCGTGGCTGCCATATTGTAATGTCAATTCAGTTCTCTCTGAGTATGAATTATATGCACCAAAAGACAGTATAATGCAAGCACTGTAAAACTGATACCGTGAAATAGCTTTTCACTTCGATGAGAAATATTGTCATATTTTAATATTGTGGGATCTTGTGGCTGGGTGGCTCAATATTTAAAATTTAGGGGAAGATAAACCCATGAATGGCATACTAATAGTCAATGGACAACAAACTGTGTTAAGACTTGCAGAGGTCTTCAACCCTGCTCTTGGAGGCCCACTGTCCTGCAGAGTTCCAAAGCTAATCAAACACACTTAATGCATCTAATCAAGCTCTTCAGGATTGTTAGAAAATCACAAGCTGAAGCATGTTGGATATAAACTCTGCAGGGCAGTGGGCCTCCAGGAGCAGAGTTGAAGACCTATGGTTAATAGAATGTATTTTAACAAAAAGATCTTATATACTTCACCTTTAATAATTCAGTCCTTTTGAACGAATCTGTTGAATGAATGATTCAGTGACTCCTCATCACATCGGTTGAATGAATAACTCAATGACTTGCTCATTAAGAGTCACTTGCTGCCACCTACTGGCGGTTTTAGTTTCATATTTAAAGGGTTAGTTCACCCAAAAATGAAATAATGTCATTTATTACTCACCCTCATGTTGTTCTACACATGTAAGGCCTTTGTTCATTTTCAGAACACGAATTAAGTTATTTGTGATGAAATCCGATGGCTCAGTGAGGCCTCTATAGAACAAAAACAGTTAATGTGAGTTCAGTGGTTAAATCTTAATATTATGTAATATATATTATATCATTAGATATCATTAAAGTTGTTATTTTGGGTTTTTTTAGCACACAAAAAGTTTTCTCATCGCTTTATAATATAAAATTGAACCACTGAACTCACATGAACTGTGTTAAATATGTTTTGAATACCTTTCTGGATCTTGAGAAGTTCAGTGGCATTGCTGTCTATAGAGGCCTCACTGAGCCATTTGATTTCATCAAAAATAACTTAATTTGTGTTCCGAATATGAACGATGGCCTTTACGGGTGTAGTGAAGTAAATGACATTATTTTCATTTTTGGGTAAACCCCTTTAAAATATCTTTTTATTTATTTATGTATTTATTTATTTTTTAAAATAATTTCATATTTCATATTCACCATTTTATTTTTATAACATTAATCTCAAAACATTATTTATGCAATTGTAACCACAAATTTAAATACATTTATGTCCCGTCTGAGCTAAATGTCACTTCAGATGCAGCTTGTCACCTCTGCATTGCAAAAATGGATTTTGTTGATACTGATTTAATTTGATTGGTAACAGTAACCTATAGTGTTTTATTTCTATTATTGAATTTATTGATTAAATGTAAGAATTTGACTTAAAAGATGCATATATATAATTATGTTAGAAAAAAAATTGTCGTTACAAAGGTAAAAATGCCCATAAAGGGTAAAAATCAATTTAAACTAAAAAAAGAGTTAATTTCTGTCACTGTTTAACCCTCTACAGACACACTGAAGCTCGAGTCACCATTGGCAAGTACATTTTTTTATTTTACTTGCCAGAAGTTTTACATGGAATGCAAGAACATTGCAAATGAAAAAAAATCTATATAAATATAATCTAAAATATAAATATAAAATATAAATTTCATATAAATTAAAGACAAGTAAACAGTCTGTAATAAAATAAAAATAATCAAACTACAAACAATAACACAAATAAACACAATAGAACAAAGATACAAATTAAATAAACAGTTGCTTTTCAGGATTTCAGTTAGATCTAACAGCAGTTAAATACAGTTTAGGTAGATTAGGTACAGAAATTGAATAAAGTAATCAAATGTAAAATAACACTGCATCACTGTATAACTGTTAGTTATTAAATGTAGAAGAATCCTTGTTAAAGTTAGAAAAGTCGAGCAGTGATTTTTTTTTTCTCTTCTTTTTTTTGCAGTGAGTCTTTTGTTTTTTGATTAACATTAAAAAAAAACAAAAAAAAACAGCAGCAGGAACATTAGGCTGTTGTCACTTTAAGACAATGCACAGATACTGTTACACATACATTATCTTTCTCGACTGTTTACATTCACTTAAAGGGGAAGTACTGTGGAAAATTTACTTTTCATGATGTTTGAACACTGATGTGTGTCCACAGTGTGTGTAAACAACCAGCCTATAATGGTAAAAATCCACCCACTCCTGATTTATGGGGATTATAAATAAAAGAAGCAGTGTCTGAAAATACACTGTTCCATATTTACCCCTACTGTGACGTCACAGTAGGGACAAGCCCCACCCATGACTGGTGACGACCGGCTCTATTAGCATAGATCTCGCCCTGAGCGATATTATATTCTCACTATAGAACCTACTGATATAAGGTCTGCTCCACATAAACGTTATAAATGTTCTGTTTTTGATGTACCAATGAACATAAGAGTCAGTGGATGATTTTAATTTATGAAGTAAATGTGCCGAATAAATTAGGTAAAGTCTTATATGTTTGTGGAAATCATCATTTGCTTTGCAAATGAGTGTCAGTCAATGCTGGATTTGCACAAAAGTTGATTCTGAAAGATTGGGTCGATACTAACTGTTCATGCTCAAACTTCATATCCAGAACAAGTAAGAATCACACTTCATATTTTGTTAATGTTTCCAAATCGCATGTATGGCTAAAGATGATTATGTAAATAACCGTAATTAAACAAAATGATACCTGTTCTATCTCCATGCAGCATATATTCTGTCTCTGTTGGTATCCCACTACAGTTCCCACATGAGCACCTGTACAACTATTTATAGAAGATCATGACGGAATACGCTAATCGATTAAGTTAAGTAAATTTAACTCCACAACAACTACATAAATTCATCAACTAACCATTCAGAAACGCCCTGTTGCATTCAGAAAGTTGTAAGTACTTTGTGAGTTTCTCTATCTGTGTCTGACTGTGGTTCGTGTATATAAGGCTAAACACTGCTACAGACAATTTCTGACATTTTGGCTGTGTGAGATTCTCCTGTTTTGTTGTTGCTCGAGTATCTGAAGCACAAGCCTTTAACTCCCTCGGGTCGGCGGTCACGCCGGCGTGATCACCGCGGTTTTTTTCTAACCAGTGTGAAAGAGACTCAAAATACTCTGTCAATGTTGCACATACAATTAAGAGTTATACACCATTTTAATCTGTGGAATATCTTCTTTTATTTGTGTACACTCAGAGTAACAACAAAATGTTGTGCTTTTTGTAAAATAAAGAAAACTAACATGATGCGTGATCTCTTGTCTCCCTCTGAACGAACTCCAATCTGATAGTTCTCAGAAAATTAACTGTAACTTAGTGAATACTAATCACAAAAAAATTAGACTTATGTCTAAAAAAACGTTGAAATGTCAGGTTTTAAATCGTGTAAGTCAAATCGAAAACAAACCTTCTGTGTTTATGTAATCTGTATGAAAAGAGAGCCATGTCAGAAGTCTGTGATTCAGCTCATTATCCGCTAATGCGGCCACGCCCACGGAGCCAGCGCTATTCAGACGCAAATTCAGTCAATACATGCATACATCGTCTCAATCGTGTATTTATTGTCTTGAAAAGTGTTTTGAATAGCCATAGTTAGCGATCTCTGGCCTCTGTTAGTTCGGTTAGTTCCTGGATTGCCTATTCTTCTTTAGCAGGCATTTGTGGACAAAAGGGGCAGAGCGCCCTCCGGCTGCAAGTATGAATTGAAAACACAGTATCCAGCGCTCATAGTAATGACAATAAATTCTGAATAAATATTACTCCTCTGTATAGAAAATTGTACATACATGAGTATTCTCAGTATATACACAGGCTCTGTCTTACAGAAAACAGCTCTTGAGCACTGAAGTGAGGTGTTTTCCCTATCGTTGTTTCATGAATGGTGTAAAATCACTTGAATGTTTAAAATGGCAAGCCTTTAAACACATGCAATTGACAAACTTTCGTGAGGACCTGAGCAAAAGTGATCTCACTTCGGGGCTTGTGCACTGTCTGTGTGTGTTGATATAATATATACAATATTTAATATATTTGTTAAATAAAATTATGCTGGCTGATTGAAAATCAAATCCCAGCATAATGACAAAATTATAACCCAGTATATTATTTCACCATGACGCTAAAATCTAGCGTTAGCGTCAGTTCTGGCAGGTCACGTCAGTCAAGCTTGCATCAGCTGACTCCCAGGTGACTTGCGTCTACCTATAGGAATACGATGCCTATCACAGCATCTATATATAAGCTCCTCAGTATTATCAGCAGCTATTGCATTCTCAGGAGCAAATTATATGGCGAATTCGACAGGCAAACAGCGTCATCTCACTAGGAATTGTGCAATCGGGAATTTAGCGAGAGGGATTCGTGGATTTCACCTCTCATACACGCGAATTCGCCGCACTGATCATAAGCCGACTGATTGGAAATGACTGAGTTAACGTTAGCATTGCTTCTCGCATGGCTGCAATTAGACATGGACTCGCAGTTCAGATGGATCTGTACTCCCCGCATGAAGAAGCGTTTCAAGAGAAGATCAAACATCCACTTCGGCTATTTCACTTAACTTCATCTCTGAATGTTTCCACGAAGCTAAGCTAAGTTCCTTTTAATGCTCATTGTTTTAAAGCTAACTCATGCTTTAAACTCATGCTTTAAAACTGATAGCTAAAGCTATCAGTGTTGCTTAGGCTTCTAGTCCTTCTCAGTAAAATTGTTTTTGCAAAGCTTTTGCGATCGTATTTGGCGATGTGCGTTACTTATCTGTTGTCGTGGCAACCGGCTCGATCGCTGTGCACGCTTATCGGGTCGCTTTCGTTTGTATAGCAACATACACACTGGTCGGATCGCCTGTGTTTAGCGCTATACATCGCAGATTCAAGCAGCTTTGCAGTAGAGACAGAAAACAACTATTCATGGTGTAAACAGATTTTCTGCTGTGGCGCAGCACATAGTAAACATCGTTTTTCTCAAAGCTATAGTGCATTGGGAACGCTCGTTCTTAAAGGTTTAGTTGCTTTTGGAACAAGCCGTTCTTAAAGCTACATTGCTATTGAAAACGCTCCTTCTTAAAGCTATAGTTGCTATTTAGAACAAGCTGTTCTTAAGGCTATCTAGCTGCTATGGAAGGCAAAATATATTAAAAAAAAAAAAAATTTGCTTGTTACCGAAGCTCTAGTGTCATTGCTGCATACTATAAGCACATACTGTGAGGTTTCTATTCAACCCTAACAACATCGAACTTGATCCCGTAGGAGTGTGAAATCATGGGAGTCATCATCTTCACTTCCACAGCCGAAGGAATCAGCCCGACTGGAGTAGAAATTGTTCATGATGAGGAAGCACTGTATTTCGTGCCTAGCTGCATGCTGCATCTAACTCAGAGCTATTGCTGCGGGTGTATGCTTCCCCGACCAGACTACCATAGTTAATACTAGTCTGTGATTTACAACATGCTTGTTGTATCAGTTTGCTGCCGCTAGGGGTGTAAGCTTCCCCCAATAGGAGAAAGAAAATAAATAATAAATAAATATGTATTAGGCAATGGGTGTATGCTTCCCCGACTAGATTGCCGATAATGGTGTAAGCTTCCCCCATTATATATAATATATAAAATCGCTAACTAAATGCGCTACAACATGCTTGTTGTATCAGATTGCTGCCGCTACGGGTGTAAGCTTCCCCCATTTATTAATAAAAACACAACACTAGCCTAGGCTCATTCCTCATTCAGGTAACTGCATTTTAAAGAACATGCATTCAGATTTTCGCACTCAGTTTGTGTTGGGGGATTTCGGCATATGGTTTGTTTTGGGGGTTTATTGCTGCTCTCCCTGCTCTTATTCATGCTAGGCTGCATGGAGGCGCAGGGAGTTCTTGCCCAGAACAGAACCATACCACCAATACAAACTCTATGCATTATCTATCATATTTGACGATAGTGGTCCTGACAGAAATCTAGCGTTAGCGTCAGTTCTGGCAGGTCACGTCAGTCAAGCTTGCATCAGCTGACTCCCAGGTGACTTGCGTCTACCTATAGGAATACGATGCCTATCACAGCATCTATATATAAGCTCCTCAGTATTATCAGCAGCTATTGCATTCTCAGGAGCAAATTACCCTCCTCCATCCCCAGCTCCTCCTCTCTTCAGTCAGGATGGTCTTATTATTTGCCTAATCAGACTAATTCTCGAATATGTGTTCGTTAAATTATGACATTCAATGATATCTGCATATGTTGGTCCTGTTCTGTTTACCCTAGGGGGTTTATTGCTGCTCTCCCTGCTCTTATTCATGCTAGGCTGCATGGAGGTGCAGGGAGTTCTTGCCCAGAACAGAACCATACCGCCAATACAAACTCTATGCATTATCTATCATATTTGACGATAGTGGTCCTGACAGAAATTCCCATGCCCATCATGTCTGTGTATGACACCAAAGATTTCTCATTGAAAGCAATGGAGTGCAGGGTGCATGTTGAAAAATGACACTAAAGAGGTACCCTGTTCATTAAAAAGTGACGCTGAGGGGTCCTGACCAAGTGTCAGCAAGTTTGGGAGTGAGAATGTGTTGTCAATCAGTGAAAAAGATGATTGAGAAGAAAAAGAGTTGGTAATCAGTTTCAACTCGACTGAAAATGGACAATCAGGAGAATTTAGGAAATGTGTATATATGAGCAGCTGAGTAGCCGTGCGATATGGCTGTTTATACAACAGTTCTTTCTGGTTCTTGAAACTGATTGGCTGAGAGGTCTTTTCAGCCATGCAAAATTCTTCCACTATCGCACGGTAACCATTTCACCATTTAAATCACTCCGCTGTCAGCATTCTCACAGCGAGCGTCATGACGGACGAGCAAACCCGCCATATTTTTTATAGATACTACTGTTATGTTTAGACGAGAAAATAGTTGTTTAGATCTCAGATATGCGATTTATATGTAAACATAGCGCCTATTTGAAAATTTGTTCAGACGCTTTTGGAGATATGAGCTCCAGGCCGTCAGCGACCGTTCAGCGCTCATGTACCTACCCCCTGAGAACAGCTTCTCGGCCAGTCCTTCGGGAATTTTCCACTAGCTCTTATGTAGATAGTGTTTTAAACATAAGGTATTCGTTTTGGGTATATCAAACAGGCAATCTTTGGTCTTATTAATTTATTACTCATTCCAGAGCTTTGGCTTTGAATTTTTTTAGCTTTTAGTATGAATATGTTAGTCTTAATGTTAGGAATAAGATGGTGTGTTCCAAAACAATGGCAAAATTTGCATTTAGGAGATGTAAGCATTCAAAACTTACAGGCTCTCATTTCGCTAAAATGGATTACGGATTTTCATGACATCACATCACACTTCAGTTTCTTGTCAAATCTTCGGTCCAATCAAATGCTCTCTAGAATCTGAAGTCCCGCCTCCTCCTACACTCTTACAGACGCTGGAGTAGCGGCTGAAATCAGTCACTTGCTCACACATTTACTAGTTTCTACATGGTGAATGGCACATAGTGCACTATATAGAGAATAGGGAACGATTCAGACAGTGTAAATATGCTTTCCTTTGACGCGAATTAAGTCTGTTTTCGCGTTAGTGTCACATGAACTGCCGCAATGCGAGCAGTCTGCTCTGATCCAGAGACATGAGCACAGAGTGGATCATATGCACGAGTTGGCACAGACCACAAAAGGTATCGGACCCATTTGAATTCTGCACAGAATGCTGTATATCAAAGACTATAGAATAACACAAGATGTGTCACTCGTATTGTTTTGAATGGGAGAAAGTGTAACGCGCAATATGGCGGAATAAGTCCCGCCTTCTAAAATAAGAGCCAATCGCCGACTGGTAAAGTCATCGCGTCACTTCAGCGGCCGTTAGAATCACCGGTTTCTATAGAAACAGTCAGACGCGCGCCTCTGAAGAGACGCGCATTTAGGTCTGCGTATGCGCATTAGTTTGATCCAGCCTGAAAAATACAGATTTTGTCATGATTCGAGAGTTTAAAAACTAAATCTATGAGCCGGTTGTTGTTTGATTTCATTGGTGATTTCAAATATGAAATTTAATCGTAAGGTTGGTGAACAGTTTTGGATAATTTGATGTTTCCCTATTCAAAGAGATTGCATGATGCCCAGGATGCCCGAGAGGCGTTTCAAAGATGGCCGCCGAGTGAAATGACTTGTCTTAAAGGGACTTTGTGTATATTAAAGCGATATAAAGGACATTCGGAGGAGAAACGGTTAGAGATTAGAAGGAAACTGAGTATTCTGCTCTTGCTTTAACAGGTTAGCGTAGCAGATAGCTAACATAAGATCCATGAAATATAGACCCAGGAAACCGGAGTAGAGAGAGGCCTTTAGTAAGGATCTTCTTTTTGTAAAACTGTGAAAACATAATAATATGGCTTTACAAACTGCCAATATATACATATACATGAATATGCAACTCAAGTCTAACATATATAGCTATCACATAAGAAAAATTAGCCATTATAGTGAGACTGACAGGACTAGAAAGCATGTAAGCTAACTTTAACATGGATGTCTATGGAGAGATGCTAATCACAATTATCCTCTATTAGTACAACATACATATTATGCTAAAACGGACAATACACAAAGACTATAGCAAAGTAGATATACAGTGGGTACGGAAAGTATTCAGACCCCCTTAAATTTTTCACTCTTTGTTATATTGCAGCCATTTGCTAAAATCATTTAAGTTCATTTTTTTTCCTCATTAATGTACACACAGCACCCCATATTGACAGAAAAACACAGAATTGTTGACATTTTTGCAGATTTATTAAAAAAGAAAAACTGAAATATCACATGGTCCTAAGTATTCAGACCCTTTGCTGTGACACTCATATATTTAACTCAGGTGCTGTCCATTTCTTCTGATCATCCTTGAGATGGTTCTACACCTTAATTTGAGTCCAGCTGTGTTTGATTATACTGATTGGACTTGATTAGGAAAGCCACACACCTGTCTATATAAGACCTGGAGTTCACAGTGCATGTCAGAGAGCAAATGAGAATCATGAGGTCAAAGGAACTGCCTGAAGAGCTCAGAGACAGAATTGTGGCAAGGCACAGATCTGGCCAAGGTTACAGAAAAACTTCTGCTGCACTTAAGGTTCCTAAGAGCACAGTGGCCTCCATAATCCTTAAATGGAAGACGTTTGGGATGACCAGAACCCTTCCTAGAGCTGGCCGTCCTGTAAAGAAGAACCCAAAGATCACTGTGGCTGAGCTCCAGAGATGCAGTCCGGAGATGGGAGAATTTTATAGTTGTAGAAAGATTTATAGTTGTAGAAAGTCAACCATCACTGCAGCCCTCCACCAGTAGGGGCTTTATGGCAGAGTGGCCCGACGGAAGCCTCTCCTCAGTGCAAGACACATGAAAGCCCGCATGGAGTTTGCTAAGATGGTGAGAAATAAGATTCTCTGGTCTGATGAGACCAAGATAGAACTTTTTAGCCTTAATTCTAAGTGGTATGTGTGGAGAAAACCAGGCACTGCTCATCACCTGTCCAATACAGTCCCAACAGTGAAGCATGGTGGTGGCAGCATCATGCTGTGGGGGTGTTTTTCAGCTGCAGGGACAGGACGACTGGTTACAATCGAGGGAAAGATGAATGCGGCCAAGTACAGGGCCCAGCCAGAGCCCTGACTTAAACCCAATTGAGCATCTCTGGAGAGACCTAAAAATGGCTGTCCACCAACGTTTACCATCCAACCTGACAGAACTGGAGAGGATCTGCAAGGAGGAATGGCAGAGGATCCCCAAATCCAGGTGTGAAAAACTTGTTGCATCTTTCCCAAAAAGACTCATGGCTGTATTAGATCAAAAGGGTGCTTCTACTAAATACTGAGCAAAGGGTCTGAATACTTAGGACCATGTGATATTTCAGTTTTTTCTTTTTTAATAAATCTGCAAAAATGTCAACAATTCTGTGTTTTTCTGTCAATATGGGGTGCTGTGTGTACATTAATGAGGAAAAAAATGAACTTAAATGATTTTAGCAAATGGCTGCAATATAACAAAGAGTGAAAAATGTAAGGGGGTCTGAATACTTTTCATACCCACTGTAATTCCTACAGAAATACTTACAGACTTAGACCTTCATAAACTACCAAAGGCAAAGAGAAAAGAGTAGCTGCTGCATGTCCTCTCCGTAGATTAAAGTCAGAAGCAAACAGAAAAACTACGGCAAGAGAGGAGGGACTAAACTATGAGAACTCAAATACAATACAACTTTTACCACTAGATGTCTCTAATGCAACACAAAGTGGGGGCAGAATGCTGAGGTTTTACAGTCTAACGGCTCTGGCGAGCTGTAACATGAATTTATATAATAACATGTCATATTCTATCATATTGAGAAAGAGTCCGTTAGTGATTTCGACTTCAGTGAAAGTTACATTAATACGCCACGAGATGGCGACAAAGACTGTCTTTATGAGTGAGACAATTGGTCGCAAAGACTTTTATACTGAAATGGGCTGGAAGTTGTCTTTACTTTAAATAACATCCTACGAGACGCAACTGACAAATGCATTGACTAGCAGTGTCATAGGAGTGATGACAGCCTGATGTTAAAAGGACACTTTTCGCCACGGACATTCAAAATGATTTTGTGATTATGAATATAAGATTGACCTGAAGAATATCAGCTAGATGCAGGTAATACACTCGCTCAGGCGGTCTCTCTCTCATAATACTCTACATACAGGGTCCGTGTACTTTTTGTCCATTCCTTTTAGTTTTTTAACCACGTCAAGAAAAACAAAAAATGAATGGTTGTTGTATTTTTAAATGCTATGGTGAATACCAAAATTTAAATTAAAACCGAATACACAGATTTCATGTGCACAAAATAAATATTGACTTATTTTCAGATTTTTGTTTATTACGTTTTGCATCTTTATAAACCAAAATTAAAAAAAGGACAGATGAAAGTCGAAAAAATGTCAATTTACAAGTTTTCTTTTGTAAAATTGCTGTTTCTTCCACACTATCGAGATCCATGTCTCTGAAACATGATAATAATTGACTTTTCCACCCCATTCTCACTCACGAGGGGTCCGATACTGCCGCATGTCCAAGAGAATGCTATACTGGCGGCAAACCAGTATGTCCTGCTTCGTCCAGCGATAGTGATATTGGAGGAACAAATTCACTACTTATAAGCAGCCCACTATGAACACAATTAACATGTTAAGCTTTTTTCCTTGAAAATAAAACAGATATGAAGAAAACGCTTAATGCATTAAGACACTGATATTAAATGACCAATAAAGATATGCAGACAAGCAGGTCCAACCACTTTGTTTATGTTGCCGTTGTCTTAGCCTTAGATGCTGTTGATGACAAGAAAATAGTTTCTCCCTGGTTGTTGTTTTTAGTAGGATTAAGCCACGTAAAGCGTTAATGTCCAGCGACGCGGCCGTAACACATTGCTTTCAATGAGAATTGAGAAATATTTCATGTCAAACCTCCACTGAGGCAAAGGGCATGGGAATTTTGTCTTCATGAAAATCACATACACTGTTAGCCCGGATAAGCTGAATTTACTTGAAAAATTTGAGGAAACTGGTTGCCCTAAAAAAATTAAGTAATGTGAACTTAATAATTTGAGTTCATTTAACTTTATTTTTTTTGTAATATTAATTTCTTTGTAGTTATTACACATAGTATATTTAAGTTGAATGTACTAAGCAACAACAAATTGCATCAAAACTATATGGTTTGTTTACACTCCTGAGTTCACAATATTGGCAGTATTCAATTTTAGGTGCCAGCTCATATTTTCCTAAGTTGAGCGTTACCTGCTGAATAAAATATAAAGTATTTTTCATACACTTAGGGTAGTCCAGGTGCAGGGCATAAATCAGTCCGAAAAAAGGACACAGAAGTCCTGAGGTTGGTCAGTTTAATCCGCAGCAGTCAGGTGGTACAGTGGTCATCTGGTACAAGTAGGAGCCCCCCGAAAATTCCCATTTTACAGGTTTATTACAATTACAAGTTCTACAACAACGTGAACGCTTTTTACAAGCTGGAACCTAATAATTATGGTAATTACGACATGGCGTGAATGCACCTATA
This sequence comes from Culter alburnus, assembly GCA_028476615.1. Lineage (NCBI taxonomy): Eukaryota > Metazoa > Chordata > Actinopteri > Cypriniformes > Xenocyprididae > Culter > Culter alburnus. The sequence goes on from JAOTNS010000323.1 coordinate 37,130, forward strand.
CATACCTGGTTTACTGTAGAAAAGAGCTGGCCATTGAAATACCATCAGGCTGATTGATCCGCAATATTTTCGCGCTTCATCCTCTCTTCTCCGCTGGAAGCGCAGCCGGAGAAAAATGTTCCATCTTTTAAACAAACAATTTTCACTGCTCACAAACAGTCTTTCAGCGGGAAACAAAGAAACGATAAAAGGGTAAATGTTTGGAAAAATGTCTGTAGAACTTGCCAAAACAAATGTTCCAACTTCTCATCAACAGCTCCTTGAATTCACACACGCCATGACAAAATGGCGTCATTAACTGCAGCAAACCAGTATGTAGGGAGGCGTGGTCAGAAAAAAAAACTTCATAATTTAAGAGCATTTAACTAAAATTTATTAACACATTCAAATTATATCCACAAATTAGTAGAATATACTTATATATTATAAATAATGCAATCAAACTTAAATATTTTAAGTATATTGTAATTATATGTTTAATTAGATATAAAATCCGGGCTAAGAGTGTATTTGGGTATAATTTTGTCATCATAACAAATGTTGGTATATTTTCAATTTGAACAGCATATAGCTATAAAGTGACTCCTAATCCCAAGCCATTTCTCAATATAAAACAATATAAAACACAGAGCCAGACGAAAAAGTCACAGTAATTAAGATGTCATTTTGGCCTTTATTCATATAAAACAGAGTAAAAAGCAAAATTTGGACTGGATTGAGACCACAAGAACTCGATCATGAAAGAGTCATTTCAGGTCCAGTGCGAGTCCGAGTCTGAAGTCTGTTAAAATGCGACTCGAGTGCGACTCGAGTCCGAGTCTCTAACTCGAGTGCCCATCTCTGGCTACAAGTGTGAATATGTGTTTATACAACAGTTCGATGGCACGAGTGTGTAAATACATAAGACATAACAATGGAGTGTCTTTAAAACCCTCTTTGTGCAGAACTACTTCCTTCTGCCACAAATTCAAATCTCAAGTTGACTGACAGTTTGACCATGGCTCTGTTACTAATTCTAAAATGTCACTTTAGAATTAGTAACGAAGGAATGTTGAGTCCCTCCATTGAAACTTATTGTATTTTGTGCAGTATGAGAGAGAGAGAGATTGCCTGAGCGGAGCGATCATTACCTGTGTCTGATATAACATTCATTCTTCAGGTCGATGTCCATAATATTATATCCAATATAAAAATCCGTTTGAATGTCCGCTGAGGAAATCGATCTTTGTATTTGTCCTTTTTACAGATAAAGGGAATTTTCCATAACATATAGCGTTAAAACAACATCCTTTGCAGAAATTCCTTTCAATTTAAAAGTCTCTTGCAACTGACTCATTGAATGAGTCTCATTCACTCGTAAAGTTTTGCCACAATCTAATGGCGTATTAATGTAACTTTCACTCAATCCATATTAAGCACTAATGGACCCTTTAATTTATTAAAAAAATATATATATATCAATGCTATTGGTCACTCTTTACACCTGTATGTGGGTTTTACAAATATTTAATGAATTAAAAGGATTTTAAAGAGCTTGTGACAAAACCTAGTAACTCTATTGGATCCTCAAACTGTCAGTCAAACCTCATAAATCCGCCACACCTCTATCGTGAATGCCGCGCGCAGTTTGGAGATCTCTGCTTCTTTGCAATGCAAAGGGAAATAAAGCTCTGATGTATGAAAAAAATAAAATAAAAAAAAATAATAAATAAATAAATAAATAAATAAATATATATATATATATATATATAAATAAAATATATAATATGCCAATATGCTATGCTATAGAGGATGTAAGTTAAATGTAGCCTTAATATTACATTATCACATTTAACATAGCACAATTCGATTTGCTCTGGGAAAAGTAATAGATTAATAAAACCAAAGATTGCCCATTTTATGTACCCAAAATGAATTATATGTCATGTTTAACTACTGTAAGACACAGCAGCAAATCCTGATGCACTGGCCGAGATGAAGCTGATCTCAACATGTACACGAGCACTGAACGGCCGCTGATGGCCTGGAGCTCGCATCTCCAAAAACGTCTAAACATACTGTAAAATAGGCGCTATGATTAAATGAAGAATTGGGTTCCAAAACACGATAAATGCCATTTTTTTAATTTTGAATTCACCCGGCATCCTAGTTTTCCTTATCTACTTTGTACTTTGTGATCAACAATAATTTTGATGGCATTGATTAACATGTGGTGGTTTCTGCGGTGGATAAGAAACGTAAGCCATCGAAATCTAATCATTTATGTGAGGAGATTAAGAAACATCTGATAGAAACAAACAAACAAAAAAAACATAAAATGATTGCTATTTGAATGTTTGCAGTATAGCGACACCCCTGGGTAGTTGCAGTCAATTCCAGTGTACTCAGCAAATGTGTTGTTTTTATTTTAACCATGCGGTGGCGCCAGATATTGGAGTAAATCGGAGACATAATTTATAGCATTAACAAGATGACCCGTTGAAATCATTTTGTGAGCGATGACTGAATGTATTTTTAGTCCAGTGCCTGTATATAAGATTAGTATTGACCAAGTTCAGAGGCTGTCATATGTGGGTCAACTTACTTTGTTGTGTATTTTCAACAGTTTCAATATGAAAAATAACTTATATTGATTCAATGGATTAATTGCATTTCGGGGAGAAAAAAAAAGTGTCATGGATTTATTGCATTTTGGGGAGAAAATAATCAGTTTTTATAATAAATCTTTGATTTAATCAAAATCTGGATTCAAATTTTTAATGTTACTATAACCTAAAGATGCTATGTGAAAGTTAGAAACAGAAACTACAACAAGTGTAATATTTGCAAAAATTACGGTGAATTTGCGTGGCCACCATGACAGTCGCTTTAAGCAGAGTGATACAAACAGTGAAAAGGTAGGAGTGCTGTTATCACTAAAATATTGCACGGCTACCAGCCAATCTAATATAAATTTCTATTTTACAGATTAATGTGCGTGTGACTACTATGGATGCTGAGCTGGAATTTGCCATCCAACCCAACACCACTGGCAAACAGCTGTTTGATCAGGTAACGTTAGGTGTCTAAATTTAAATTCCACTGTTTTGAGTATAATACGGATTTATCAGCCAGGACTTTGCTTTATGTTTCTCATACAAATGTTTTGATTTCAAATGTGTCTTTATTTTTCATCTTTCAGAACTATCATTAGCCATGTTTACATGTACACTTTTTTGTCATTCTGATTAAAATCATTCCGATTGAACGATTCAGTGGACTGTTTATATGAGACGTTATTTAATCCGATATGGTGTTTACATGTGCCGGCGCTTTCAATCGGAATAACTTTGTGACATGCGCACGTTAGCTTATGTCCTATTTGCCATGTTTTATTCCTGTCAACACGGAGTTCCATTATTTCTTATGCACACTATTTTTATGTAAAGTGTTGCTCTTAATCAAGCAACAGTGTAAATTTGTAGCATATTACTGCTGGAAGGTATAAGGAAAAGATGGGCACAGGAAGCTGACCTTTTTGGTGGCTGTGCATCTCTAAGGAGCATCTCAATACTACCCCTCCCTCCTCCGAAAAGCAGAAGTGTGTGAAGGAAGGTCCATAGTAATGAATCACTGAGTTCCTTCAGTGTATTTAATAAATGTGTTGTTTCAGTTTTACTCCAGTTTAATTTTGCCGCCGCCATTGTGCATTCTGGCGCCGCCATTGTGCATTCTGACGACCCCTGGCCTCTTGACGTGATGACGTAGAAGCAAAGTAATCGGTTTAACGCGTTTACATGGCAGAGTTTTTATTTTGTTTGGTTTATAGAAAGGTTTATCCCACCCCTCTCAAACGATTACATTTTCATTTGGATTGGACTTTTAAACCGATTACAATGCTCCATGTAAACGCATCTGTTGTTCTCAATTGCTTAGATAGCTTACAAGGCAGATGTTTGATTTTTGGAAAAAATCAGGGCTACTCTTTTGAACCACACAAACAGGTTGTCAAATTTTTCACAAGAATTGGAAGTTACTTTACAGCAGGGTAAAGTTAGTTCCGCTATTGGTCTGCGCCTATTATTTACATGTATGCATTTGCCATATTATACTTTATTAGTATTCTCTTTTCTTAATTAATGCTTCTTACCTTTCACTGTTTTTTCTGCTTTCAAGTTGTTGTTTTTTTTTATCTACAAAGAAATACAATTTTTCATCTTTGTAACATATATGGCCACTCAGACTACTGACTTTTTAGAGATCTTGTGCTCAAATCAGAGCATGTGAGTGGAGCGTTAATTATATTTCCTCCGGATTGGAGAGCGCCTTTCTGAAGATTCCGCTCCACTCGCTCAGTTCGCTCAGGGTGGCTCAGTCAACCCAGAATGCTCTTTGTGATATGCTGGTTCAAGAATCTGTGAAATGAGCAATAGATCTAAGGTTATGTAGTTCAAATAATGTTTTAATGAAGTTGCGAACCTTGTACATAAATGCCAGGGTTTTTTCTTGTATAGATAGAGAATTATGAAATGGCTGCCTCCATCACATTTTGTGCCGCCTCCGGCCATCAACAAATTATGCATTCAACTTGAGAATTTCATCTTTGTTTCCAAATGCAATGACTTCAGTTTTGTCTTTGTATAACTGAAGACAGTTTTGACACATCCAATTGTTAATTTCATCAGTGCATTAGCACAGGGATTCAATGAGGCTATAGTCATTAGGTGATAGGGCTAAGTAGATCTGGGTGTCATCTGCATAGCTGTGGTAAGCAATTTGGTTCTTTCTCATTATTTGGCTCAGTGAGCCTTGAGGGACTCTGCATGTCATGGATGTCCACATTTATGGTAACCTACACTCACATAATAACCTCTCCCTTCTAAGTATGACCTGAACCATTTTAGGACCATCCCAGAAAGCCTGACTCAGTTTTCCAGCCTGTCAAGAAGTATGTTGTGATCAACAGTATCAAATGCAGCACTGAGGTGGAGTAGTACCAGCACTGATATTTTGCCCAAAAATTAACCACCCAAAAATTAAAATTATCATTTGATTTACTAACCCTCAAGCCACCCCAGGTGTATGCCTATCTTCTTTCAGACGAACACAATCGGAGATATATTTAAAAATATCCTAACTATACCAAGCTTTATAATGGTAGTGAATGGGGGGCCTGTTTTGAATTGCTTATTTTTCTGGATTTAAACATTCTTGGAAGCATTTGGTATAATGTATGTACACAAGTCAACAAAATATATAACATTGTTCTAGTGGTTTTTGGATATTTTAATCCTAAAAATGTTACATATTGTGCCTTTAAGTATAATAACTAGCAGACAGCCGTACATATTGATTTTGAACTGCTTAAACAGTTTTCTCTGACTCCAGAAAAGATTGAAGTTGTCAATGAAGTTCAACCCTTTTATCTTGCAGGGTTTTTTTGCAGCCACGTATTAAGCCCAAGCAAACCTACATGTTCCTCTTGCTGGGAGTGGTCCACTGATGAATGGCTGAACTTTCAGTCTTCTAAGTGTTTTAAAAAGTTAATTGAAATCCCTTTCATGTAGTTCTGACTACTCTTTCCGAATATCATTCTTCCTCACATGAATGATAAGTCTATTTGCAGTCTTATGTTTCATCAGAATGATGTGAGGTTCCCTTTTCACAGTGCATGCAGAATTATTAGGTACGTTGATTTTCTGATCATATTTTTTATTCCAGGCACATCTTACCAATTACAAACTGCAGTATTCTTAGTAACTACTATTATTTTGTATTTAATCAGGTGTGCATAATTATTAGGTACATTTCTTTTACAGATATAATGAGCCAAAAAAGACATTTAACTCAGACTGAAAGTAAAAAATGATTAAATACCCGTGAGAATGCAATACTAATGCAATACTAGAAATTGCAGTTAAGGCATGGACAGTGAAATGCTCTTTGGGTCAGCAGGGTCAGACAAAAACAGGTGGAAAAGAAAAGACACATGTTAACTGCAAAAGAATTACGGTGAAGAATTAAGTGTGAAACCATCAGGAACCCTTTAGTCTCCAGTGCCACCATTTTCCAGAACTGCAACCTACTTGGATATCAGGATCTCAGAGACTTAGTTTATTTTTGTATAAGCTTAGTCAAGTCAAGTCAAGTCACCTTTATTATATAGCACTTTTACAATGCAGATTGTGTCAAAGCAGCTTTACATTGATAACTGGTACATAATTTTTCAAGAATAGTGTCAATGCAGGCAGATCAAAGCACTGTTGAATAAATGTCAAGAATACTGTTGAATATCAAATGTCAAGTCAAATGTCAAGTGTCCCCAACTAAGCAAGGTGACAGTGGCAAGGAACCCAAACTCCAACAGGTGACATCAGGTGGCAAACAAGTGGCAAATGGGTGTTAAAATGGAGAAAAAAACCTTGGGAGAAACCAGGCTTAGTCGGGGGGCCAGTTCTCCTCTGGCGAAGAGTGCTTTTTTACAAATCAGGTTGCTATCATAAGTCTGATAGGATCGCAACAATCAAAGTATTTATTTCAGTTCCATCCAGTTGAGGATCATATTCATCACGCCGGTATGGATGGTTTGTTGAGGAACTGTGCTACTGGCTGTCGTGTCGATGAGGCCTTCACAATGGATGATCTAGTTGACTCGATCTCTGCTGATACTTCAGGGCTACGTTGTGGTCGTGTCCAATTGAGGATCGTATTCATCACGCCGGTATGGTCGGTTTGTTGAGGAACTGTGGCACTGGCTGTCATGTTGATGATGTCTTCACAATGGATAATCTAGTCGACTCGATCTCTGCTGATACTTCAGGGCTGCGTTGTGGTCGTGTCAAGGCGCAGGTCCTTGGTCTCAGCTGGATACGGCCCAGATCCGGTTGACTACGGTAAACAGAAAGACTAGTATTAGCGTAGATGCCATTCTTTTTCTGATGTAACGAGTACTTCTGGTGTTATAGGAAGTGTTCCCGGCTCCGGCTGACCTAATTTATGCAGCCTAATAATCCTTTAATGGATTTGAAAATATAAATTGATAATGTGTTATGTGTATGTCAGGTTAAAGAGATGTGTTTTTAGTCTAGATTTAAACTGACAGAGTGTGTCTGCATCCCGAACAATGCTAGGAAGATTGTTCCAGAGTTTGGGTGCCAAATAGGAGAAGGATCTACTGCCTGCGGTTGATTTTGATATTCTAGGTATTATCAGCTGGCCTGAATTCTGAGATCGCAATAAACGTGAAGGATTATAATGATTTAAGAGCTCGCTCAGGTACTGGGGAGCTAAACCATTTAGTGCTTTGTAAGTAATTAGCAAGATTTTAAAATCTATACGATGTTTAACAGGAAGCTTTCAAGCTTTCAAAGCTTTTCAAGCTTTCTACAGATATATTTCTTATCATGACAGGCAAGTTTTTTTAAGTTCTTTCTGCTGTTATGAGAAAAAAAAAATCACTATTGGGGTGAACGTGCCAGGAACGAGTCAACGTTTTTGTTGAACGTGAACATGCCAGAATAAAACCCGATTTTAGACAATGCGTAGTGCCACTCGTTCAGGTGTACCAAACGCTTATTTATAAACTTCAATATTTCATACAAAACAATCACAAAAATGCTTTGTGACTTTTTGAAAGCCGGGCATGAATTAAGGCCACTGGAATCAGGATTGTCACTTAAACGCAAAGTGTCATCTCTCATCACACGAGCAGAAGCGTTAACAGTTCCAATTTTATTGTTTTTTTTAAACATACATACAGAGCTCTTACTTGTACCACCTGGCTGTTGCAGATTAATTTTGTTTGATAGTGTTGACATGGAAACACATAAATCCGAGTCTGAGTACATGAACAACTCTGGTTAGAATGTCATGGGTTGCCATCTTGTAAATACGGTTACGACGTGGTGGGAACACAGCTTAAGCTCATTGTTTTGGTTCAGGAGGAACTATAAAAGTCGACCGCTGCTCGTTTTTGACACTCGGTTGGCTGTCTGTCTACAGCTCTGCATAGCCTATGTGAGGTCTTGCTTTTTGGCCTGCAGTATGTGGACACTAAAAAGGTGAGGCTTTCCGTCCCACTTTTCCCCCTCAAGTATTGCTATTCTTATTCAGTACGAATGCAATGATTGGACATTTTTTGGTCTTGAGACTTACACAGAAGATATGTACGTTTTAATATTCATACCACTTCTGTTATTGATTGCTATCAGGATGTGAACAGAGTTTCAACCAGTATAAGAAAAAGTATTTAGAAAACAAATTGCCTACCCAACATATTTAAAAATGATTTATTTTAGTTTCTTGAAACACCACAAATCGAGCACAAAGAATGGCACCCTTTGGGAATGATTTAGACGACATGGGGTGGAGAGGGTTTTTATTTTTTTTCTCTCATTATATTAGGATGGGGTTACAGGAGTTACAGGTTTTTTTTGTTTTGTTTTTGTTTTTAATGCCACAAATCAAGTACAAACAAACAACATTATTTTTGGACAGTTTATGTCATGGGGTGGACAGTGATCTCACTACCCTGAATTATATTTGTTATTTATAAGGAAGGGAAATAATTACAGTGTTTATTTTAATGCTACAAACCAGCACAAAACTCAGAATATGCCTTATGTATGCCTTAATATGCCAGAAAGTGAAAACGAAATAAAGGGCATGTCACCCTGTCACGGGTGTTTTGGTTTTGTGTTCACGTTTATGATTTCATGTCTTTTATTTTGTAGTTGATTTATGTTTCTTGTTTGTGTCATGCTTCCCTTGCTCCTCATGTTCTCCCTTAGTCCATGTGTCATGTTCTGATTGGTTGGTTATAGTCATGTGGTTTTCAGTTCTGTTCTGTCATTGGTTCTCTTGTTCCTTGTGTCACTTCCCCATTGGTTGTCCTAGTCATGTGTTCCATCAGTTCATGTATTTATAGTCATTGTCTTCCCCATGTTCCTTTGTCATGTATTGTCAATGTAACCTGCTGTCGGTGAGTCATTAACCCCCTGGGGTCTGAGGATTTTCGGGGCCCTGGAGAAGTTTTGACATGCCCTGACATTTGTGCTTTGTTCAGTTGTTCATAAACATATTAATGGAAAAAGTGTCATTACACTGTATTCAGCACAAACTAGGCTACAATAATATGTGAGAAACATGTATGTACATGTTTGTATTTTTGAAGGAATAACGTTTATGCGTGGTTAATGAAAAAACAAAAAACTTAAGTCACTGAAATAAGGACAAAAAATAATATTATATATGTGTTCACAAGACTTCTGGGTATTGGAGGTTGTAGACTAGAGTTTTTGCTTCAGAATGATATAAAATTATGCTGCCTGCTTGTTCATATAAAACAATAGAGAGATTTAAATTTTGTAAGACACTTTTTGTCAAGAAACACAGTATGCGTGGATCATCATGAATAATGGGTGATTCTCACCTGAGAAGACAAAAGAATCACATAATAATGACCTGAAATGACTTGCATAATAATGAGCTCTTTCAGTCAGGTAGGCTGTGAAAAAACCCTCTGTGATCATGTCTCAAGCTCATCATATGGTGTATATCAAACATACAGAAAAAACAGCAATACTGTGAAATATTATTACAATTTAAAATAATGGTATTCTATTATATTCTTTAAAATATAATGTATTTCTGTGATGCAAAGTGTCTGAACAATTATGTTACCTCTGTGGCATTTCATATAGGCTTTTAGCTTAAAAGCATGTACATTTGGAGAAATATGGATTGATTCTCATATGTTTGTCAATTTTCTATACAGAGGAGTAATATTTATTCAATATTTATTGTCATCACTATGAGCACTGGATACTGTTTTCTCAATTCATACTTGCAGCCGGAGGGCGCTCTGTACACCTTTAGTCCACAAATTTATCTAAAGAAGAACAGGTCATGTGACTCTCCAGGAACTGAACTAACAGAGGCCAGAGATTGCTATTCAATGGCTATTCAAAACACTTTTCAAGACAATAAATACATGATTGAGACGATGTATGCATGTATTGACTGAATTTGTGTCTGAATAGCGCTGGCTCCGTGGGCGTGGCCGCATTAGCAGATAATGAGCTGAATCACGGACTTCTGACATGGCTCTCTTTTCATACAGATTACATAAACACAGAATATTTGTTTTCGATTTGACTTACACGATTTAAAACCTGACATTTCAACGTTTTTTTAGACACAAGTCTAATTTTTTTTGTGATTAGTATTCAATAAGTTACAGTTCATTTTCTGAGAACTATCAGATTGGACTTCGTTCAGAGGGAGAAGACAGATCACGCATCATGTTAGTTTTTTTTATTTTACAAAAAGCACAACATTTTGTTTTTACTCTGATTGTACACAAATAAAAGAAGATATTCAACAGATTAAAATGGTGTATAACTCTTAATTGTATGTGCAACATTGATGGAGTATTTTGAGTCTCTTTCACACTGGTAAGAAAAAAAACGCGGTGTGTTAAGTCAAAGTCTGTTCATGTCATGTCAAGTCAAGTCAAGCCAAGCCAAGCCATGTCAAGTCACATCTGTGTTTCTGTTCCTGTTCATGTTTTGGATTATTCACAATAAACTGCACTTGGGTTCTCACTACACTCCCCCCGGTGGACTCCCTTACATTACAGAATACATGACCAACTGTGAACCCAGCAATTGCTCTCCTGCATCTCTGCCAAGGCCATCGTATCATCGAGGACTATGTCAAGAAATTTTGTGAACTATGCTGCCAGGTAGACTTTAATGATATTGCTTTAAAGGATATTTTTTGTTTTGGATTAAATGAACCTGTTCGTTCAAGGCTTCCTGGGGGAAAAATTCATTTTTCCCTGGCCCAGTACATTGACCCCGCCCTGCTGTTAAGTGGATCCTCATTTACTGTGGGATTTGTGGATGAGGAGCCCCACAATCCCACAGTACCTTCCATATCAGAGTGTCTCCATGCCTCTACGATCATTTCTGGAGTTACTCACACCATGCCTGCTCACGCCATGCCTGCCACGCCAGGGCCTGCTCCCGCCATGCCTGCCATGCCAGGGCCTGCTCCCGCCACACCAGAATCTTGCCATGCCACGCCAGAGCCTCGCCATGCCATGCCAGAGCCTCGTCATGCTACGGCTGTCATGCCTGAGCCTCGCCATGCCACGCCGGAGCCTCATCATGCCATGGCTGCCACGCCGGAGCCTCGTCTCGCCACGGCTGCCACACCTGCCACACCAGTGTTCACGTTTATGATTTCATGTCTTTTATTTTGTAGTTGATTTATGTTTCTTGTTTGTGTCATGCTTCCCTTGCTGCTCATGTTCTCTCATGTTATAGTCATGTGGTTTTCAGTTCTGTTCTGTCATTGGTTCTCTTGTTCCTTGTGTCACTTCCCCATTGGTTGTCCTAGTCATGTGTTCCATCAGTTCTTGTATTTATAGCCATTGTCTTCCCCATGTTCCTTTGTCATGTATTGTCAATGTAACCTGCTCATTAAGTCAAGTCTGTTCAAGTCTGTTCATGTCAAGTCAAGTCAAGTCAAGTCAAGCCAAGCCAAGCCATGTCAAGTCACGTCTGTGTTTCTGTTCCTGTTCATGTTTTGGATTATTCACAATAAACTGCACTTTGGTTCTCACTACACTCGCCTCCAGGTGACTCCCTTACATTACACACCCTTGGAAGAACGAGTATGTATATGTACTGAATCTGGATTAGGGGTAGGCAATATGGCCAAAATCTTATATTGAGATATGTGCAATTTTATTTCACAATAACAATATACACCGATCAGGCATAACGTTATGACAAGTGAAGTGAATAACACTGATTATTTCTTCATCACAGCACCTGTTAGTGAGGGATATATATATATATATATTAGGCAGCAAGTGAACATGTTGTCCTCAAAGTTGATATGTTAGAATCAGGAAAAATGGACAAGCGTAAGGATTTGAGCAAGTTTGACAAGGGCCAAATTGTGATGGCTAGACGACTGGGTCAGAGCATCTCCAATACTGCAGCTCTTTTGAGGTGTTCCGGTCTGCAGTGGTCAGCATCTGTCGAAAGTGGTCCAAGGAAGGAACAGTGGTGAACCGGTGACAGGGTCATGAGCAGCCAAGGCTCATTGATGCAAGGGGGAAGCGAAGGCTGGCCTGTGTGGTCCGATCCAACAGACGAGCAGTTAATGCTGAAGTTAATGCTGCTTCTGATAAAAAAAGTGTCAGAATACACAGTGCATCGCAGTTTGTTGCGTATGCTGCATAGCGGCAGACAAGTCCATGCTGACCCCTGTCCACCACCGAAAGCGCCAACGGTGGGCACGTAAGCATCAGAACTGGACCACGGAGCAATGGAAGAAGGTGGCCTGGTCTGATGAATCATTTTTTCTTTTACATCACGTGGATGGCCGGGTACGTGTGTGTCACTTACCTGGAGAACACATGGCACCAGGATGCACTATGGGAAAAAGGCAAGCCAACGGAGGCAGTGTGATGCTTTGGGCAATTTTCAGCTGATAATCCTTGGTTCAGGAATGGTTTGAGGAGCACAATAACGAGTTTGAGGTGTTGACTTGGCCACCAAATTCCCCAGATCAGAATCCAATCGAGCATCTGTGGGATGTGCTGATCAAACAAGTCCGATCCACGGAGGGGAATCCATGCCTCGATGGGTCAGGGCTGTTTTGGCAGCAAAAGGGGGACCAACACAATATTATGAAGGTGGTCATAATGTTGTGCCTGACCGGTGTATATCACAATATAGTTATTTTTGCTTTAAATAAGGTTACGATATCAAAATTGTTGATACTATTGAAATTTCATAATTCACATCACCAATTTAATATCACATAAAACTAATACTAGTTTATTAAAAAAATGCTGCTTACATTGTGCAATTCATTTGCAAAGCTCTTTCAGATTTATGTTGTTGAATAAGATTCACTTGTTTATGGTCATCCTGCAGGTGGTGAAGACGGTGGGTCTGCGTGAGGTCTGGTTTTTTGGCCTGCAGTATGTGGACAGTAAAGGCTATACAACGTGGCTGAAACTGAATAAAAAGGTGAGGCTTTCCATCCCACTTTCCCCCCACTAGTACTGCTGTTCTTGTTAGGACACAATTTCACTACACATCGGATGTGCAGTTTAACTGACTTTCTGTTCAACAGCAGCAAAATATGTGGGGGGAAAAGATCTGCTCAAAAAGTGTGAAAGCCTGCATTTTTTCCCCTATAAACACAGCTCTATGATAACTTGCAAAAACAACTTTAAATTTTCTTCTTCACACATGTGCCCCTCTGCATATGTTTCATAGAGGAGATCATAAAAAAAACATAGGATAGGATAATACTTTAAGTGTGTAAAATCAATTTCAATTAATTTAAATATATTTAAAAACATCCCTAAAACTTCTGAAAGTGAAAAGCAGTGTTTTAGCATAGCATTACATAAAAAGTGTCATTTTAACATCTGTGTAAACCAGGGCTACTAGTGCAAACTGTTCCTGGAGCCTCCCAGCACAGCACTGAATAAAAATGTATTCTCTCTCTTATTGGACATACCCAGCTCAGGTCATGCAGAACTGTATTAATCAGCTGATGAATTTATGCAGCGCTGGGGATGCTCCAGCAGCAGTTGGGAAGCCCCTGATGTAAACAAAAAACAATTCAATTACCACCAACTCTTTTCCCAGGTTGGTAATATATATTTATATCAAACAAAAAACATCAAGAACATCCAGGTAAACAAAAACACCTCAAACTAGGGTGGATGATTATTTTTGTTATTGTACTTTATCTTTATTAAAAATAAGAACAAAGATGGAAATTACAAACAATAGGATAAATACAGTAAAACACAGATACAAATGAAATAAACAGTGTTTTTCAGCGCTTACAGCACCTGTCGGAAACAAAACGCCCATTACCATAGTTGAGCTCCGGAGGCTTCCTAAAGTACACAACTGCTTGCATGTTAACAGGTAACCCCTGCAGCTTCTCATACAAGTTTTCCGTAAAATAAAAATATTATTATTTTCTTATTATTTTAGTTATATTTATCCTTAAATACTCTTATTTTTTATTTTTAATAATGAAAGTTATTACAATAGTAATATTTCATAGTAATATTTTAATTTGCACCAGTTCTTCATTTATAAAGTTTTAATAGACATTAGTAAGCAGTTTATAAATACAGCTATAAAATTCTTTTTTCTTGTTCTTGTTCACATTTTTAAGCATATCTATAATGTGTTTAATAATTGCATTTTCATCCTTTATTAATGATCAGTTTATCAATTCTAAATTATTAAATTATTTACAAACCAGTTATTTAGGAGTTGTCTGTGGTTCCTCGTAAAGCTTTTACAAAATGAGATTTACAGTTTCATTTTTTCATCTTGAAATAAATATTTCTATGTTTTGTATCGCTCTGTTGTGTTTGTTTCCTTTTTCTGTTTAGAAGATAATGTACTTGGTTACTGACGTAACCTCGGTTCCCTTATATACCGAACGAGTACTGCGTCGAATGTCTTCTTATTATACATAAGACAAGACGCATATGGGGGAAAACTCCTTTTTTCTCTGATTTCTGAAGCCTTTTTCAATCATGCAGTGAAACTGCACGGCCATTGGTTCGTGAAGTTAAAGTGAACTAACCAATGATGGCGCGGCAGAGCCGCACAAGCCAATGGTCAGCAAGCCCGCTCAAGCCCGCCAAAAGGGGCGGGGTATCGGGCTATATAAGTGGCCGTCTCACCATGGCAAATCGATTTAATTTGGCTGAAGTACGCAGTACTCGTTCCGTATCTAAGGGAACTGAAGTTACGTCAGTAACAGAGTACGTTCCCTTTCGATACTACACTTGTACTGCGTTGAATGTCCTATTATACATAAGACGAGACGCATATGGGGACAGTTCAATCATGCCGTGCTACGCAGGGGGACGACGACAGAGCATCGGGGCAGAGCACTTAAAAGGGCTCGTGCCAGATACCTATAGGACAGGATGGCCCGGACAACAGGGACTGAAATACTGTAGTCATCCTCCCAATTAGGATGCATATAGTGGGCATAAAATATAGTTATCAAAAAAGACATAAACGCACTCCATCCGAGGTGCAGGTCAAGAGAGTTCAATATAAATATACATGAGATTTGACTGCACACTCACTTGCAAAAAGTTTTTATTAACCAACGTTTCGGCACAAAGCCTTTGTCAAGGCTTGTCAAGGCAGTCAAATCTCATGTATACATAAAATGTAGTTATACCCGGACATGGTCTGGGACATAACAGAAAAAACATAAGCTAGTCACAGTGGTGAGGCTTACACAGAAAGGACCTGTGTCTAAAGCGCAGGAACGTCCAGGTTATAAAACCTGACAAATGTGGACGGCGAGGCCCAGCTAGCCGGCGCACAGATATCGCCGATGGAAACGCCACAGGACCATGCCCACGAGGAGGCCATGCCTAAAGAGGAGTAAGTGAGCGCTATGGCATCGACAATCCATCTGGAAAGTCTGGGCTTCGTGACCAGAATACCTTTCGTGTGGCTACCGAAGCATACAAAAAGCTGTTCCGCCTGGCGAAAAGAGGCGAAACGGTCAATATAGGCCCTCAGGGCCCTGACAGGACAGAGTAGGTTCGACTCCTGATCATTCTGAGGAGGAAGAGCGGAGAGAATAACCAACTGCATCTTAAAGGGGGTGGATAGGACCTTCGGGACATATCCATGTCTTGGTTTCAGGATGATCTTAGAGTCGCTGGGCCCGAATTCAAGGCAGAAGGGGCTCACAGAGAGCGCCTGCAAATCTCCCACACACTTAACCGATGCTAAAGCTAGCAGTAAAGCAGTTTTCAGTGACAGGGGACGTAAGTCTGCAGTCTAGGCTCAAAGGGAGGGCCTTTAAGACCTCTAAGAACCACGGATAGGTCCCAGGTAGGAACCGTGAGGGGACGGGGAGGGTTCAACCTCCTGGATCCCTTAAGGAAGCGAACAAGCAAGTTGTTTCTCCCTATCGACTGCCCTGCTATAGGAGCATGATAAAAAGGCATACAGGAGGAGGCTGGTCCAGTCGTGGGGAGAAATATATTGGGCAATGATAAATGTCTTCTGATAATAAAAATTTTCTGAACTGTTTGGGGGTAGAGTAACCATTCCTCTGAGGGAAGGTTGTTCCGGGACAACATGTCCACCCCTGTGTTCAGTATGCCCTGTACATGCACTTCTCTCAGTGAGAGCAGGTTGCGTTGGGTCCACTCTAGGATGGTTTTCGCTAGAGTGAAGAGGAGCTTTGAAGAGAGCCTGCCCTGGTGATTTATGAAGGACACCACTGTCATATTGTCTGATCTGACCAAGACGTGGTGTCCCACCAGGAGAGGAAGGAAGGCTTGTATGGGATTAATATCCTGCCATGATTCAAAACTGAAAATAAAGTTCTGAAAGGTTGAAACTAAGTGTTCGAAAACTCAAAATCTTACAAAAAAAAAGTTTTGCAAGATCGAAAAATAAGATTTGCAAGCTTGCAAAATGTAAAAAAATAAAAATATCTCTGCAAACGTTTTTGAGATTTCCTTCTTCAGAACTGCAACATTTTTTTTTACGATGTTGCGCAAAGAATTTTTCAGAGTTTCAAATTTGTCAGTGTTCTCCCACTGTATAGTTTGTTTTCCAGGTTTGAAACCTTGTAAATGGTGATCTGAAAACTGGTGTGCGAATGTGTGAAAAAAAGTTTTGAAACTCTGAAAACAGAGTTTTGCAGGCTTGCAATGTGGTAAAAAAATAAAATCTCTGCAAACATAATTTTGTTTTTGAGTTTTCCTTCTTCAGAAGTGCAACACTCTTTTTTTACGGTGTTGTGCAATCATTTTTTCAGAGTTTCGAATTTGTCACTGTTCTCCCAGTGTATAGTTTGTTTTCCAGATTTGAATCCTTGTAAATAGTGATCTGAAAACTGGTGTGCGAATAGGTGAAAAAAAGTTTTGAAACTCTGAAAACTGAGGTTCGAAAGGGCGAAACTTATTACATTACATTACATTTGCACTCCTATTGCAGACTATTTTTTTCAGAGCCGAGTTTACAACACCCACTTTGCAGAGATACGCCCACACAGTTGCGAGCTTGCGACTCACGTGATTTGTGGCAGTGTTGTCACGCAGCTCTGCTCTGAAACTCTGAAACTCAGACTGAGCGAAAATGAAGCTTCGCAACCTCGCAACTTAATAAAAAAAAAAAGCCTGGAGGGAGGGCCTTCTGCTCTTGGCCAATGCTTTGCTGTCTGCTGACGTACAGTCCAATCACAAGTCGTATTTACTGGAAAGGTGGGATTGACCGACTGCTCCGCCAATGACGAAGGCGCACAGGATACGCAAACAGGATGCGCGGATCTCTGGCCACAAGGCGGTCCCATCTAGAGCTGCAAGAACCGTGTCCATGGCTGGGAGAGAGGTGAAAAACTTTAACAGTACCATGTTGTAACCATTAACTTTAGCTAACTAAAAAGCTAGCTAATACCTGTAATCTTATTAGCATGCTTGTGATCATCTCTGTAGTCACTAGCTAACTGAGGCTGTGTTCGAAACTTTAAAGTAAAGTTATGGTGAATTTTCCTGGGCAGATTCTTCACTCCTCCTGACAGTAGGGGTAAAATCTTTGCGTGGCAGGGGCAGCTGCCACTGAGACCAGACACTCGATCTTTCACCGCTAGTGGCAGCTGCCACTCGACCTGTCACAGATATATGCGCCTGTCACTCGACCTGCCACCGCTGCCACTGACCTCAGCGCTGCACTCGATGCCACGGCTATAACGCCCTGCCCTGCACGATAAACGCGCCTGTCAGTCGACCTGTCACAGATATATGCGCCTGCCCCGCGACCTGCCACGGCTATACGCACCTGCCCCGCGACCTGCCACAGATATACACGCCTGTCAGTCGACCTGTCACGGATAAATGCGCCTGACAGTCAACCTGTCACGGATAAACACGCCTGCCCCACGACCTGCCACAGATATACGTGCCTGTCAGTCAACCTGTCACGGATAAATGCCCCTGACAGTCGACCTGCCACGGCTATACGCGCCTGCCCCGCGACTTGCCACAGATATACGCACCTGTCAGTCGACCTGTCTTGGATAAATGCGCCTGACAGTCGACCTGTCACGGATAAACGCGCCTGCCCCGCGACCTGTATGCGGTCACGCCATCTATGCTTAAAATGTACTGCGCGTCTACATGAGGTTGCGTGGTAGGTGTTTAATGTCGCTAAAAATTTTTTTTTAAAATTCATAAAAAATAAATAAAATGAAACTGTTTACTGTAAATTTCACCCGATTCTTGTTATACATGTTCCCAATTAAGTAGGCCTACCACTGTGATGACTATCATGTTGTTTTACTGTTTTATTCTTTTTATAATTATATGTCAAAACCATAGACTATTTACCGCCTACAAACATATTTTAAAAATTCATAAAAATATATGACATCAAATTGTTTTCTGCAAACTCTACCTGATTCTTGTTCTAGATCTCCCCAAGTAACACTGTGGTGATTTTCATGTTGTTTTACTGTTTTATTTTTTTAATAATTATATGCCAAATTTTACGTTCCTATACAGACATATTTTAAAAATTCGTAAAAATATTAAATCAAATTTTTTCTGCAAACTCCACCTGATTCTTGTTCTGCATCTCCCCAAGTGCCACTGTGGTGATTTTCATGTTCTTTTACTGTTTTATACTTTAATAATTATATGCAAAAGTTATGACAAATATGGTTTACGTTGCTATACAGACATATTTTAAAAACTCATAAAAATGTGTATAAGACGGGAGAGTGTAGATGTGGGTGCGTACTGCTGAGTGTGTCGATCTTGTGCTGTTTCCATCAGAACTCCAGTCGCCAAGAGGTCACTGCCACTGTCTTTAGCTCAATGAGCGTGGCGCACACTTGAGGGGAAGCTCTTGAGGTCGTCACCGGGTGTGTTCAAATGAGCTTCGTGTGCGTCCTGATGTCCAGCCGTCGCTGATAAGTTGTGTATTGTTTTATTTTCCTTGTATTTCTTTTCATGTCTCGTTGATCTGTGTGTTTGTTTGTTTGTTTACTTTTTAATGGTATTTGTGTCAGTGAGTTGATTCTTCTGTGCTTCACCTGTTGCCTGCGACACGTGAGTGCAGTGGTATTAATAAACATTTAAATTGCCTTTTTGACTCGCGTGTCCTTTTTATGTTACTTGCCCCCTTCCCTAACGAGCTTTAAAAGTGGGGTTTGTAACAAAATCAAATTGTTTTCTGCAAACTCCACCTGATTCTGGGGGGGATTTTCCCCTTCTGGTCTATGTATCCCTGCCTCTGCTGAATTATTTTTAAAAACATCCCCCCCGGGTGATGCTACTCCACAAACCACCAACAGAACATATAAAATACCAAAAATAAAATTTTTTTTTTTAAAACATTGCCAAGTAAAACACTGCGTTTATATAAAACTGTCTTTTTACCACCACAACAAACGGGAAACCTCCCAGGCGCGCATTCCGACTTCGCCTCAGCGCCAGGAGCAAGTCTAATGAGCGCGGAAAAGGTGCAGGTGACAATGAGTGAGCTTCAGTTGAAAAACAGTGAACTGCGGTCAAATGAGATCTTGTCAGGCTATGTCGGTAAACCTCAGAAAAATTAACATGACTGTCCAATCAGCCATTATACTGTGCTCGTGGCGCGCACTCAAGAATTGCATGCGCAAATGCGCTGGCGTGCGCTGCATAATTACTTTATTATAGCTTAAATAAAGCGCAAAAGAAACTACGAGCAATGACCGTCAGTGTTCTGTTGTAAGTTAAGTCATGAAATTTCCAAACATGCGATTAAAGCTGCCTCAAAACTGTGCATGCATTTATTTGTTGACATGGTTTTAAAGCTATTGTTATCCAATTGGTTGGCCTTAAAACGTCTTAAAAATGCACATATGTACACCAGGGAAATCAAAATTTTCTCGGGGGAGCATTTCCCCATACCCCCCTAACAAACTACATTTTCTGACCTCGGTAATTATGAAACCCTGCGTACGGCCCGGCTTATATTCTATCGAATGAAATCTGAGGTAAACGTGTATTTCTACAAATGTGCACACTTTTGGACTAAAAGTTTGTATGTGTATGCACTGTGATCACAAATAAATGGGACCAAACTCGATTGAATGTAAAGGTTTGTGTCTCGTTATTCTATTAATAACTACCGATTGATTTTGCATTTCTGTCAGAAATTAAGAATTATCAGTGTCATTGTAGATAGTGGTGCAAATATTTAAGCTATCTAATGCTTCAAATCTCAAGGTTAAATCAGATGATTTTTTGTAAAAATGTTTCTGTAACAGCTGCCAAAAATAGTATATAGCTCCACTGTGGTTTTTATCAAAAAAAAAAAAAAAAAAAAAAAAATTCAAAACTCCTCCCTCTGTTTTTTTTCCACAAATCGCACCCTAGCTGGTCTTATGTATTATATGTGCTTGACAATTTAATGTATTAAACTGTTGATCTTGTTACCGATCTATTAATTAGTGTTTTCACAATAGTTGGATATTCATATCCGCTACAAGAGCTCATTACGGTCCGAGCGAATGAACGCTGACAGGTCGACTGACAGGCGCATTTATCCGTGGCAGGTCGCGGGGCAGGTGGGTATAGCCGTGGCAGGTCAAGTGACAGGCGCATATATCTGTGACAGGTCGAGTGGCAGCGGTGGCAGGTCGAGTGACAGGCGCGTTTATCCATGGCAGGTCGAGTAACAGGCGCATATATCTGTGACAGGTCGAGTGGCAGCAGTGGCAAGTCGAGTGACAGGCGCATATATCTGTGACAGGTCGAGTGGCAGCTGCCACAAGTGGGTGTTGTAAACTCGGCTCTGAAAAAATAGTCTGTGTAATAATGTAATGTAATGTAATAAGTTTCGCCCTTTCGAACCTCAGTTTTCAGAGTTTCAAAACTTTTTTTCACCTATTCGCACACCAGTTTTCAGATCACCTATTTACAAGGTTTCAAATCTGGAAAACAAACTATACACTGGGAGAACAGTGACAAATTCAAAACTCTGAAAAAATGATTGCACAACACCGTAAAAAAAGAGTGTTGCACTTCTGAAGAAGGAAAACTCAAAACAAAATTATGTTTGCAGAGATTTTATTTTTTTACCACATTGCAAGCCTGCAAAACTCTGTTTTCAGAGTTTCAAAACTTTTTTTCACACATTCGCACACCAGTTTTCAGATCACCTTTACAAGGTTTCAAACCTGGAAAACAAACTATACAGTGGGAGAAACACTGACAAATTTGAAACTGAAAAATTCTTTGCGCAACATCGTAAAAAAAAATGTTGCAGTTCTGAAGAAAGAAATCTCAAAAACAACATAATGTTTGCAGGGATATATTTTTATTTTTTTACATTTTGCAAGCTTGCAAATCTTATTTTTCGATCTTGCAAAACTTTTTTTTTGTACGATTTTGAGTTTTCGAACACTTAGTTTCAACATTTCAGAACTTTATTTTCAGTTTTGAATCATGGCAGGATATTAATCCTGTAGGCTTGGAGAGCTTGATATACCGCCATCATTTGGTTGATATGAAGCTCGCTTTCTGGGCCGTTCCAAGTGCCGAAGGCCAGACTGTTGTTGCACAGAGCTCCCCAACCCATCTTGGAGGCATCTGTGAAGACGACCTTCCTCCTGTTCATCGTCCCGATTGCCACGCCCTGCTTGAACCAGCAGGGGGTCTTTCAAGGGGCCAGGGTTGCGACGCACGCCTGGTTCACCTTGAGCAAGCAGCAACCATGTCGCCAGGCTTGGGACGGGACTCGTGGCTTCATCCAGAACTGCAGCGGGTGCATGTGAAGCAGCTTATTAGACCTAGCATCTTCTGAAACGCTCTAAGCGGCCAAGTTGCCCCGGGCGTAAAGGTTTCCACAAGCTGCTGAATGGCCAGAGATCGTTCTTGCGAGACCACGGCCCTCATGCGGGTCGAGTCTAAAATTATCCCCAGGAACGAGACACGTTCGCTGGGAGATAATGAGCTCTTGGGAACATTGACCCTGAGCCTCAAGCACTCTAAGTGGTTGAGGATGATGGATCTGTGAGATATAAGCTCCACCTCTGACTGGGCCAGAATATATAAGCCATTCGTCAAAGTAGTTCAGTATGCGCACACCCATCTGTCTCAGAGGGGAGAGAGCCACATCCATGCACTTCATAAAGGTGCGGGGAGCTAGAGACTGCCCGAACGGAAGGACCGTGTATTGATATGCCACCCCTTCGAAGGCGAATCTCAAGAATTGCTTGTGATGGGGGGCTATCTGGATGTGAAAATAAGCATCTTTCAGATCCAGGGTAAAGAACCAGTCTCCTGGGCGGATTTGCGGGAAGATCTGCTTCAAAGTGACTCTTTTTGAGTATGTTTGTATTTATTACTTTCGCTGTAACAGCGGTGCACTGCCAGGATGTTTGGACAGGCTCTGTGCAGGCAACAAACACATTTTCAGCACCCAGAACTGATCGGGACCGCAGTGGGACTTAACCTTCTCCTCTTCCTTTCTCGGGCATCAGGCCGACTTCTGAGGCGCAGGGTCCAGCACTCTCTTGGGCCGGGGTTCCTGTTGCTTCAGGGGGGTGGTGCTTAGCAGAGTGTGAGCGTTGCCGGTGCTCAGGTCGTGGCACAGGCTGAGTGGTTGGCGATGTAGGAAGACGGCTTTGTCCGCGTCCTTGATCTCGGTCAGCGTTAACCACAGGTGGCGCTCCAGCACCACCAGGCTGGCCATCGAACACCCAATAGCCTGAGCCGTGATCTTGATGGTGCGCAGGGCCAGGTCCGTGGCGCTGCGCAACTCTTCAAAGGTGGCTGAGTCGTGACCAACCTCATCCAGGGCCCGCATGAGCCTAGCCTGGTACACCTGGAGTACCACCATGGTGTGGAGTGCAGAAGATGAGTATGCCCGTCCAGCAAGGGGCCGACATAGTGTGGCAGGGCTTGGATGGGTGGGAGACCTTCGTTTTCCATCCAATGGTGGCGGGCGGGCACAGGTGTGCGGCCACAGCTTCGTCCAAAGGTGGCAGCTTCTCATAACCTTTCTGCTCGGCGCCGTCCAAGAAAGTAAAATGAGAAATTATAGAGTGAAACCGGAAGTGGGAAACAGTAGGTGCTATGAAGAAACCAAAACCCAGGAAAGAAATCATCAGTATTCATCATAAAAACTTCTTTGTTAACAAGGAGGTTCACAATTTTAACTAACTAGCAGCAATTTAGTATATCGTATGATACTTGCATTAGGCCTGGGCCTTTTTGAAGAGCGTCTGGATATATTGTTGCCGTAGGAAGTCCTGAGAATTCAGTCCGACGGTACTGAAGTTGCAATTGATGTCTTCTGCGTCGAATGAAGAAGCAATAACAAACTTGCATGGTTTGAATCTTGTAGTAGGAAAGAGTTCTTTTCTCTCCTAGTCAAGCACATGGCTGGGTGCAGGGCAGGCCAAGGCCTAGGCCTTGCAGCGTAGGCAGAAACCCCCCACTGATGCAGTTTCGGTCAGATCAACAAGAGAGAGAGGGAGGGGTGTTGTGCACTGGCTTTTAACTTCTGGTCAAAGTCCCACCTCTTAGGGGTTGACCTGACCAATGAGAAGGTTGTATTTCCGGGCGACAACATTCCTCCTGTCAGAGCTTTTACGACCGAGCAAGATTAACTGGCTGAGTTGTTGAAGAAGAACTATTAAAGATTCTTGTAATACTGATCTGTTGCACAGGTATCGACATATCGCATACAGAAGCATTTAAATTTTCTCGATATGCCCATAGACACTCATAGACACTAAGTTACATTAAATGTATCATAAAACATATGAATACAATACTGAGTACAATACAACAGTAATAATGGATACCAGTTCCTGGGAATATGCATGATCATTTATAGAGCAGTCTGTCTATAGATTAATGCCGGAAAGTCTGTTTTCTGTGGGAAAGATGCAGGAAAGATGCAGGTTTTCTGTGTGTCTCTTTGTCTCTGCTTTTCCACATGGAAACACACACATACTTCAGGGCAATAAAACTAAGGCTGGTCTTCTCAGGGGATGGGGACAGACCCCAGAGTAAGTTTTAAACAATTATTTGTTAAATATAACAAATAATTGTGTCTGATTTGTCTCAGTCGTTACACACTCACTGTGCCCGTCAGGGCTCTGCACGTGCCACAGCCAAGGCACGACATATGCAACAATGTCGCAGAAATTTGCTCTTTAGAATAGCTAGAGAGCGGTGAGCAGATAGAGAGCGGCTAGCAGAGGAGAGGCGAGCTGATCAAACTGCTGCAGAGCGGCGAGCTGATCAGCGACGAATTCCAGCTGCTTGCAGTTGAAGGCGGCTTAAAGTCTCGTAGTCTCAGCGAAGAGATGATATCCGTGTCGCTGAAGGAGAATGAATCAATTTGCCATGGTGAGACGGCCACTTATATAGCCAGATACCCGCCCCTTTTGCCGGGCTCGAGCGGCCTCGCTCACCAATGGCTCACGCAGCTCTGCCGCATAGTCATTTGTCCGTTTACTTTAACTTTACGAGCCAATGGCCATGCAGTTTCACTGCGTGATTGAAAAAGGCTTCAGAAATCTGAGAAAAAAAGGAGTTTTCCCCCATATGCGTCTCGTCTTATGTATAATAAGAGATTCAACACAGTAGGAGTGTAGTATCGGAAGGGGAACTGAACCTTTAAATTTATTTTGTAAAAGCTTTACGAGGCATAAATAGTCCTTACTTTAGATGAACTCATAAAAATAGTTAACTGACAATAGTTAACTACTAATTCAGGTATGTTTTATAACTACCTGAATTAATCATGAAATACAGTAGGAATACATTAATAAAGCATTTTTATTAACATACTGGATATCTATTACTGTATGTCTAAATAATATTTATAAATGTACATTTAAATAGTTTATTAATAATTTACTTACACTTTCTAAATTATCTTATGAACAACCGACAACTCCTAAATAACTGATTTGTAAATAATGTAATACTTAATTTAGAAATGATAAATTGATCATCAATAAAGTATAAAAATTACAATTATTAAACGCAATATAGATATGCTTATAAATCAAGAATAAAGCATTTACAGCTGTATTTATAAACTGCTTTGCTGTTACGTGCTGTTGTAGAGAGATGAGGCGAGTACGGAGATCCACAATAATAGGTTTATTCACAATCCAGGAACAGAGAGACAACATAACACGTATATGCAAACAAGAGAACTGACAAGGAGTGCAGGGAGTGAGTCCAACTTAAAGGGAGTGCTGATGACAATAGACAGGTGCAGGGAATCCAGGGATGGCAGGAAGACTGATGAGGTAAGTGTAGACAGGTGTTCGGAACAGGAGGATTCTGGGAAACGGAGTTCGGGACAGGCGTGGATGTAACATTTGCTTACTAATGTCTTTTTATGCAGGGACAATGCTTTATAAATGATGAATTAACTATTTACTAATGCTTAACTAATGATTCGTAGTGTGTGAGTTGTTATAAGGTGTTACCGATTTCTTTTCTTTTCTTTTTTCTTTTCTTTTCTTTTCTTTTCTTTTCTTTTCTTTTCTTTTCTTTTCTTTTCTTTTCTTTTCTTTTCCAAATCGCGCAGCCCTAGTCTGGATTGTATCCATGCTATAGAAAACACAGATGGGCAACTCCAGCCCTGCAGGGTTTAGCTTGTTCCCCAGTCAAACACACCTGAAAAACCTAACAAAAAAAGCAGGGGTCTAAAGCAGGGGTCTTCATTGTTTTTCAGGGTAAGGACCCCTTAAGCAATAGAGATATGAGGCAGGGACCCCAACAAAATGTCAAACAGAGCTACATATTAAGCATATAGCCTTTGATATTAATAGAAAGCAACCACATTATGATAGTTATATGATGACTAAATTAAACTTGCGTTCCAAATTGGCCATTGCGTTCTAGAGATCAAAAAACATGAATGTGATTGGCTCAAGCGCGGGAAGGCCGGCCGCTATATAATTCCGCGCTAAGTGCTATTGTCTTTGGATCTTTCGACTGAGCAATAGCATACAACAAAGACTTTAAATGTTTTTACATGGCAGCTTACGCAATGTCTCGTTCCCTCCTCTCAGGAAACCATGGTTGCATAAGTAACCTGAGATGTTCCCTTTCGAGATCGGCATTCGAGATCTCAACATTGCGTGGATAGGTGACACATTGGAGAAAGTATAAAATCCCTGCAGTGTGAAAACAAAAGCACTAAAACACTACCCTCAAATCTTTAATGGGACTGAATATACATAGAAGAATAAACCAAAAAAGAACTGCACACTGCCATTGCTGCTCTCAGAATTTAATAAAAGGACAACGTTTCGACCAAAGAGGTCTTCATCAGGTCAGGCAAACAGTAGATAGTGACAAAATGGCAATTACTTTGCATTTTCTCAACATAGTCAATGACACCTGATACAATTAATTTCATCAACATGATCAATCACACCTGTTACAAATCATCATATTCATCACCCAATAATTAAATCAACACTAGTAACAAATGAAAGCATATACAATCAAATTGATAGAAAGGGAAAAAAAAAAAAAAAAAAATCATTCCCAAATTCACAAAAAAGGTTTCAAATCAAAATCCAAATTTAAACCTTTTGGAGAAAGAGTATTCAATGTATAAATATAAAAAGCTTCCCTCTGTAGTAAGATTTTATCAATATCACCACCTCTTCTAGGTACTTAAATTTTTTCAATGCCTAAGTAACGAAGAGTTGATAAATTATGTTTAAAAGAATCAAAATGAACAGCAATGGGAATTTTTTTGGTCCTTCAATCGTATATTACTTCTGTGTTCAGCTATACGTGTTTTTAAACACCGTTTTGTTTTTCCTATATAGGCCAAACCACAGGGACATTTGATCATATAAATTACATTTTTTTTTTATTAAATTTTTTTTATTAAATATCTTTTATTACATTCTGAGAGCAGCAATGGCAGTGTGCAGTTCTTTTTTGGTTTATTCTGGAGTGACTTTAATGATCGAGCACCTGCCCTGAGTTTAGTTGGGATGTGCGCATTTTTTCTTTTACTGAATATACATAGCCCATAAATCAGGCAAATGAAAACAAATACCACGCCTCCCCCAGATTAGGTACCAGACCTAGAAACACTCAACCATCCAGTTGGCAGCTGGCCAGTCGTTTGTCCCGAACTCCATACAAGCACCATCAACAGAGAGAGCTTGCATATCTCCTACTCGCAACCCACATGCTAGAGTGAGTAGCAAAGCTGTCTTAAACGAGAGCACTTTCAACTCGCTCGCATAAAGCTGTTCGAAGGGTGGGCTTGACAGTGGTCTGAGTCCTAAAGACAGGTCCCAGACTGGCATCAAACGAGGACGGGGACGAAAACTCGTTAATAGAGTGTGCTTGCCAACTGAGCATTCCTCAATAGTGGTATGAAAGGCAGCTATAGCAGCTACATATACTTCCCGCATCCAACTGGTCCTGCAAAAAAGCTAGGGTCACTGACATGGAACAGGTGACAGGGCTCTCCTACTTGGCTGCACACCAAACAGAGAACATGCAAAACCGGCAAATGTGACTACAGAGGAACAAAATGGATCAAACACATAACACTCACTCTACATGATAATTATGCTGAGTGCTGACGATATAAAATAGGAGATTATCGTGAATAACAATATAATATTAATGATACCGTGTGTATTTGTGTAAGTGTGCTCTGTGAAGAGTGTCAAAGGTTTCTGTTTACAATGTGTTTTGCAGCAATGAGCATTGTAGTCGATCACGGACATACAGTATCTGTTGAGCATGTGAAGTTAATGGCCAATCAGATGTGTTTAAGTTGCTCTGAATCCACTCAACACAGATGAAAACACTGGAGTTCGATTTACTGGAGTTGGTTATTACAATGCTTATGATGCTTATCATGCTCAAACGGACTGAGTTTGTTCTAGCTGCGCTCAGTCTGTGTTTATAGTCAGTGTTTAAAGTTGTGTAGTGTGCGGTGTCTAAAGATTCTATTCTTTAATTTTACAACCAGCTGTTGCCATTCATCCTCACAAAGATTTTATTAAACATGTTTAATATTTGCGACTGGCACTGGCGCCTATGCTGTGGATGTGATGAGTCAGAAGCATATCGATCCATCTGCAGTTTATTAGAACAAAGGGCAGTACAGCAGAGACAAATCCAGAGAACAGGCAGAGGGTCAGGGCAGGCAGCAAGCAACATAAACCATGAACAGGCAAAGGGGGTTGAGGCAGGCGGCAAGCAAGGCACAACGATAAACAGGCAAGGGTCAGGGCAGGCAGCAGAAATCAGTTTCCAGATAAACAGTCCAAGTCAATAACAGGTAAGTAGTACAGAAATAACGCTCAGAAATGACAACCAGGTGCAATGTAATCAGTCCCAGGTATGAGGGTTCATGGGAAATGGAGTTCAAATGAAGTCAATATTCGGGCGAGAGCTCCCTCTGGCGATCCGAGAGATCTGGTGCAGGAGACTTGTTTGTAACAGGAGATGCATTCCCTGTCAGATATTTTTCGTCCTTTTTTTTTGTAATTTTGTCAAATACATCTTTTTGATGTTTCTTTTGTATTATTTCATATGTGAACATTGCAAGTTAATTGTTTTTAGGCTATTCATTTTGTTCTGCAGACGGAAAAAAGTGAAACTGCATTCTGTAAAAATTCAGAATTTCTCTCATTTTGAAAATAACATTAAATAGCTAATAAAAGTTAAACAGAAAAAAAAATAAATGGTAGGATATATGTAGGATATACAACTGCACTTGTTTCTGAATATATGTTCATTTAAATAGTGTAACGCATAAAAAAAAAAAAACATGACATTTGTAAATAAAATCATTTTATATATACACTTTGATTATATCTAATATATTTGAGGAAATATGATGAGGAAATTCAGTTCCTTGACTATCTCTGCAGCTCTGAAGTCGCTTTCAGTTTCCATTGTTGGCCGTCCCGTTAAATTGTATTGGGAGTATTGTACATTTACTGTAGACTGATAAAATTAAAATATACAAATAACATTTTGAATGACTTCTGTTTCGGAATAAATAAAGCAGTATTTTATTTTATTCTAACCGGTAACTGGTAAGAAAACATAAGGAAACACTGGACTTTATGATAAAAAAAAACCAAAAAAAAAGTTACGTTTAATGTTTCATAAACAAAACCACCAGTGTTGTCGGCAGGGGTTTTCTTTTTTTTTCTGCAAAAATCGCACTGCAAATAAGTAGTGGCGGCTCTCTGTTGACATCCATGTTTGTTTCTGTACAAGATCTCGCAGTTGATTTTGGCAGAATGTCACTTCGTGACTCACCAATCGTTAAATGTGTTGAGTAGTGGACTGACTCAGTCATTAGGTTTGTGCTCCTTTCTGACTGTCAAAGACTAAAATCTGCTCCATTTGATGGAAACAGTCTTTAACCCCTTACCAGTCACCCCCACTTTTGGCCAGGTAGTGAAAAATGACATACCCAAAATAAAATGGTTGCTGCTAACAAGTCCTCCAGACTACACACAAAACCAAGGTATCATTTGAAAGCTGACACTTGACAGTTTACTATGAAAGACTCAGAATTACTCTAGCAATTACTTATAGAGAGATAAAAAAGCTCAAACACAATGGATATATTTTTTTCCCATAATAATTGTTTATGAAAATGAAAAATGCAAAAGGCAGATACATAGGGGCCTGGAAACATAAGCAAACTAAGGTGATACAAGCAAAAATAAATTTATAACCATTTATTTCAGTGCATGTCTAGGCACCTTTCCTAAAAGGCCACTTGGAGATGCCAAAGGGACACTTGGTAACCACCTTTTACTGTGAAGAATAAGAAGTCTATTTGATAATTTCCATACATTTTATCATTCCAATATGACAAAGCACAATTTATATACTATATCTGGTATATATTTTTTTCTCTTAAAAGTTTAGAAAAATGCAATCCAAGGATCATTTACATACAGCAATATACAGCCATACCACCCTGTTGTTGCCCTGATGGCACATTTACACAATCAAAAATTTTATATTCAAATTCCAAGGATCATTTACATACAGCAACATATAGCCATACCCACCCTGTTGTTGCCCTGATGGCAGATTTACATCAGTTTACAATTTTTCTATTCAAACGCAAAGGATCGTTTACATACAGCAATATAAAGCCATACCCACCCTGTTGTTGCCCTGATGGCAGATTTACATCAGTTTACAATTTTTCTATTCAAACGCAAAGGATCATTTACACAAAGCAATTTACCATCATACCCACTCTATTGTTACACTTATTGAACATTTACACCAGCTAATGACCAAGACTGCAATCAAGACGCTAGATACAGCACTCTCCTCCGAATAATCCACATTTTCTTCATCACTGCTTCGCATAAGTTCTTCCAATGCAGAAACAGGAGAAAACAACTTCTGTGCACAACGCTGATCCATGGCTGGCGAATGCTAGCAGTGCGAGTGCTAGTGGCCAGCAGGTGTGTCCCTTATATTTGCGTCACGCCAGCAGGCGTGCGCTATTTTTCCTGGAAGCAAATTGTTACGCACACTAAACAACAATGTATTACACGCGAGATTATGCAAATCAACACATTGGCGTAATCGTTATTGCATAGGCTAACGTTACATGACAACACAATAGTTTGCCATTGCTGTCTTTTTACTTTTTTCCTACTTATGTTTGCCTGTGCGTAATCACACGTCCCTAAAAGTGCCTGTGCACTTTTTTTTTTATACATGTATATGTGTCCAGTTTTCATCAGACATCTTCTGGGCTGTTCTCATTCATTTACAGACACTCTACTAAATACATTGATAAGTTATATTTCATTGAATAAAGCGCTAGATGTGAACAGTTCGTCGAATAAATATGACAGCGCACCCATGAATAGCGCAATAGCGCTTACAGGATGTAAACAATAGAAGTTATATCGATTTTTATACCAGTTTGCATGCTTTTGGACAAATATTTACTATGGAAATCGTGTACTGGACTCTTCCCATGGAAAAAAACGTCGATGTCACCATTATACTGCCAAACATTACAGTTCCACAACACAAAAAGGTAAGGACGCCCCCTCCCTTTTGTTGTCTTAGGAAATTGTTCACGGTCATACAGAATAACAAAAAACTACTATAAAGTTATCTTGATTGTATAATGCTTGTACAGGTTGAATCAGCATTCTTGTATCTTTCACACAACTTGATAAATTTCACTCAACTTGATCATTTTACTTGATAAAATGTATTGTAAACAAGTGATCAATGTAAACAATGTCACACGTGAGGCCGTCGCCGATCCTTGAACGTAAAGGGGTTAAGTGAAGAGTTCAGTCTTAGAATGTTTCAGCTAGTCATTAAGTGTGTCCCCAACTTTAGTATCAATACTGAGGTATTAGATTCCGGTATTGTACCGAAGCCAAAATTGTGGTATCGAGCCAACCCTACATGCCACACATGCAAATCCACAGCTCTGGCCTGGGATGCCACATGGTGCCCCTCTCCTCAGTGGAATGGTCCATTGACAACACCTCCTCTGGAAAGCATGTCCTCCCCCACAGTTCAACCTGCCCAGTATATAAACTGCTCTCATCAAGAGCAGCCATTAATCTGCTCATCAGAACATGCTTTCCAGCATCCTCTGCAGTGCATTTGAGCGCACACCTCCCTTGTGATTGATTGAATGCCTATCTGTGGTGATCACTTTTTATTTGACCACCCTGCCCATGCTGATCCCCTGATCATACATGGTTCTGTCGACCCAGGGTGACAGCATGTGCATTCTCCCTGCCTTCCACACTCTCTGTGGAATGTGATCTTTCAGGCAGAGCTGCAGTGGCCTCATATACAGCAAACCCAAGCGGCAAACTGAGGCTGCAGCCACCATAAGTCTCAGCAATCTCTGGAAAGATTTCAGGGGAATGGCTGTGCCCTCCGAAACGTGGTCAGAGCATTGAAAATTGTCTGAACCCATTCCACTGACAGCCACGTGATCATTGAACAGTCAAAAATCATCCCGTGGGAGGGGTTTTGCTTATTGCGTGCAATAGAAAGTGAGCAAAAGAGCTCTGATATTGAGTTATGTTTGATTTTGCATTTATTACAACATTCTTATGTGGCAACACAACACAAACATTTCTCTCTGCCCACTGCAACAGGCAGGGGGGCTGGTGAAAGAACTCAAACTCTTTTTAGAAGCGGCTTGTTCAGCAGAACAAACAACACTCTCCTCCTCAGCTTCTGGCCGTCAGGAACTCAGCTTCTCCAAAAGGCTGCAACAGCATCTCCAAAAGGGCCTTTGGGGCTTTGGATGAGCTGCGTGTACTTGTCAGCGTCACACGTCTGTCAAGGTGAGCCATAGATGACTCTGTAGCACCACCAGACTGCCTATGCTGTGCCCAACTCCTTGAGTGACCTTCTTAGCAATGCGAATGACGAGGTCCGCTGCCATACACATTTTACGCAAGGACTAGTCTGGAACACAGGATGGTGAGGGTGTGCAGGGCCGACACAGCATGTCCTGCCGCCATGTAGGTTTTCTCTGCCATGTGGGCTGTAGTGCAACATGGCTTAGAGGGGACGGATGGAGTGGATTTCTATGGAGCCGGAATAGACTCTTAAATAATTCATGCAAAAAAACATGATGCACATATGTGTAGCCAATTTCACATGCATGAAACCTAATTCACATGCACAAAAAACAATTCACGTGCGAAAAAAAAAAAAAAAAAAAAAATCACAAATGCAAAACACAATTCATAGATATACAACTGTGCACAAAAAGTTTCAAATGTTTAAAACTTACGAGTTTATTCTCACATTCGCATGTGAATCACCTCGGATCACCGTGTGAATCACCTTGAATCACCCTGCGCTCTGTCAACAGAAGTAACATCTAGCACTCATTGACGTATAAGCGCGAGACGTCACTGCCGTTGTCAGAGCGCGATCAGACCTCACTAACCGAGTGCTGAACGCAGTTGGACATAGTGGTGCTTTAGAGGTAAAAAATAATATAAATACTGTTCAGTTTCTCGCACAAACCAATCGTTTCATGTCTTAGGACATCAATGTGCCGTCATGAGCCACAGGGTTTAGTTTGGATTTGTCTATGCAAGTTTTTTTTGACTCTTATTGATAGAGTTCCCATTCACTTGCATTATTTGACTGACAGACTGGAACGGTTGGAGTTAAAAATCATCATTTGTGTTCTACTGAAGAAACAAAGTCACCTACATCTTGGATGTGCTGGGGTAAGCAGATAAACATCAAATTTTCATTTTTGGGTGAACTATCCCTTTAAAGTATAAAGAAACAACATGAATTAAGATGTTTGTGACTGCAGATGTCAAGCCAATGGTGTTTAATCCTGAAAAATGCAGAGAAACAATAAGTGTGTAATAATTTAACACAGCATACTGTTGCACGAATGCCAAGTACATATATCGTCATCACTAAATAATGAGTGCTCATAAAAATTGGTCTATTCACTTTTTAAAGAACATGAAAGCTGATCTCGATGAGTGGAAGCTAGGGTGGATACTGTCCACCTAGATGATTGTTTTGCAATCTATCTGAGGGACTCTGTACCCGCAGCTAAAATACAACAAAACAAGTATCATTTCCTCTTCATTTTGGACAGAAATTCTTTATTGTAACAGACTATTTTGATTAATCTTCTAATTTGTTTTTGTAAGCATTAAATATGGATGAGATCTCCTTTACTAAGGCGGGACTCTTATTTTGACGGGTGTTCTCGTCTACAATCTGACATGGAGAGCACGCAGTTCTTCAGAGTTATTTTGCAGATTCAAAATTTGTCAGTTTATTAAGCATCCCCTGAAAAGGCATAAGATCTGTATGTGTTTATTAACTGTTAGTTGTAATAAGTGTTTTGAGTTGTATGTGGATGATAATGCAATGGAGAGAGAGTTTAATGCGCACATCTTGTGCTCTGTATTGTTTAGCTTTTTGTGGTGACGCAATAAACTTTATAAAACATCAGTAAAGGTTTGGTCATCATCCAGATGGGGTCCGCTACACTTATGAAAGTTACAGAAGTTATTTAGTCAAAAATAGTGTGCGATCTTTTGTTATTTGATTAACATTAAAGTGCAGACAGCGCTAGGATTAGCAACAGTCATTATACAGCTCAGTGCCTTCACGCAGTTAATTAATAAACCTAATAAATTGAGCAAAAATCAGCCGATACATCGGTGCATCCCTAGCTTCAACTGATCTCTAACTTTACTTCAGTAAACACAGATGAACCGGTGCGTTCCATTCGACCGTAAGTGGACTGCGAAGTGGACTTCACAGGGTATTTTGCCATCTTAAGTGAGATTCCATTCCGAAGGGAGCGAACATGTTCAGTTCAAAGGGCACTGCGAACGGCATAGGGAATAAGAGAACATCGATACATCACTTCACAGGAAGGAAGTAGAGAGGTAAAATCACCCAACTGTCATTGCGCACCACGTCACTACCATGGAGCAGAGCCGTTGAAAGAGTTTTTAAACGGCTCTCCGATGGAGGAATTTACGTTTTGAGTATTCATTATTCATACATTTTGTTATTCTTATACGAAAAAAAGTATGAATGGTTATGGCGATGAGTGTTACATTTGCATATTTTATTGTATGAATAGGCATGACAAAGTAAAAGTGTTGAAAAGCAGCTGAGGCTCTATCATTTTTATTTTACTTTATTTACCTCAGAAGTGTTTACTATGCGGCTGCGCATGGAAAAGAAAAGCACACGAGATGAGACCCAGACCATGGATTAAGAGTACATTTATACAGTTAACCAAATGAGAATTTATTTTCATATGGTATGACAGTTACAGCTTCAAATCTGTTGTGTCAATTTTAAATTAGAAAGTAAATTGTAATATCTATTTATTTATTTATGTTATATCATAATCTGCGCGACACCGTCATTGACTTTCTTTGATGACGTTTGCAGTGCATTCCAAATGAGTGATTATTGTCAGCAAAGTCCACTTCAAGGGATATACCGTGCTCAGGGAGTAGGGAGAGCAGTGAACACTGCATAGGGACCCTGTCAAATGGAACGCAGCTCCTATCAACTGCACATACCTCTCTGCATGTCTTGAACTGGTCGACGTAACACCCAGGTAGGCACGCCCTCACGTGATAATGATTGGTCGATTGATAAGCTTCAATCCGATTGGCTAAAGAGTACAACTGACCCTTGTGGGAGGGTGTGCTGCCAGGAGAGACTCAGAAATAAACACGCAAAAACCCAAGGTGATTCACATGCGAATGTGAGGATAAACCCGTAAGTTTTAAACATTCAAAACTTTTTTTGCACAGTTGTATATCTATGAACTGTGTTTTGCATTTGTGAAATATATTTTATGAATATATAATTTTAATTATAATTTTGCGCACGTGAATTGCTTTTTGTATTTTTTTTTTCACGCAAGTAAATTGTTTTTAGTGCACATGAATTAGGTTTCATGCATGTGAAATTGGCTACGCATGTGTGCATCATGTTTTTTGTGTGAATTATTTAAGAGTCTATTCTGGCTCCATCAATTTCCATCAATGCGACGGACACAGGTGGGCCACGATAGCCTCTTGGGCTTGGGCTCAATGAGAGGAGCACCATGCCCGGGTAAGCTACTCATGCAGCTCGGGGGAAAATGTCGCCAGTCCCTGAGGGACGGCTGACTGGCAGCCCGCTTGCAGATAGGAGCCATCTATCTACTTTATCTTTGGCTGTTCTGGGGCTGTCCATTCCAGGTCCATTTCAGCCACTGCTTCAGAGAGGATATTCAAGTTCCTTATCCAGGCGGGTCACAGGGGAATGCTCTCGTCCATGGCAGCCTTTGGCCAAGGAGGACGAAAAGCACATGTGCCCCGGACCAGTGTCAGCTGATTGAGATCTTCCAATTCATGCTAGCATTGCACAGAGAGTCTTGATCGACAGATCTTCACAAAACCGGCAATCTGTCCTCTCCATTGCCACCTCAGCATGGACATGGCCCAGACACAGCACGCACTCATTATGCAAGTCTGGCAACTCAATGGGCCCGCATATGCGGCATCCTCGTAAAGACATTATCTTCTGGCATTGTCTGCTTGGCACGAATATCCACGGCGAAAACAACAGGCTTGAGTGAAGGAGAAAGATTTCAAGACAATATAGCAGCTGGCCTTCCCATGCTTCAGTGCCATTGACTATTGCAATAGCGTGATTCAAATGGACTTCAACATATTGGAGAAAGGGTGTTAATGAGTCAGCTATGGACTTAATGTCAAGAGACCGATCTCGAAAGGGAAACGTTCTAAATAGAAACATTTGAAGTTCTCCAGAGCGCAAACACAAAAAATGCACTGGAGGGTTTGCCAAATCTCTTTTGCCAGTATATTACAGTATCAACTGAGGGTGCTCTTGCTTTCATTTGTTTCATTTATGATCATATTTATTTTTATATTTGACTGCGTGATGTTTTTTACCCATGTTTTACTTTAACAAAAAAAAAAAAAAAAAAAGATTAAGCTGCTGCAGACCCCTGGTTGAAGACCCTTGGTCTAAAGAATTGCTTGAAAATTACAGACAGGTGTATTTGATTAGGGATGGAGCTAAATTCTGCAGGACAGTTGCCCTCCTGGACTGGAGTTGCCCATCCTTGATATAGAACGTATACTTTTTTATTGGCGCAGAGTTCTTCAAATGTAGTAATTTGACAGTATGCATTTTTGCAAGTAATAAAAGATAACCGACGTAGATGAAGACTGTTATGGTAACTTCTATCCCTTTTGGAAACTTTGGGAATTCAGACACATTTTACAACATGTAAATTTGAACTTGTGTAGCTAGTATTTGTGTTCACATACCTATATGTATGATTTAGGTCTAAGAGAGAGTTTATACACTAACCAATGATTCCTCTAAGCTGCACAGAAAGAATAAAATGCCGCGCAGAGGACAGACGCAAAATGTGTGGGAAATCCATTTGACTGTAATCTAAATTAGAAATAATTGCAGTGCTCTGGTCAACCTTTATAGAGTTAGTGTCGCTATAGAGTTAGAACCAGTGAATGCGGTTTACAGGTTTCATAGAAAGCGAAAGATATAAGCGCGTGTGAGCGCCAGTGTCACAATTCCAGTCATTCCCGGAATACATTTCCCAGAATCCTCCCTGACAATCACCTGCACTCACTCCACCAATCACTAATCACCCACACCCTGCTGCAGCACATTACCTGGACTATTTAAGCCATTCACATCCTCACACTCGTTGCAAGGTCTTGTATACTACGGTTGCATTTCTGAACGTTTGTTAGTTTGTTTGCCTACCTGTTGTTGACCCTGTTTGTTCCTGTGCACGATTCTCTGCTGCCTGCCCTTTGGACTATTTGCTCTGTCTTGGAATTTTGATTGTTATCTGCCTACCCTGACCTATTGCCTGTTCTCCAACTATGATTCTGCCTGTTCTCTGCCATACCTGTCTGCTGTTGTTCTACCATTGCCTGTCTGACTACGAATACTGTTTAATAAAGCTTGCACATGGATCCTACGCTGAGTCCCGATTCGTTACAGGCAGTAACCCAAGTCTGTCGCTCTAGTAATACTTTAATATTTGCGGACCAAATAGTTCAATATGAGAGGCGACACTAAACACAAAAAACATGTAAAATAAAACATCATCAAGTTTTAAATTGGAGTGGCTTGATTAGGTGGTGGAAATAATGCGGCCGATCTGCACAGCACGGTAACAAAACTCAGAGACATTTACAATGACACACCCACCCAAGGTCTAGGGTGCAAACTTAAAATACCTCAGTTTGTGTGTGTGGGTTTCAGGGTTGTTTAGGTAACTATAAAAGAATTCACATGTTCAAGTATTTTGAAAATAGCTAGATCTGTTTAAATGCTTCAGTTTGTAATCATTTTATAATAATTTAATATAATATTAAAACAAATTGAAGCATTTAAACTGATATATCAGTTTAATTACTTAAATAATTTTTTATATTATATTATATATTGTATTGTAAGCCTAATAAATCAATAATTGATTTCACTAGGGGATTGTTTAATTGCTCCTTGCCATTAAAACTTTTGAAAACTCATGATATAAACAATCTTGCAAGTTCATTAGGAATAAACAAACATTTAATTTCAATGGTATTTTTATTTATTTATAGATGTCTTGACACCATAGTTAACAGAGTAATTTTGTCTTTACTGTCCCAATACTTACAGAGGGCACTGTATGTATTATTTATTTCTAAACACAACTTTTAAATAAATTTAATTTCATGTGGACCCTGAAAATTATGGAAGGGTATCTAAGAACTACTTGCAGGTACACTACCGGTCAAAAGTTTTTGAACGGTAAGATTTTTAATGTCTCTTCTGCTCACCACGGCTTCATTTATTTGATCCAAAATCCAGCAAAAAACAGTAATATTGTGAAATATTTTTTACAACTTAAAATAACTTTTCTATTTGAATATATTTTAAAATGCAGTTTATTTCTGTTGGCAATTTTTTTATTATCAATGTTGAAAACAGTTGTGTACAATTTTTTTCAGGAGTATTTGATGAGTATAAAGTTCAAAAGAACTGCATTTATCTGAAATATAAAGCTTTTGCAACATTATAAACGTCTATACTGTCACTTTTGATCAATTTAATGCATCCTTGCTAAATAAAAAGTATTCATTTCTTTACAAAAAGTAAAGTTTTTTTTTAATACAAAAGGTATTCAAAAAAAAAAAAACCTTACTGACCCCAAACTTTGAACGGTAGAGATAATGTTTCAAAAACTTTCTATTTCAGATAAATGCTGTTCTTTTGTTTTCAACATTGATAACAATAGAATAAAATTTAAATTTATATCCAAAAGTTATTTTAAATTGTAAAAATATTTCACAATATTACTGTTTTTGACTATTTTGGATCAAATAAATGAAGCCTTGGTGAGCAGAACAGACTTCTTTTAAAAGCATTAAAAAATCTTAACGTTCAAAAACTTTTGACCGGTAGTGTATTTTATTCAAAAAATGCCATGAAATAGTACTCCACAGGCAAAGCAATTTACCATAAACAGACACTCAACCGTACGGTTGAGTTTTATATCTTTTTAGATAAAAAGAAATTTTGACCAAAAACTGCTTGACGTCATTTTTTTGTCCAATAATTAGAATATTAAGGGAAAAAAAAAAAAAAAAAAAAAAAAAAAAAAAAAAAAAATATATATATATATATATATATATATATATATATATATATATATAATTTTTTTTTTTTTTTTTTTTTTCCCCTTAATATTCTAATTATTGGACAAATATTATTTATTTAATTGGCTCCTTTAGGGTCGAAAGTTAAAGGGTTAATGTGTTTCTGTGAAAACTGTTGGCAGGTAACTCAACAGGATGTTAGAAAGGAAAACCCTCTGCAGTTCAAGTTCCGGGCAAAGTTTTTTCCAGAAGATGTTTCTGAAGAGCTAATCCAAGAGATCACACAACGTCTCTTTTTCCTACAGGTACTGGGGAACTTAGTCTAAGATAGTATGCATGCAAGGTATTGCTATCAATTGCATTTACAGTCCTGGGGGCATATTACAGAAAGACTGTAGAATTTTCTCTTATATTCTTGGTAACCATGGCAATTTCAGTTAGAACCCTTATTTAGGACAAAAGCTATTACAGAATGACATTTCTTAAGTGCATTATTTTAACTATGGATAGGAAAGGGGTATTACAGAAGCATCCTAACTCCTAAAAATCCTAAAAAAAAAAAAAAAAAAAGTCTTAACTTTAAGACAATCCCACTGGTGTCCTAGCTTCAAAATTATTTGAAAGCCAACTGTAAAAATCACATAACAATAGCCGTCTGAGAATAGCATCACATTTATTAATGATACAAGATGAAGAACAGTGATGTTTAATGGTGGAAAGTCTTTTTGAACACCCAAATGATGTGCTGAACTTTGACGATAAAACACTGATAAATAATTACAGACTCCCATGAAATACAGTGATAGGTTTACCAACCTTATCAAAACTTCTCTTTCTGCAGCACTTAATTAAAAGCACACCTGTTTTGTTTCTCCATTTTAATCTGTCAGATCTTAACTTAAGACTTAAAATAGAAAGTTTCTGTAATATGCCCCCTGGTCAGAATTATTGGGGCCCTTCGTAAACATGAGAAAAGAAGGCTGTGAAAATAAATCTGCATTGTTTTTTTGAAAATGCCCAGCAATGATTTCCTGTTTCACAAGAGTATAAATATGAGGCAACACAAAGGCCAAATTCCCTTAATAATAAATCACAATGGGTAAAACCAATGAATATAGTTCTAGTACAAGTTCAATTTCAAGCATTTTATTGTTATTGTGTAGCACAACAAAACTACTCTTGTGACAACTAAGGCTGAGTATCGATAAAGATGTCCCGATTCGATTTGATTCAATTCCGAGTCGATTCAAGATTCAATTCAATGAATTAAATTATTCAATTTTCATTGGCCCCACCACAAAAAAAGTAAAAAAAGTAATAAATGAATAAAATAATTAATGTTTTTGTTTTTGACCCACGCATCTTTGTACTGTAATAAATAAAGTTATGACACCAAAATTTTAGATACCAGTGAATTTTTTATTAAACATTTTTATTAAACATGGACCTTTATTTTCATTGAAATTAAAATTTCAAGGATGCATTAAATTAATCAAAAAGTGACAGTAAAGACATTCATAATGTTACAAAAGATTCTATTTCTACAGAACCCCTAAAGGGACATGGTGGTGGAAAAAATTTGGGATTGGAGGAAAAAATATTTTTCAAAGTTTTTGCCTTCCCCTGAGAAACTTTGCATTCCCTTGCAAAAATGTTGTGTTCTCTCGCAAAGCTATTTTGCGTTCTCACGCAAAACTGGTTGTGAGATCTGACAAACAGCACCATGGTGGATTCTCTATTTACATGGCGGAATTTGCAAGCGGAAAAACTGAATGCTTCTCTAGTGAGGAAACGGATCTGCTCATGCTTGAGGTTAAAGTGCGTGAGCAGACCATCTACAGGAAAAGCCGGATTCCAGCAAAGCATTTTTATCTTTATGCACACAATAATAATCTTTTACATTTTAATCCTTTTATTTGGCATGTTTGTGTGCTGCTGTGCATCCCTGTATGTAATAAGCAGTGTACGCACGTTGTGCACATATAAGCCCACATATTACTAACGCGTTCTTTAAATAACAACAACAATATTGCACCATCGACTTTAGACCAGGTTTCAGTTGGTCAATGGCGCAGTCTATTTCAGTTGCCTCAAAATATCAACACGCCAACAATACGCCTGAACACACCTCTCGTTTTCAGACCAGCACATCCATAGGCACACAAATGGGTGCGAGTGCATTTGCTATTTAAAGGGGTCATATAATGGCAAATGCACATGCAATCACAAGTTGATTGTACTGAAATGTGTGTTGGCAGTGCCTGTACACAACCATCCTATAATGATAAAAATCCATCCAGTGTTTTTTTTTTTTTAATCTCCTTATATGTTTTCCCCTGTCTCAAATCGAGCCATCTGACTGTGTGACATCACACGGTCGGACACCCCTCCTACGATTGTTAATTGACAGCAGCGTTTCAACACAGACCCGCCCTGAGTGAGCTGTCATCATAGTCCACCATTGTTGATATGCTGAAGCAGAATGTTTTGATGTTCCTAAATCCGAACCGCTGAAGACACAGTGGCTGAGTTTTGTTTTCGAAGGGAATATTCCCCCCGATCAACGTCAATGCTTTCATGTTTGCGCGAATCATTTCTCACCAGACTACTTTATAAACGAGGGTCAGTATAAAGCAGGTTTTGCTAAGAAGCTGCTCCTGAAAAAAGGATCGGTACCAACTATTCGTGTTCCTGATGCACCTCCAGAAGAAGTGAATGTAATGTTTTATTAACCTTTATATTAATCTTCGCAAATCGCTTGCATGCTTCACGATGAATGTGGCTAAAGTTTACACTCAGGGTACATTACACCATGCTTTCTATGTACGACGTTCTCAATATAATTCATAATCCCACGTTTATAATGCATTATGGTTATTGTGTTATTACAAACTGTGTACGTAGGTGGTAAAGTTAACGTGGTAACACTACACTAAGCTTACTTTTGTAGATGGTTTACAAACAACAGTGTCTGTTACTGATTAAGAAGTAATGTCAAAAAAAAAAAAAAAAAAAAAAAACACTGCCTAACAGCATAGATAACATTACGCATCACTGACAAGCATACATTTACCGAAAAAAAGTTTTTCATGACCATTAGCTGTAACATCAATTTGTCAATGAACTAACAGATACATCAATTAACTCATAGCATTCGTATCTCACTTTGCTACCCTGCCAGTACATACAAAGATAGATCAAAGTGACATTACGTTAACCAACCATTCAGAAACGTCTTGTTTGAGCCTTAATTGTCAAACTTCATCGGGGCCATCATCTTGTTCCGGGTCCGGATCAAATTGATACGGTTGCACAGTTGTCCTCAGAGACTCCCACTGCCATTCTTTCTCCAAAATATACCCACAGCTGTTGTCAAGGCAACACTCCATGTGTGTTGTGTCAAAATGCCCCACAGAACAGAGGGGCAGGGTGAGCAAAGCTCATTATCATTTAAAGACTCATGCATTGAAACGGCTTGCTGAAAACAGAGCTGGTTTTGACCAGGTAAAATGAGTGTTTTCTTACAATACTAATGAGAATTTTTAATTAAAGTATATTACAAACTTTTCATTTAGACCCTAAAGAATCATATTAACTTGTACAAAAATGGCATTATATGACCCCTTTAAACAACGTGGCACAGAATGTGAAAACGATAATTGCGTCAAGCTGAAACTAGCAAAAAACACTTGCGTTGCACCTGGCGCCGCATTGTGCCGAGTGTATGATAGGGCCCTTACTGTTTAATTCCCCACTGACAGTCGTTCATACAGCTCACGTTCACAATGGAGTGGAAATGCTTTTGTAAATAGAGATCACTTTTCTCCCACAATTCTGAAAACAAAACATTAGACAACAAAACAAAATAACATGTAATTTACTTGAGGTTCTGTCAAAATGTTCTATTTAATGCTATAAATTAGTCTTTTTATAAATATCTAAAATGTTATAAATGAGTCTATATTTTAAAAAAGAATATTCATTTAAATGAATTTATGTTAAAGAAATGAATTGTTGAAATTAATAAATCAAATACATTTGAACAGTCTCTGATCCCCACCTACTGTTGTAATAATGTAATAGATACAATATATCCCAATACTCTTTTATCCCAATACTTCCGTTACTATTTGATTTTTGCAACACAGAATTAACAATACTGTGAGGTTGAAAAGCTGTTTCAGACATAGCCTGCCGCGCTCTCTGGATTAGAGGCAGCACAAAAGTTTAAATATTCCTGTTTGATCATAATTTTAGGTTAGGCAAAGTGGAATCACTGTAATTTAGGAATGAGATTGCATATAAGTTTGAATTGAGATCGCAATCTTATAATGATTAATCGTGCATACATATGGGTCTATAGCCTATAATTTTTGCATGTCATATTTGTACCAGACCTCAAAAGTAACCCAATGAACCTGTTATGCACAAGATGCACTATAATCACTGTTTGGACATTTATTGGGAGTGTTTTTATCCAGCATTTATTAATTTCCAGTTCTGATTTTATTTATTTATTTATTTATTTATTTATTTATTTATTTATTTATTTTTTCTTCATTAAAAAAAAACTCACTTTATATTATATATATATATTTAATGGCACTCTCCTCTATACAGTTATTCACCCGAATAATGATCTAACCCTGATCTTAATAGTTCTGTCTTAAATCAAAAAAAAAAAAAAAAAAAAAAAA
This sequence comes from Culter alburnus, assembly GCA_028476615.1. Lineage (NCBI taxonomy): Eukaryota > Metazoa > Chordata > Actinopteri > Cypriniformes > Xenocyprididae > Culter > Culter alburnus. The sequence goes on from JAOTNS010000323.1 coordinate 81,100, forward strand.
AATATATATATATTATATATATATCTATATGTATGTATGTATTAATATATATATATATATATATATATATATATATTAATATATTTTATTTATTTATTTTTACACACACATATTATATATATGTGTGTGTATATATGTGGTCCCTATCATATGATTTGTGTACTCATTTTGAAATATATTTCAAAACGAGTACTGTCGTATTTATTACTCCCTTCAGTTACAAACCAATTCTGTATAAACTCATCCCCATCCAACTCTGATCAATAAAACAGCTCTTACCTTCAGATCGACGGGAAGGATGTAAATACCAGTTGATTAATAATTCCTAAGGGAGGACCGACCACACTCAGCTTGGATTCGAATGCACTTGAAGCTCGAAGGAATTAACTATATATATATATATATTATATATATATATATATATATATATATATATATATTAGGGCTGTTCAACGAATGTACAAAATAAGAGTCTGTGTTTACGTAATATATGTGTGTGTATTTATATACATAATAATTATACACAAAACAAACACACATATATTACGTAAACACAGACTCTTATTTGTACACGATAACCACGGTTATCGTTGAACAGCCCTAATATATGTATATATATATATTATATATATATATATATATATATAGTATATATAGTTAATTCCTTCGAGCTTATTATATAATATATATTTTTTTTTTTGTTTTGTTTTCTCTCAGGTTTCAGAAAATAGGTTTATGAAAAATAATTAACTCTGAGACTTGTTATACAGATAAAAATGACCAAGTATAATGGTATCTGTTTAATAACAAAATTCAGAATAAAAAATCTTAACAAACATAACGAGGAGTCTTCACTAAGTTTCGGCCCCCTTCTGTTATAAGCTGTTCATTATATATCAAGCAGAGATTACATTGTACTTCCTTCATGTAGGCATGTCCTTATTTGGTACATAACAACAAAAGGTTCATGTTAAAACTTAAATTATAGTAAACACACACATATATGCCCCCTTTTGGGTTTCCTGTTAACCTTTAAACTATATAGCAAGTTCAAACTGCAAAGTGTAAGATACATCTTTCGGTTGGCAATAACAGTTTGCGGTTTTAACACCTCTTCATTTGTGAAACAAAGAATGTATATGTGGCGCTGCAGGTGCAACATGCAAGATTGCTAAAAACAGATAACCTTTAAACTAGTAAACTTCTGACTTTTGATCTACATTTAACACACACACATCTGCTGACCCATTTTTTCCAGAACTCAACAGAAAGTCAGTCAGTCAGTCACAGGCGAGGTTGAATGAGCTGTGGTTAGCTATTCAACTTCCTCTGTGAGCTGGTCTATTACAGAAGCAAAAGATTTCAATGCGAAAGATTGTTTTATAAGTGAAATCAATTTCAAATTAATTCTTTGTTGCTTTCTAAACAGACAAATAATTTCTTTGGCCCTTGGATCCACCTTTCGTTGTCCCAGGGCTCTTTGCCGTCCTTGCCGCTTTCTTCTCGGCCTTCTTGAAGCATCAAAGCACTCATATCAATTCTAAGCTCTTTAGGTCTGCCTATGGAACTGTCAGCAGAACACACTTGTCAAATTAAATTTAATCTAAGGTCTTTTGGTCTGTTTGGTGGTCTGTCAGCAGAGCACACTTTATTTTTGGACTATCAGGATTTTGATCCAGATACACAACACCCTCTCCTGTGCTACTGTTGACCGACCCCCTTGTTTACAATTCTGTGACAATTCTGATCATTGTACCCTTTTTATCACTCATATCTCCATTCAAAATAAACATCAAATACATTGTGATTGTTTCTCATCAAAGTTACTTCACAATATTGTCTCATTCCCCAATAATTTGTTTCTGGATTAGAAAACTGTGTTTTTTTGTGTTAATAGCACCAAACCCATCCCTCTCCATATAGTGCTTCAGGATGCCAAGCGAGAACCAGACCCCTTTGATTGTTCCCGGCGAAGCGTTAGCTATATGCAGGAACTGTCCCAGGGTCAATTTTGCCACTTGGCCACTCTACTGGATCAGTATTGGAGCCATCTGTAGAAGATAGAAGAGTCATGAAAAATTGCTAATCCGAAAATCCCAGTATTATCCATCATTTTAGTTCCAATTAACTGCACACGTTCCAAACATCATATTATCGTTCAATCAATAGTTCTATTATTTGGAACACACAAGTTTTCCTCCTAGTACCCAGATCTGGTCTTATAAATGATCTGCCTACTATACATTTAGTAAGCACTGTTTTTCAGTTCAAGGACTCTTTCTGTGAATCCAGCCACCCGTAATTCTTCTAGGCAGTCTACACTACTTCTGGTACTCATTAATAATGCAAAATTCCATAAAGATACATACTTGTTAAACATATTTCTTATAACATTATTTGTGTTATTCTTACATTTTCCACATCGCCTTTGTCCATCAGCCAATTCAAAATAAACCCACTTTACAGATTCTTCACTGTTAATACTCTCAACACTCCCATCAGGTTGTACAAGATTGTCGATTCTGTTCATTTTCCAGTTCGGGAATCTTTGATAGCAGCATCTGAAATTTAGGCAGAGATGGAGTTAGAACTCGCTATAGCTAGGTTGTTCCAACAATCTCTGCAACACTTAATGGTCTTTTTCACTTTGTCCCATCTATGCATTAGTATAATGATCCCCATTAATAAAATGTATAAAATTTTATCCTCTAGAAAAATTCCCAAAGTAAAAACACTTAAACTCAATGTTCCAATGATTAACAATAACCTGCCATCTTTGCCATGCCTAATTATCAGTAAGATTGTTAAATACATGGTTGTACATGTGATTATTGAAATTTCACACCAAATAGTAAAATTATTCATATTAATCAGCTTCAATATTACATCACTGAACAATTTACATAAACTGGTTATAAATAGGGCTATAATTCCTCTAATTTCAAATATCTTTCCCCAGCCCTCAGAACAAACCACAACACAAACAAAAATCATTTTACTTAATTTTCCCATCAGTAAAATTCTACCAATTTGGAGCGTGCTTATTGCGCAGTGCCACCAGAGATTTTTGTTAAATGTATTAAAGGTGCCATCGAACGTTTTTTTTACAAGATGTAATATAAGTCTAAGGTGTCCCCTGAATGTGTCTGTGAAGTTTCAGCTCAAAATACCCATACATTTTTTTTAATTAATTTTTTTAACTGCCTATTTAGAAATGCGCCGATTCAGGCTGCGGCCCCTTTAATTGCTCGCTCTCTCCGCCCCCTCCTGAACTCTCGACTCTATCATTGCATAAACAAAGTTCACACAGCTAATATAACCCTCAAAATGGATCTTTACAAAGTGTTCGTCATGTATGCTGCATGCATACATCGGATTATGTGAGTATTGTATTTATTTGGATGTTTACATTTGATTCTGAATGAGTTTGAGGCTATGCTCCGTGGCTAACGGCTAATGCTACACTGTTGGAGAGATTTATAAAGAATGATGTTGTGTTTATGAATTATACAGACTGCAAGTGTTTAATAATGAAAATAACGACAGCTCTTGTCTCCGTGAATACAGTAAGAAACAATGGTAACTTTAACCACATTTAACTGTACATTAGCAACATGCTAACGAAACATTTAGAAAGACAGTTTACAAATATCACTAAAAATATCATATTATCATGGATCATGTCAATTATTATTGCTCCATCTGCCATTTTCCGCTATTGTTCTTGCTTGCTTACCTTGTCTGATGATTCAGCTGTGCACATCCAGACGTTAATACTGGCTGCCCTTGTGTAATGACTTGAACATGAGCTGGCATATGCAAATATTGGGGGCGTGCATATTAATGATCCCGACTGTTACGTAACAGTAACGGTGTTATGTTGAGATTCGCCTGTTCTTCGGAGGTCTTTTAAACAAATTATATTTATATAAGGAGGAAACAATGGAGTTTGAGACTCACTGTATGTCATTTCCATGTACTGAACTCTTGTTATTTAACTATGCCAAGATCAATTCAATTTTTAATTCTAGGGCACCTTTAACCCTCAGGGGTCTGAGGATTTTTGGGGCCCTGGAGAGGTTTTGACATGCCCTGACATTTGTGCTTTTTTCAGTTGTTCATAAACATATTAATGGAAAAAGTGTCATTACACTGTATTCAGCACAAACTAGGCTACAATAATATGTGAGGAACATGTATGTACATGTTTGTGTTTTTGAAGGAATAACGTTTATGCGTGGTTATTGAAAAAACAAAAAACTTAAGTCACTGAAATAAGGCCAAAAAAAATATATTAAAACTGTGTTCACAAGGATTCTGGGTATTGGAGGTTGTAGACTAGAGTTTTTGCTTCAGAATGAAGTAAAAATTATCCTTCCTACTCCTTCATATAAAACAATAGAGAGATTTAAATTTTCTAAGACACTTTTTTCAAGAACACAGTGCGTGGAGGCGTGAATAATCATGAATAATGGGTGATTCTCACCTGAGAAGACAAAAGAATTGCATAATAATGACCTGAAATGACTTGCATATTAATGAGGCCTTTCAGTCAGGTAGGCTGTGAAAAAACCCTCTGTGATCATGCTGATAACAGGATTAAAGTCCACTCAGGACAAAAAAAACCATGATTTTTGTGATCTCATGCATGCACGTATTATTGCACATGATATGAAGAAAATTTTGTATAGGCCTATGTTAAATTACAGTACCAGTCAAAAGATTGAACACATTGCCATTATAATGTTTTTAAAAGAAGTCTCAAGTCTCTAACCAAATAATGGTTTTCTATTTTAATATACTTTAAAATATAATGTATTTCTGTGATGCAAAGCGTCTGAACATCCCTACCTCTAGGGCATTTCATATAGGCTACTATATTTGTTATATTATAGAGCCTAAATGTTGATGTGCAGTTGACAAACTATACATCATTAAAAAGATCTAAGACTCAAGCTTCACATTTTGACTCTTAAAATCTTATATTGACCATAATTTCTTAATATGCTTAAAAGCATACACATTTGGAGAAATATTGATGGATTCTCAATTCATACTTGCAGCCGGAGGGCGCTCTGCCCCTTTTGTCCACAAATGCCTCAGTAAAAGAAGAGGCATATCATGTGACAATCAAGGAACTAACAGAGGCAAGAGATCGCTAAATATGGCTATTCAAAACACTTTTGAAGACAATAAATACACGATTGAAATGATGAATGCATGTATTGACTGAATTTGCGTCTGAATAGCGCTCGCTCCGTGGGCGTGGCCGCATTAGCGGGTAATGAGCTGAATCACGGACTTCTGACATGGCTCTATTTTCATACAGATTACATAAACACAGAAGGTTTGTTTTCGATTTAACTTACATGTTTTAAAACCTGACATCTTAACGTTTTTTTTAGACATAAGTGTATTTTTTCTGTGATTAGTATTCACTAAGTTACAGTTCATTTTCTGAGAACTATCAGATTGGACTTCGTTCAGAGGGAGACGAGAGATCACGCATCATGTTAGTTTTCTTTATTTTACAAAAAGCACAACATTTTCTTTTTGCTCTGAGTGTACACAAATGAAAGAAGATATTCCACAGATTAAAATGGTGTATAACTCTTAATTGTATGTGCAACATTGACGGACTATTTTGAGTCTCTTTCACACTGATAAGAAAAAAACCACGGTGGTATCGCCGGCGATAGACCTCAGAGTGTTAAGAAGCATCCATAAAAAGTAAACTGTCAATTCACCCACCTGCTCGAACATACTAGACGTTCCAGCAACGTTCTGAAGTTCTTCAGCAGTCATATTAGTTGTGTTAAAATTCCCGTTGGATGCCATTCTGTCGCTTTCACTTTGGATCTCTGTTGGTCTTACCATGATACCAGTTACCAATTACAATATCAGCTCTGGAGTCAAATGTTGCCTCTCAATTACCCCCTGTTGTTCTTGTATAAGCAAGATTGGTTTGTGGCTAACCTAGATTTTCGCTTTAACCTATATCTAAGCTGCTCCTCCCATTCTCTTAACGTATAGAGTTGTGCTTTTACAACAAAGGTGTTCTGGAGATGCTTTTCTTCCTTTTAAGGTGTTTTTGCCCTCTGCTCTGAAAATCTAAAAGTTGTTCCAAACTTCTTGGAACTTCTTGTTCCAAAACTTCTCAGCAAATTCATTTGCTGTTTTAGTCGGTTTAGAACATAACCGGTGACCTGCAGACACACACACACACACACACACACACACACACAGAAGCATTTAATCATAACAAATAATAAAGCTATCCCAGCTATTATTAAACATCCATACAATGCATACCAGCCCATATTAATAAAAAAGTTTATTATTCCACTAAATAAATCGTTAGTCACTAAGTTGACCATGGCATTAGTAGCTGTTTTTACTCCATCTATTACTGTCTTAATAAATTCTCCTGGTTCTTGGTACCATCGTGACCTGCCAATTTAAAGTCCTTCTATTTGTCTGCTGGTGCTACAGGTAGTATTTCTCATTCAATCTAACCCTATATAATATTTCTATCCATTGCTTTGCACCAATCCTCTTTCCAATCTCTCCTCCCAATCTGGTCACTTAAATCATCCAAAGCTTGTGCATCTAGATTTGTTAATATGGCCTTATATTTACTGTAGACCACATTATATCTAATTAGGCTATTTTCGGCAATTCTACCTGGCACGTGAAAAACTTCCCAATCTCTACTTCTGTCTAATTCTCTTATCTTGCCACCCCGTGCCAAAGGTCATCTTGAACCTATTTGTTTCTCTATCTTTAGAAAATGTCCAGGGTAATGGTAATATACCATACATCCAGTAGCACAAACTGCGGACATCTGATTAATAGTTATAGAATCTTGTCCGTCTGAACAACGCTTTATTAGTTCTCCACATTCTTGACCTGGCAGACCATAAATTACTTAATCAGTGATTAATCACTTAAATCAGACTCAATTTATAAATACCATCTTTATCTTGTTTATTTTTTAACCCCACTCTTTTTAGATAAAGCTTTCTTTTTACACTCAGAGTCTCACTCGTTTGGTTTCCCGTTTCTGAGTCTGTGCTATTAATGAGATCATTACAATCCATTACATCTTTGGATTTATCACATAAGCTTGCATACGAGAAATCATTATAATCATTTTCCGTATACTGGTATTTCCGGCCGTGCTTCTGCTTACGAATTTCTTCCCTAACACACTTATCCATTATTTTCATTTTATCTTCATAATGTTTCATAATCTCATGTTCAGTTTTTAATGTTTTATTAATTTTCATTTTAATTAAATAAACATCAACTAGTTTTTCTTCCTTGTCTACTTCCCAAGATTCTTTTTCTTGGTTATATTTAGCCCTTGGTAAGTTCATTCTTGCCTTCCATAACCATGGTAAGGATTTATTAAATTCTAAACTTATTGTGGTATCATAGTAATTTTTCTTTTCCACATACTCCCAACCATTATGTCCTACATAACAATCTTTAACCGTTGTCAGCAAAACAAATTCCCCTTCAGGATTTAAAATTTTACTGGCTTTAATCCAGTTATATATGTTTTTACTTAGCTCGTCTTCATGACTTCGCATGCTCTGTAGTCTACTCCTTTTATGTCTTACGACCGACTCTGTACACGTGCATCCGTCTATGTTCCACAGGTCAAAATCATTGCATAATATGAATATTCAACAACTTCCCAATTCTTCATTAACGCTAATTCTAGTTGTGGATCCTATGAAATATTTGATTCTCGTTTCCTCCTTGTTCTTCAATATAGCTGTTTGTCTCAAATATTTTAACTTCTTTGTATTACCTATGTTTTATTTTCACTGTCATTTTAAGTTTTATTTTTGGTTTCCTGACCATGTAATATAATATACTGTCATTTTCAGTACTATTATTGTCTAACCATTTCCAGAAACCTATAGTTCCATTTTCAACTTTAGTTCTATTCTTTTCATCAGTCATACGCACAGTTAAATCATAACCCGATATATTTTCTTTTTCAACCTGTACTTGTGCTAATATTATTTGTTTTATCATTAACCCTCTGGAGTCTGAGGCTGATTTGGGGCCTGGAGAAGTTTTGACATGACTCTAACATTTGTGCTTTTTTCATTTGTTCATAAACATATTAATGGAAAAAGCGTCATTACACTGTATTCAGCACAAACTAGGCTACCATAATATGTGAGGAACATGTATGTACATGTTTGTATTTTTGAAGGAATAATGTTTATGCGTGGTTATTGAGAAAACAAAAAACTTAAGTCACTGAAATAAGGCCAAAAAAATAATATTATATATGTGTTCACAAGACTTCTGGGTATTGGAGATTGTAGACTAGAGATTTTGCTTCAAAATTATGTAAAAATAATATCCTGCCTACTCGTTAATATAAAACAATATATTGATTTAGTTTTTGTAAGACACTTTTTGTCAAGAAACACAGTATGCGTGGAGGCGTGAATCATCATGAATAATGGGTCATTTACACCTGAGAAGACAAAAGAATCGCATAATGACCTGTAATGACTTGCATAATAATGAGGCCTTTCAGTCAGGTAGGCTGTGAAAAAACCCTCTGTGATCATGTCTCAAGCTCATTATGGTGTATATCAAACATACAGAAAAAAAGACAGCAATACTGTGAAATAATATTACAATTTAAAATAACGGTATTCTATTATATACTTTAAAATATAATGTATTTCTGTGATGCAAAGTGTCTGAACAATTATGTTACCTCTATGGCATTTCATATAGACTTTTAGCTTAAAAGCATGCACATTTGGAGAAATATCGATGGATTCTCATAGGGTTATGTCAATTTTCTATACAGAGGAGTAATATTTATTCAATATTAATTGTCATTACTATGAGCGCTGGATACTGTGTTTTCAATTCATACTTGCAGCCGGAGGGCACTCTGTCCACCTTTAGTCCACAAATGCCTCCTAAAGAAGAATAGGCCATGTGACAATCCAGGAACTAACCGAACTAACATAGGCTTCCAGAGATCGCTAACTATGGCTATGCAAAGCACTTCTGAAGACAATAAATACACAATTGAGACTATGTATACATGTATTGTCTCAGAATTTGCTTCTGAATAGCACTTGCTCCGTGGGCGTGGCCGCATTAGCGGATAATGAGTTGAAACAGACTTCTGACATGGCTCTTTTTTCATACAGATTACATAAACGCAGAATATTTGTTTTCGATTTAACTTACACGATTTAAAACCCGACATTCCAACGTTTTTTAGACATAAGTCTCATTTTTGTGTCATTAGTGTTCACTAAGTTACAGTTCATTTTCTGAGAACTATCAGATTGGACTTCGTTCAGAGGGAAATGACAGATCATGCATCATGTTAGTTTTCTTTATTTTGCAAAAAGCACAACATTTTGTTTTTACTCTGAGTGTACACAAATAAAAGAAGATATTCCACAGATTAACCCTCAGGGGTCTGAGGATTTTTGGGGCCCTGGAGAAGTTTTGACATGCCCTGACATTTGTGCTTTTTTCAGTTGTTCATAAACATATTAATGGAAAAAGTGTCATTACACTGTATTCAGCACAAACTAGGCTACAATAATATGTGAGGAACATGTATGTACATGTTTGTGTTTTTGAAGGAATAACGTTTATGCGTGGTTATTGAAAAAACAAAAAACTTAAGTCACTGAAATAAAGCCAAAAAAAATATATAAATCTGTGTTCACAAGATATTGGGTATTGGAGTTGTAGATTAGAGTTTTTGCTTCAGAATGAGGTAAAAATTATGTTGCCTACTCATTCATATAAAACAATAGAGAGATTTAAATTTTCTAAAACATCTTTGGTCAAGAAACACAGTATGCGTGGAGGCGTGAATCATCATGAATAATGGGTGATTCTCACCTGAGAAGACAAAAAATTGCATAATAGACCTAATGACCTGCATATTAATGAGCCTTTTCAGTCAGGTAGGCTGTGAAAAAACCCTCTGTGATCATATCTCAAGCTCATCATGGTGTAAATCAAACATACAGAAAAAAAAGCAATACTGTGAAATATTATTACAATTTAAAATAATGGTATTCTATTATATACTTTAAAATATAATGCATTTCTGTGATGCAAAGTGTCTGAACAATTATGTTACCTCTATGGCATTTCATATAGGCTTTTAGCTTAAAAGCATGCACATTTGGAGAAATATCGATGGATTCTCATATGTTTATGTCAATTTTCTATACAGAGGAATAATATTTATTCAATATTTATTGTCATCACTTTGAACGCTGGATACTGCGTTTTCAATTCATACTTGCAGCCGGAGGGCGCTCTGTACACCTTTAGTCCACAAATTAATCTAAAGAAGAACAGGAACCAGGAACTAACCGCATGTCTTCTAGAGGTCGCTAACCATGGCTTTAACATCCAGATAAATACTTTTCAAGACAATAAATACACAATTGAGACGATGCATACAAGTATTGCCTCAGAATTTTCATCTGAATAGCGCTGGCTCCGTGGGCGTGGCCTCATTAACGGATAATGAGCTGAATCACGGACTTCTGACATGGCTCTCTTTTCATACAGATTACATAAACACAGAATTTTTGTTTTCGATTTGACTTACACGATTTAAAGCCTGACATTTCAACATTTTTTTTAGACATAAGTCTAATTTTTTTTGTGATTAGTATTCACTAAGTTACAGTTCATTTTCTGAGAACTATCAGATTGGAGTTCGTTCAGAGGGAGACGAGAGATCATGCATCATGTTAGTTTTCTTTATTTTGCAAAAAGCACAATATTTTGTTTTTACTCTGAGTGTACACAAATAAAATAAGATATTGAACAGATTAAAATGGTGTATAGCTCTTAATTGTATGTGCAACATTGACAGAGTATTTTGAGTCTCTTTCACACTGGAAAGAAAAAAAAAACGTGGTGGTATCGCCAGCGTGACTGTCGACCCGAGGGAGTTAAAAATGGTGTATAACTCTTAATTATATGTGCAACATTTGGAGTATTTTGAGTCTCTTTCACACTGGTAAGAAAAAAACTGAGGTGGTATTGCTGGCGATACCTCACACTCCAGAGTGTTAATTCCAGTTCTATAATGTAACTTACTCTTATTAGGCTAAGAAAAATATTCCTAACAATATTAAATATCATAAAGATATACTTATCAACTTGCAGCATCATCACTGCTTCTTCAGTTTCCTAACGTTCTCCTTGGCCTCTTCCAATGGACCCTGCCTTCATGTCTATTTCTGGAAAACATTTCACGATGGGTTCAAATCACAGAGTGAGATTCCATCTCATGGACTCACCATCTGCTAAGATGAGATCATGATGCCGATCTTTCCACATAATGCCCCTGATGAATTCCTCCCTCTCCCGGAGAATCCTATTCTTGAGTCCTTCCCTATCGCTAGGGAAGACCGGGTATCTTGTATCCAAGAATACCCTCTTTTCCAGTTCTCTCATCCCTATGTATGGATGTTGAGAGAACCGAGTCACTATTCCATCCTGGAATAATCCTATATGATTCATTACCCTTACGGATTCCCACATCGACCTAGACGACTCCAACGTCTGGTCTTTTGCCTCACATACCATGCATAGCCATAACTTAGGACCATCCCAAGTACAACTGCACTTCTCCCCAACATTTCCGGATACTCTGTACGAGTCAATCCATACTTTAGGGTGTGCTGGCCTACATCCTATGCATAGGAGGATCCCTCCTTCCTCAGTCTGTGACTGCTCTTGGACCATCCACCCATATCCTTTTTCTCAATGGGTGAGATAATTGGTATGGCATAATGTTTGTTGCAGATCACACATTGGTATGGACGAACTACAGTTTCTACAAGCAGGACCTTACCTCCCGTAAGGCCCATCACCCTCTCCAGTTCTGGTTCCAACCACAACATTGCTCTTGACCCATGTTTCCCATGCTCGACCCTGATCAAACCCCTCCTATTGCTAACCTTAATTATCCCATCCATCCCTTACTTCTTAATAAGGTCACGATTGGATTGCCGACCATTGTTTTCCAATTCTACTGTGTTTGATCCTGTAATAGCTTTAACTTTATCTATAATTCCTAATCCTGCGTGGAATCTTCCTACCTTCTTCCGTCTAGTCAAAATATAACATCATCCACTGGTCGGAACTTCGGATTCTCCTTTATATCCCTCTTTTCTGATTCCACCTTAACGCATCTATTGAGATTCAAGAGACACTTGTCCCTTGAATATTGACTATTCCTAGATCTAGGTTCCATTGCAGAGGTGATCGAGCCTTCGCTGTTGCTGGTCGTAGTCTATGGAACAATTTACCAGCTTCTATTAGAGCTGCACCTTCTCTGCCTATATTTAAATTCTGTTTAAAAATCATTTTATGTCAATAGCTTTTATCCAGCCATGTTAATTGTATTATGTTGTATTGTTATGTTGTGTTTCAATGTTTTGTTGTTTCTTATTCATTTTATTCTACCTATATTGTACAGCACTTTGGATCAACTAGTAGTTGTGTGAAAGTGCTTTATAAATAAATAAATAAATAAAGAGAAAGAAAGAAAGAAGAAAGACTTGTCAATAATAGTATCCCATTCTTCTAATTCCTCATTTTTACAGAACCACTCTTTAACTTCCTGGATAGTGTGTTCCACGATCCCGTTAGTCTCTGGTCTGTAAGGAATACCCTTTGTTAGTAATATTCTATTCTCTTTACAAAAGTTTTCAACTAGTCGTCCGCTAATATTATGTGCACCACCGGCCCTAATACTCTCCATCCGGCCTTCCCATTTAATCCATTCTTTTAACACTCTGGAGTCGGAGGTATTGCCGGCGATACCCCCTCGGCTTTTTTCTTACCAGTGTGAAAGAGACTCAAAATACTCCTTCAGTGTTGCACATACAATTAAGAGTTATACACCATTTTAATCTGTTGAATATATTCTTTTATTTGTGTACACTCAGAGTAAAAACAAAATGTTGTGCTTTTTGCAAAATAAAGAAAACTAACATGATGCGTGATCTCTCGTCTCCCTCTGAAGGACGTTCAATCTGATAGTTCTCAGAAAATGAACTGTAACTTAGTGAATACTAATGACACAAAAATGAGACTTATGTCTAAAAAAACGGTGAAATGTCGGGTTTTAAATCGTGTCAAATCGAAAACAAATATTCTCTGTTTATGTAATCTGTATGAAAAAAGAGCCATGTCAGAAGTCTGTTATTCAGCTCATTATCCACTAATGCGGCCACGCCCATGGAGTGAGCGCTATTCAGACGCAAATTCTGAGGCAATACATGTATACATCGTCTCAATCCTGTATTTATTGTCTTCAAAAGTGTTTTGCATAGCCATAGTTAGCAATCTCTGGAAGCCTCTGTTAGTTCGGTTAGTTCCTGGATTGTCACATGGTCTGTTCTTCTTTAGGAGGCATTTGTGGACTAAAGGTGCACAGAGCGCCCTCCGGCTGCAAGTATGAATTGAAAACACAGTATCCAGCGCTCACAGTGATGACAATAAATATTGAATAAATATTACTCCTCTGTATAGAAAATTGACATAAACATATGAGAATCCGTCAATATTTCTCCAAATGTGCATACTTTTAAGCCTATATGAAATGCCATAGAGAGGTAACATAATTGTTCAGACACTTTGCATCACAGAAATACATTATATTTTAAAGTATATAATAGAATACCGTTATTTTAAATTGTAATAATATTTCACAGTATTGCTGTTTTTTCTGTATGTTTGATATACACCATGATGAGCTTGAGACATGATCACAGAGGGTTTTTTCACAGCCCACCTGACTGAAAGGCCTCATTATTATGCAGGTCATTAAAGCTCATTATGCGATTCTTTTGTCTTCTCAGGTGTGAATTACAGGATTATTCATGATGATTCACACCTCCACACATACTGTGTTTCTTGACAAAAAGTGTCTAACAAAATTTAAATCTCTCTATTTTATATGAATGAGTAGGCAGGATAATTTTACATCATTTTGAAGCAAAAACTCTAGTCTACAATCTCCAATACCCAGAAGTCTTGTGAACACATAATATTATTTATTTGGCCTTATTTCAGTGACTTAGGTTTTTTGTTTTTTCAATAACCACACATAAACGTTATTTCTTCAAAAATACAAACATGTACATACATGTTTCTCACATATTATGGTAGCCTAGTTTATGCTGAATACAGTGTAATGACACTTTTTCCATTAATATGTTTATGAACAACTGAAAAAAGCACAAATGTCAGGGCATGTCAAAACTTCTCCAGGGCCCCAAATCAGCCTCAGACTCCAGAGGGTTAAGCATGGAACTACATTTTCTTCCAACGCAGCATGCATAGGCCATATCATTTTCTTTTTCATGTGATTATCAATAGCTAACAGAAAATAGCAATTTCCTAGCTAGGCAAAGTCCATGCTTACTTCCTGACCCGGATAATCTTTTGGTAATTCACTTTCTTTGGCACCTTTGGCTGTCATGAATTTCCTACATATCTTGCACTCTTTCTTAACTTCTTGTTATCTTAACCTCCAATTTGGGATACTCAGGTTTCTGAGTTCCATTTGAATCATGTTATAACTCGAATGATTTAAACCATCATGTAGTTTTTCAAACAGCTCAGTTAAATCTTGCATTTTAACTTATCCTATCAATCTGTCAACCTCTCTGTTCCCTTTCGCGGCTTCTGTTTCCTGTTTGGTGTGGCTGACTTGATGGTAACAATGACACATCACTTCCTGCAACAATTCAGCTATTTTTAACCACTGCGGCCTGTGTGTCATAGACTTGTTTTTTAGCAGTGTGAAAACCATTTGCCTGCCAAGTCCCTAATTCTTTATTAATACCATCCGAAACATATTCTGAATCACATGTTAAGACTATTTCTTTATGTCCCAATTCTACAGCTTTCTCTAGAGCTTTTTCTACAGCTATCACTTCTGCTAACTGTGCTGTTCCTACAATTTCTTGACTCTGAGAGGTGATCAGCTGTCCATCCTTTCTGACTAAATAAGCCCACTTAACCTTTCCTGCTTTCTCGCTTCCATCTGTAAAATATTTCGGTGGGTGCTGATGTTTATCGTGGTATTTAGTCATCTTCTTTTTCCATTTCATTCTAGTCATTCGCCATTCTAATTGGTTATCACCTAAAATTAAATTCCATTGATCCCATCTATGAGAATTCTAGCTTGATTCATGACTAGATTCTTTTTCAACCTCGCAAGCTCTCCAGCCATTGAGTATACGATTATGGGCTGCTCTTTTGCAACAGCCTTAAGCTGTAATAGTCTCTTAGTTACCGAAGCTAGTACTCACTCAGGGCCATTTGGGGCTGAGTTAAGAGACTATAGGCGCTTTTCCGTCCCTATTAAAAAGTGTGAGTGTCACTTAATCTCCTTCTTCATGCACATTAACCTCTAACAGTACCTTTTTGTCTTGCTTTTCTAGCTGTCCACTATTCAAAGCCATCCTGATTAATTTCAGTCTGGCTGCCTCCATCGCTTCTGTCCATTGCCACTTTCCTTCTCTAGTACCCTGATATAATACTTTAGCTTCCCGAGAATACTTCGGAATCAACTCTCTGATAAAATTCAGTGTTCCTAGCCAGGATTGTAATTGCTTTCATGATTTGGGCGGGCCTGACTTGTCCATTTCTTCCAACTTATTTCTTGTATTGGTTGTAAGGGCTTTTGTGTCCTTTCTTAGTTTAAATCCTAAGAAATCTACCTTACGTTTCCCTATTTCCATTTTCTTTAAAGGGTCATGAAACCCCAGAACACATTTTTTGAGCTGTGAACAGATATGTATAGGGCTGCACATCATAGAAAACACTAAAGGTACTCATTAATTTTATTTAAAAGTTAAAACTAGTTATTTTTCTGAGCGATTTCTGTCTTCCGGTTTGAAAAGCAAAGTCGGAGCAACGTCACAAAATCTGACGTCATCGAGTACTACCGGCTAGATTCGGAGTGCTGGTTGGCTCCAAGTATGGGCTGGTCGAACATGCTGACGTCAATATTTTCTGCATTTATTTATGACTTAAAGCTCATTCAATCCAATCACTGCGCTGTAGTATGCATAAGATTTTAATTGCGGTATTATGCATGAGGAAGTATCACTTCTCTCGCCTCGATCTCTTGTCATTCAGAGACATATCATTGGTGCTCATTTCCTCAGTGCTACAACACAAAAATGCGTTTTCCTGTGACGCGACCAGAGCAGAAGTTTGGGTGCATATGGATTGTTTTGCTGTGATCTACCAGCACAAATGGAAAATATGTTCGCATGAGAACGCATTACAGCGGATAATTCAAATGTCACAAAAGTGCTGTTCATCACCTCTGCATTCGGACTCACAAGCCGTGTGTATGTTTCCCTCAGCACAGCAAGCACATGAGTGTTGTTTTTATTTTGTCCGCGATGCAGTCTGAAATGGAGTTTGAATAGGAACACATGAAAAATACGATTGTTATGATATACACGCGGAGCATGGCATATGATCGATTTCAGCGCGGAGCTCCGCGTTGTGTTTAACAACACTAGCCACATGGCTCATAGCTCATGCAGAATAAAGTATCGGTGTTTAACGTTTTTATAGACATATTTCACATATTCTCCTGCACCAAACATTAACCAGCACGGTGTAGGCACACATATTTCATCAAGTCTTCTTCAAATGAATTATATGTGCAAACTGGACACTGATACAGTGGTGTAGCCTATCTGAACGCACCGACATGATTATTCTAATAGACAAAAGACTGATTTTGATAGTGCAGTGCTCGTAAACCTAATCAAAGTAGCCTATTATTAGCCCTACTAAATATTCTTTTGCATTTCTCCCTTGTTCTTGGGAGTTTGTTGTCATTTTCTCAGAGCACATATATTAATATTCATTATTCTGTATAATGAGTGTGTTCTATGTCTGTGCTTCATTGGTTGTTCTCTCCCCTCCTCCCCCCCTCTGCACTCCCACTTTTCCAGAGCTTTACACGCCCATTTTTACAAAGGGTAAAACGGGGGTTTCATGACCATTTAAGCTGGGTTTCAGACCTGCTTTTGTTGATTCTGTCTAGCGTCTCATCTAGCAATTTAAGGTGCTCCTCCTCCGTCTCTGTAGCTATTAAAATGTCATCAATGTAAACTGTTACGGTTAACTCAGCTAGGGTTTCAATACTCATGCTTTGAAAAACATTCGGTGAATTTTTGTAACCCTGTGGAAGTCTGGTGTATACATATTGGTCACCCTGTATCAGGTACAGTGACCTTGTTCAGGGTTTTGTAATTAGTCACCAGGCGCCATCCTCCCGAAGGTTTAGCTATGGCCTGAACTGGGGCATTCATGATAGCAGACTCATTCAATTTTATAATGATACCCTGCTCAGCTAATTCTTTAATAGTTTCACTTATTTCTTTCTCTGCTTTGCTATTGATCTTATATTGCCGCTGCGGAGGTGGAATTCCCCCCTTGATTACATGCTCAAATTTTGATTGTACTTTTCCACAATCATTTATGCTTCTCGAATAGCTGTCCATATATTTTTTCAAAATTGTTTCCAGCTCCCCCTTTTTACTTAATTCTGACTCATTAACAATTTGTTCTATTTCACTATCTTGGTTAACTATCCCTAACTATCTCCCTATTATTAACAAATCATCGGGGCTAAGTAAATTTTCACCTCCTATAACTACTTTGATTTTCTTTTTCTCCCATACATTTTTCTTATAACATTTCCTTCAAAATCCTGAACTTCGATCACATCTATCAATCTGCTGTGTTTTTCTGAATGTTTTAATACTGACATGTCAGCGCCAGTGTTGACGCGGAACATGGTTTCATCATAATTTTTATATAATCGCTTATCTTTCTCAACTGTCTTTAGCAGAGCTGTTTTCAGGGGAGCCACATTATCCTATTCATCTACTTCCTCTGTCTTTTTCTTCTTTCATTTGACCTTTTTTGGTTTCACTTCTTCAGCTTCTACTCTGCCGCGGGTCTCTTCGACCTTATTCATTCATTTTAACAGTGGGTTTGCCTTTTCCCCTTTTCTGCTAGAACTTGAGCCCTCTCTTCCTGACTCATTTTGTCCCACTTTTCTTGGCTTATATATTTCCCTTTTTCTTTAGTTGCACCCCTATTTGTTCTGGGCTTTGATTGTTCCCTATATCGGTTGCCTTCACAGGTTTGGTTTTTGGGACTAATTCTCGCCCCTCTATCTTCCCCTTGCTTCCATTTAGGGTTTCCTCTGCGCTTGGGGCGTGATGAGGGCCTGCTCTCTGTCTCGTGGCGGGTGTGTGGCTTCCTGTCATGACCTAACCTATGGGATTTTTCTCTATCTGCCTGGATTAATTCAGTCTTCCTGTCATATCGGATTAGAGCTCGTTCTAATTCTTCCAGGGCTGTTTCAGGACCATACAAGAGAAATTCTCTGGCTCCCCCTAAAGCACCCCTCTTTACACCCCGAAATATCAGTTTCAGAATCCCTTCAACCCCTTTCTGTGCCACTTCCTGGCAAGTTGACAAGGCCCTAACTGTGACCCACTTTTCTTCAAACTGCTTTTGTTCTACTTCCTCTTTGTCTGTGGGAATCAACCCTTCAAGTGTTTGTGTTAACTTTCTGTCACCATGAATTCCAAATTCAGCCAATATATGAGAATCTATAGATTCCCCTGATATTCTTATTTGTTCCCCTTAACGGACTAACTCCCTGACCTTTCCCTTTACCGTGGTGTTTTTTAGCTTAGCCTTTTTAAGCTTTTTCATTTCCCTGGTCTCTCTTCATAAGTTCCTCTAAAGTCGCTTTCGGTCCCACTGAGCTAACTTCAACTGATCTTGGGGGCCTTTTCTGGCTATTGGGGGTTTTGGGCCTCTGTCCTGGTGTTCCCAGGTTTAGGGCCTCTAAGTGTTGATTTAACTCAACCACTTCAGCTGGTGGGTCTATATCAGAGTCATATTGATCGTCTGATTCAAAATGCTCTGTCCCTAATTCTCAGTTTTCTCAGCGTGGGTGGTCTTCTGACAGGGGTCGAGACCTTTTCTCTCCTCACTACTGTCGGTTCTTCTTCCTCTGAATCTGTCTGATCCTCACTGCTTGAGTCACTGCTTGTGTCATCACTTTCTGCTGCTGCATCTGAATAGTATTCTTCATACTCATCATTTCCTACAGCATCTCTGATTATTCTCTCTAGGGCTGCCCTGTTAGTCAGGTATTTCTGTGCTAATATCACCCTTTTTGCTCTCTGCGTTAATGTGGTGTCAGCAAGAATCTCTACTGGATTCCCTCCATTAAGCAAACACCACACTTGACCACATGTTATTCCCGGAACATACTGTTCATTCCACAAATCTTCCTTATCTAAAAAGGTCTACTTTTTCCTACTCTTTGCATGTGTGGTCCTATATGATCCCTTCCCAATTCTAAATGTCTCGTAACTCTCGTCAAGCTTTAGTTTCGGAAGGGGGTTCTCCACCTGTTCTTTTTTCCCCGAGAAGTTTTTACTCGCCTTTATACTGGCCAGTGCGGATCAGGTTCGTATGCTAGGGCTTCTCCTCTAAGGTCGGTTGATTTTACTTTTGGTCTGACCCCCTGATCCCACTCTCCTTCTCCAGTTTTTATGCTTTGGTTCACTATTTGTGTTATATTTTTTTAACACTGTGGCGTCTGGATGACAGATCATCCACGTTTTAGGCCAATCAATTCGGTGTGTTTTTCTTAATAATTCAGATACTAGGGAGACCCCTATTTTGGTTTCATCAAATCCAAATTCCTCGCCTAGGATTATGGGCATGGCTACGGAGCGGTATTTATTCTCTCTAGCCAAGGCACATATCTTGTCTAAAATGATATCAATAATCATAACGGCTCGTAATTTTTCCTCTAACTCAAGGCCGTCACCCTTTTCCTGCCCGATAACGTGTAACAACGGCTTATTCTTTGGTCCACCTTGCTTCTGCAAAACTACATCTCCTGTAAATAGGGGATTCTGTCTGACTTCAGTAGCCTGTTTGACTCATCCTGAAAATACTCCTCCTGCCCGTCCTTTGAAGGTGGCAGCGACCCCAGTTTCATGGTTAAGGTACTTATTGGATGGGTTAATCAGTAATTCTGACTCTTCATCCTGTTCCAAACGCTCCTCCTTAAAAATAATTCGGTCCCTTACTGAAATATATCCTAAGTGTCTCCTCATCCTCTGATGAGGATCCCTCACTTGGGCTATCGAGGTTATCAAATGTCGGAGCACTTGGGTCAAGAGCACACTCGTTCCCGTCCCTTTGGGGTACGAAGCTAAGGGCTATTGAGTCCCTCTCCGACTCGTTTCCTAAATCTATTTGGGCAAGATCAGTCCAACTTTTTACCTGTCCCCCATTCACATCAAAGACCCTAACTTTAGGAGATCCATCTTTGCCTGTAGAGTAGATGAGGGTCCTTCCCTCAGTCTAAAATTCACTACTGAAGTGATCATCCTGATCTCTTCCCAGGGTATATGACCGGACCCACACCTACATTGAGTGGAACTAACCTATTCTAGTTTTCCATCCGTATCTTTGGGAACTAGATCAATGGTTATCATTTGAACAGACATAATACCCTTTTCTTATTCAGAAACGTTTCTGATTTGACACAACGCACTCTCCTCTGAAAGTCCCTGAGCTTCTGTCTTTTACTGTACAGGTCTTCACATGAGCCTGTGCGCGCATACACACCGTTCCACCGACTCCACGCTCTATTATCCACAACGCAGCCCTGAAGTATCAGCAGAGATCGAGTCAACTAGATCATCCATTTTGAAGACATCATCAACACGACAGCCAGTGCCACAGTTCCTCAACAGACAGTCCATACCGGCGTGATGAATACGATCCTCAACTGGACACGACCACAACGCAGCCCTGAAGTATCAGCAGAGATCGAGTCAACTGGATCATTCATTGAGAAGGCCTCATCGACACGACAGCCAGTAGCACAGTTCCTCAACAGACCGTCCATACCGGCGTGATGAATACGATCCTCAACTGATGGAACTGAAATAAATACTTTGATTGTTGCGATTCTATCAGACTTATGATAGCAACCTGACTGTAACAAAGCACTGTTCGCCAGAGGAGAACTGGCCCCCCGACTAAGCCTGGTTTCTCCCAAGGTTTTTTTTTCTCCATTTTAACACCTATTTGCCACTTGTTTGCCACCTGATGTCACCTGATGGAGTTTGGGTTCCTTGCCGCTGTCGCCTTTGGCTTGCTTAGTTGGGGACACTTGACATTTGATATTCAATAGTATTCTTTACATTTATTCAACAGTGCTTCTGATCTGCCTGCATTGACACTATTATTTAAGAGCTGCTGTGCAGCCAAATTATGTACCAGTTATCAATGTAAAGCTGCTTTGACACAATCTGCATTGTAAAAAGCGCTATATAAATAAAGGTGACTTGACTTGACTATTATCCCTGACTGTTTCGTCCTTATGCTCGAGCCCCACACGATTGGGTGCCATGTCGTTGTTATTACTCCCTTCAATTACTAACCAATTCTGTATAAACTCATTCCCAACCACTCTGATCATAAACAGCTCTTACTTCAGATCGACGGGAATGATGTAAAACCAGTGATTATATATTCCTAATGAGACCGACTACACTCAGCTTGGATTCGAATGCACTTGAAGCTCGAAGGAATTAACAATATATATATAATATATCTATATATATATATTATATATATTAATATATATATATATATATATATATATATATATATATTATATAGCTTCAAGTGCATTCGAATTATATATAAACATTAAATTACTAAATGTGCGAATTGATGGAGACGTTGTGCGCCGTCATTTGCGCGCTTACAGCTTGGTGCCATGTCGTTGTTATTACCTCTCCCTCAATTACTAACCATTCTGTATAACTCATTCCCAACCAACTCTGATCAATAAACGCTACCTTAACCTTCAAATACGACAGGGAAATGGAAAAGTTTTTAATAATTCCTAATGGAGGACCGACTACACTCAGCTTGGATTCGAATGCACTTGAAGCTCGAAGGAATTAACAATATATATATATATATATATATATATATATATATATAGCTTCAAGTGCATTCGAATATATAAACATTAAATTACTAAATGTGCGAATTGATGGAGACGTTGTGTGCCGTCATTTGCGCGCTTACAGCTCTCATTCACAGATACGCGCGGCAGCACTCTTTACTGCCTCTCATTGGATTGTGCTCGTGCTCAATCCGTAGCCCACGTTTGAGCTGTCCTCAGGACGGCCACTGCTATTCACATGAACAGATGACAGCTCTCTATCGAGACAGCAATAGTCCTGAGTCAAACTGCTCAAGCCATTGATAAAGCTGCCAAGTCATTGCACAGTCACTACTGTTGTTGAAATAAAATACTTTTATTGCGTGGAAACGTCGCCGTTATTTTCGATAAGATAAAATACTGACGTTTTAAGGAAATGGGTCATTGACATTACCTGAGCAGTTTCAAGGCGCACATTTATTGCATAGACGGAGCAAACACATAATGTAAGTGTCTAAATGCATACGCACAGTTCATTGAATGATAAATGAAATTATGAACTTAATGTCGTTAAACTGAATGTGTCAAGGAAACTGCTGAAATAACTACAACATTAACAACACTGACATGAGAGCGCACGGTTTGTCAATCAGATGCGCGTTAAAGTTGCGTCCGTTACAATAGCAACAGTAGAAACCCAGCGCATTTTCTTTCAGAATCATCATAAGGAAAATGTTCCGTATAAAGAGAACAAAGAGGGCTTTTCTTACTATTCCATGAAGAAAAGTTAGTTTAGGATTATTTGGCAAAGTGCATGCTATTCTAGGGTAGTCTCTCCATGTAAGCATTAGTATGGTTAATGTACCTGGAACACTTTAATAAGGTTGTGTAGCCTTTAACACTATACTCTAATAGTTAACCCTCAGGGTCTGAGGCTGATTGGGGCCTGAGAAGTTTTGACATGCCCTGACATTTGTGCTTTTTTTCAGTTGTTCATAACATATTAATGGAAAAGTGTCATTACACTGTATCAGCACAAACTAGCTACAATATATGTAAGGAACATGTATGTACATGTTTGTATTTTTGAAGGAATAACGTTATGCGTGATTATTGAAAAAACAAAAACTTAAGTCACTGACATAAAGCCAAAAAATATATATCAAATCTGTGTTCACAAGACTTCTGGGTATTGGAGGTTGTAGACTAGAGTTTTTGCTTCAAAATTATGTAAAAATTATCATTCCTACTCCTTCATATAAAAACAATAGAGAGATTTAATTTTCTAAAAATCTTGGTCAAGAAACACAGTATGCGTGGAGGCGTGAATAATCATGAATATGGGTGATTCTCACCTGAGAAGACAAAAAGCGCATAAAAGAGCTCTAATGACCTGCATAATAAGAGGCCTTTCAGTCAGATAGGCTGTGAAAAAACCCTCTGTTGATCATGTCTCAAGCTCATCATAATGTAAATCAACATACAGAAAACAACAGCAATACTGTGAAATATTATTACAATTTAAAATATGGTATTCTATTATTAAAATTAATGCATTTCTATGATACAAAGTGTCTGAACAGTTAGTTACCTCCTATGGCATTTCATATAGGCTTTAGCTTAAAAGCATGCACATTTTGGTAAAATATTGATGGATTCTCTCATGTTTAGTCAATTTTCTATACAGAGGTATTTTATTCATTATTTATGTCGTCACTGTGAACGCTGGATACTGTTTTTACAATCATACTTGCAGCCGGAGGGCGCTCTGTTCACTTTAGTCCACAAATGCCAATGCTAAAGAGAATAGGCAATCCAGGAAATAACTGAATTACAGAGGCCAGAGATCGCTAACTATGGCTATTCAAAACACTTTTCAAGACAATAAATACCGTTGAGACGATGTATGCATGTATTGACTGAATTTGCCTCTGAATAGCGCTGACTCCGTGGGCGTGGCCGCATTAGTGATAATGACTGAATCAAGGACTTCTGACATGGCTCTCTTTTCATACAGATTACATAAACCAGAAGTTTTTCGATTTGACTTACACGATTAAACCTGACTTTCAAACGTTTCTTTAGACACAAGTCTAATTTTTTTGTGATTAGTATTCACTAAGTTACAGTTCATTTTCTGAGAACTATCAGATTGGACTTCGTTCAGAGGGAGACGAGAGATCACGCGTCATGTTAGTTTTCTTTATTTTACAAAACACAACATTTAGTTTTTTTACTCTGAGTGTACACAAAATAAAAGAAGATATTCCACAGATTAAAATGGTGTATAACTCTTAATTGTATGTGCAACATTGACGGAGTATTTTGAGTCTCTTCACACTGGTTAGAAAAAAACCGGGTGATCACGCCGACGTGACTGGCCGACCCGAGGGAGTAACTATATATGAACTAGGCCTAACAATACTTTTAAAGCCCTTTTAAAGTTTTTGCTTATGTAAATTTCCACAATGGCAATTTTTAGGCTATTAAAATAAGTTATGTAGCATCATTGAGAACTAACATGAACTAACATTAACAAAGGACAAAAGGTTTTTTGTTTGTTTGTTTTTGCCCTTACTCTTTGACCTCCTGAAGGCCGCTGTGCACCCTGACTAAGACTGTAACGAATACGGCTCCCGCGGCTCTTCATCCCGGCCGCCGGAGGGAGCCGTCACCGGAATATTGACTCTTTCCATTCTGGACTACATTTCCCAAGGGCCCTCATTCCTGGGACTGATTGCGCACACACCTGCACGTCATTACACACACTCCATATAACACTCACACACGCATACATGCACCGCAAAGTCTTGATTTGCCTAGGTGATCATTTCTGAGCATTTCATTGTTGGACTGTTTCCCTGTTACGTTTGGACTGTTTATTCTCGTGACCTTTGCTGCCGACCCTGATCTTTGCCTGTTTCCTGGACTCTGTTTGCTTGCCGCCTGCCACAAACCCTGCCTGTTATATGACCCTGATAACTTGCTGCCTGTCTCGATCCAAGCCTGTCCCTGTCTAAGATTCTGCTCTGCCCCTGTTTGTACTGTATTGTCTACTTTTAATAAACACGCTGCACATGGATCCTCACGCTGTTGACCCATCATTACAGAAGACTTCGCCATCAAACAATCCAGCAGCTCTCATGCAGATCTCCTCCGAGCTCTCAGCCCAAGCCAGCCAGCTCGTGTGCACCACATCAACTAAAACTGTTCACTTCCCCCACCGAGGAGCTGGTAAAGTCTTTGCAGAGCCTTCGTTACCCCTCCCTCCGAGGCCGCCATGCCACCATCTCCCGCCACTACCAGCCTGGCGATCGCTTCCCTCTTCATGATCCACTTCTCGCTCTGCCCGAGAAGTTCGACGGCAATCCCGCCAAATGTAAGGGCTTCTTGTTACAATGTTCTGTTTGTTAATCAGCAACCCACCATGTATTCCACAGAGATCAGCCGAATATCCTTTGTGTGTTCTCTACTCACGGGCAAGGCTTTAGAGTGGGCCACGGCGGTATGGAGAGAGGACAGCTCGGTATTTCCCACTTTCACATCATTTCTTCAAAGCTTCAAGGAAGTGTTTGATCACCCCGAGGGAGGCAAGAGTGCAGGTGTTCGACTACTTACCTTATCACAAGGAAAATCCACAGCCGCTGAGTTTGCTCTACAGTTTCGCACACTGGCCGCTCAAACCAATGGGTGGAGGACACTTTGAAACTTCTCTTCCGCAAGGGGTTAAACCTGGAGCTTCAAGCGGAGCTGGCATGTCGCGACGAGGGCAGGTCGCTATCTTCATTCATTGAACTGACCATTCACATCGATAATCTCCTTCGCTCTCGCCGCCCGCTTTACTCAGTAACCAGCAACATATCCTCTCCCGAACCCATGCAACTGGGATATACTCCGCTGCAGCCAGAGGAGCGTGAGAGGAGGAGAAACATGCATCTGTGTCTCTATTGCGGGCTGGTCATGTCAAGTTGAACTGCCCAATCAAACCCAACATCTCCAATCCCAGATCGGTGAGTTCCGACTATCCGTCTAACTGTCTGAAAATACCCATCCAACTCACCTGTAGTGGTCGTATTGTGTCCACGGTAGCACTCCTGGACTCCGGGGCAGCGGGAAATTTCATGTCTGACACCTTCATCCGCAAGCACAACGTTCCACTAACTGACTGTCATTCTCCGTTATCAGTGGAGGCGCTAGATGGAAAGCCCATAGGAGGAGGGAGTTTCACACATCACATCTTAACTCGCTCTTCAATCAGGGGCTCTTCACAAAGAACAATCCGTTCTAGTCATTCATTCACCCAACAATCCGGTCATTCTGGGCTGCCATGCTTCGCACACATAATCCTGTCATTTCCTGGAAAGAGGGTCAAATCATCCAGTGGGGTACAACTTGTCAACAACGCTGTCTGAGTCCAGTTCTGCCGCTTCCTGTTCACACAATAGCGGTCAACGAAGCACCTGTCGACCACGAATCGGTCATTCCAGCCGAATACAGTGACTTAAGCCTCGCTTTCAGTAAATCCAAGTCCACGGAATTACCTCCACATCGCTCCAGTGACTGTGCCATAGAACTGCTGCCTGGAACTACGCCACCCAAAGGTCGTATCTTTCCTTTGTCACAACCTGAAGAGGAGGCCATGAAGGCTTACATCGAGGGAGAATTGGCCAAAGGGTTCATTCGACCATCCACCTCTCCCGCTTCGTCTGGGTTTTTCTTTGTTAAAAAGAAGGATGGCAGTCTCCGACCATGCATTGACTATCGTGGCCTCAGCGATATCACCATAAAGTTCCGATACCCATTACCACTAGTACCAGCCGCTCTGGAACAGCTCCGTCAAGCCCAATTCTACACCAAACTAGACTTACATTGTGCTTACAACCTCATCCGCATTCAAGCAGGCGACGAGTGGAAAACTGCCTTCTCCACATCCTCCGGTCACTACGAGACCCTGGTTATGCCCTTCGGCCTGTCCAACAGCCCCTCAGTGTTCCAGTCATTCATCAATGAAGTGTTCCGGGATATGCTCAACCGGTGGGTCGTAGTTTATATTGACGACATCCTAATCTACTCTAACACCTATCAAGAACACGTTCAACACGTCCGGACAGTCCTACAACGTCTGATTCAACACAAACTTTACGCCAAGGCTGAGAAATGTGAATTCCACCGCACCTCAATGTCATTCTTGGGTTACATCATCAGCCGCGAGGGAGTCGCCATGGATGACAACAAAGTCAAGGCAGTGTTGGAATGGCCGCTCCCTCACACATTAAAGGAGTTGCATTAAAGGGTTTGCCAACTTCTATCGGAGGTTTATCAGAAACTTCAGTGGGGTGGCAGGGCCCCTAACGTCAATGACCAAACGTAAAACCTCCCGTCTCACCTGGTCACCAGAAGCAAGTCAGGCATTTCAGGGAGGAACGCTTCACGTCAGCCCCAATTCTTCGGCATCCAAACCCCGAACTCCCATTCATCGTGGAGGTGGACGCCTCCAACACAGGCATTGGTGCTGTTCTCTCTCAACAACAGGATGAACCACCCAAAATGTTCCCCTGTGCATTCTACTCCCGAAAGTTGTCGGCAGCAGAACGCAATTACGATGTGGGCAATCGTGAATTCCCGGCCATGAAGGCGGCACTGGAGGAGTGGCGGCACTGGCTTGAGGGGGCAAAACACCTATTCACAATTCTCACTGATCACAAAAATCTCGAGTACCTACGATCAGCCAAACGCTTAAACCCAAGACAGGCTAGATGGACAATGTTTTTCACACGTTTCAATTTCACTGTCACCTACAGGCCCGGGTCTAAGAATGTCAAGGCGGATGCTCTATCAAGACAAACTGATGAAATCGAACACACCAGTTACCCTGAGAACATTCTGCCCGAAACTCTGCTCCTTGCTCCCGTACAATGGGATATAATGACCGAAATCTCTCAAGCTAATGATCAAATTGAAATCCCAGCTACATGTCCACCTAACCGCCTTATGTGCCAGCTCACCTTTGAGACAGAGTAAATGCATCAGGTTCATGATCTTCCCAGTTCCGCCATCCAGGTTATCACAGCTACTCTCCATCTCTTCAAACCAGTTCTGGTGGGAACCCTACTCGCTGACGTCACCACTTTCATCACTCCTGCACACATGCCAAACCACGAAAACCTCACATCAAGCCCGGCTGGTCTCCTTCAATCATGCCCATTCCGCAACCGCCCCTGTCCCACCATAGCCTAGACCTTTGTCACTGATCTGCCCGAATCCAGGACACCCACCATTCTCACCGTCATAGACCGATTTTCCAAAGCTGCCGATTACTACCTACCCAAACTGCCTACCGCCCTAGAAACTGCTGAACTTGCATGACGTGTATGCGTTCTTCCGCTTCTACGGTCTACCGAAGACATAGTCTCCGACCGGGACTACAATTCACTTCAAGGGTCGGCTGCTTTCTTCAAGCAACTAACGTCAACATTAGCCTCACCTCTGGGTACCATCCCGACTTCCAACGGACAGACCGAACACATGAATCAAGACTAACACGATTTCTTCGCTCCTACTGCAACCAAAACCAGGCGGATTGGAGCGATACCTCATTGTGGGCTGAATATTCCCAGAACTCCTACGAAAACCTGCTAGCTACCTCAGGCATTACCCCATCCATGTGTCTGGGCTTCAACCTCCGCTCTGATCCCCTGGTCAGGAAACCTCAATCTGCCCCCCGTCACGAGTGGTGGGGATGCGCGCGGTAGTATTAAACCTTGGAATCGCACACATCCCTCCAACTGGGCAGTACGACAGCAGTATTGCCCATCCATCGTGCACACCGCTGGGGGGCGACCCATCACAATTACCATGGGTCATGTTGGTTGGCTGTCCACACAGAATCTGCGCTACGGGCTGCCCATTTCCTCAACTCAGGTGCCCCGTTTGTAGGGGGGCTGTTTGCCAAATCTATGAACCACTTACACCTGATCTCGTCGTGACTACCTGCTAACTATCGATTGTCCCCACTTCCAGTGTCGCTGCTGACCCTCGGGGGACCGGAGAGAGTGAGCCCGCGTGAGCCCAAGGCCCCACCCCCCTCCCTTGATCATCGAGGCGAGGAAGCATATCAGGTCCGAGCTCTACCGTGGCCAGCGCCTGGGGGCAGCTGGCAAGCTGGCTTTTGTGATCTGGGAGGGGTGCGGGCCCCGGAGTCACGGGTCCTGGTCAACTTGGGGATGATATCCGGGATCCATCGCGCATGAGGTGTAGGAGTCCATGATGGACACATCCGGCTCATCCTGGTCCCCTTCTCCACGCGGGCTAGACCCCGCGCGCCCGCTTCCTCGCGGTCTGGGAGCCAGCTCGCGGGATGTTCTCTGGTACGTATTAAGCTGCTCCGCGCTGCTTCAGGGTGTCCCCGCCCCGGAGGACCCCCCCCCGTCACCACAACGAATTGTTTGACTCGGTCATTCTGACGACAGTCCCAAGGGGCCGCTTCGTGCCTTTACTGGATTCTCAACACACCTGCCGTCATTACTGCCACGCATATCACACCAAGACACGCTACATGGGCGGCCCAAAGTCTTGGATTTGCCTAGGATGTCATGTTCCAGCGTTGCATCATTGTTGTTGAGTGACGTTTCCCTGTTTTCCGGCCCGGGGGGGGTGTGACTTGTGTGTTATTCTCTGTGACCTTGCGGGCCGGGCCCTGATCTGTGGCCGTTTCCCTGGACTCCTGTTTTCTTGCCGCCTCCAAACCCGGGGGGGGGGCCCCCTGTTATATGGACCCTAGAACTTTCGCCTGGTCTCCGCCCCGACCTGCCCCTTCTTACGATGCGCCTGCCCCTGTTTTGTCCTGTATGTCTACTTTTAATAAAAAACGCGCACATGGATCGGCACCGGTGTGACCCCTCATACAAAGACACATCGCGGGAACAGGGCAGTATCCCTAGAATCCAAATTAAAATGCAGAATCGAATTGAAGTAACGACATTCACATGGATTTGAAGGTGAATCAATCGAATCATTCGGAATTTTCAAAAATTGGTTGTTGGAATCAATCGAACCCCTATGAAGTCGTGAATCCGAAGTGGATGTCGCTGTCGACCCAAGATTCACAGCCCTATAGTATGTATTAGAGATATATCGTTTTAAATAAATATATAGATATAGATATAAGTTATAATATATAATAGCAGTTTCCAAAAAAATGTTTTATGAAAAATCATTCACTCTAGACTTGTAAAGAATATAAAGTGGGCCTCGCAGGTTCTTGGTCTGCCGCAAGATGCTAAGTCTCTGTGCTAACCTGTAAACTAGAAACGGCGACTTCGGGGATCTACTTGAACCCACCCAATCTGCTGACCCATTGTGCAAACGCACAGAAAGTCGTCATCACAAAGGCAAGGTGGGGTGGGGGTGGTTGAAATGGCGTGGGGGTTAGCGATTCAAGCGGTGCCTCGGGGAGCTGGTCGCTACAGAACGCAAAAGATTCAAAGCAAAGATTGTTTTATAAGCAAAATCATTGCAAATGAATCTTTGTTGTTTTCTCAGCAGACGAATAATTTTCTTTGGCCTTGGATCCCCTTTTTCGTTGTCCCAGAGCTCTTTGCCGGCCTCATGCCAACTTTCCGTCTCTGCCTTCCTGAGTATCTTAACGGAAACCTGAAGTGTTTCTGACTGAAACGACATCGGCAATGACTGACAGCCAATAGAGAGCGAGATTCCAGAGCATTGGGAGTTCGGGAGGAGTTATGAACACAATTATCAGCAAGCATGGCTTCGTACACTAAGCGATACAATTCTATCAAGCATCACCAAGCAAAACATTTGCTTGACCATACGCACAGCAGCACATTGAAAAGTTTATGTATTTACCTCCCCTCTCGTTGCATACACCCAATCCACAGTACTCCCAACCATTCCTCCTCCATAGTCTTCTTTTCTTTGTCTTGGTTTCGGCTGCAAATCAGCGCATAGGCAAGTCGTATTGCAAGCTTTGTGCGACTACCATTTTTTAATAATAAACTCAGTCTCATGTGAGAACTCCGGTCTTGCACATGTGATATTTGCCGTTTTTTCATTGTCAAATCTCGCGTGTGTTTGGTTGTGACATTATTTGGCGTGACGACAGAGTTGTTGGCTATCCCTCCAATTGTAAAGTCTGACTCCACAGTGCTCTGAAAACTAATCCAGCCTAGTTGCGAATGTTGCGTGGCTGATGTTGTATAATCCTAATCCTCCACTTCTCTCATGTGTTTTTTTGACCTCCCCTGAGCTGTTGTTTGTGCACCAATGTTAATGCCCACAATCATTTTTCATTTAATTTCAATATATGTGGTATACAATAAAAAAAAAAAATAATTAATAAATGGAGCCAAATCACAGACCCTGCAAAGACATTTTAATGTCATTCCTCAGGAAATATTAAGGTACATTCCTAGTATTTTTCTGCTTACTTATGCAAGTTTTATTTTAAACAGCCAGTGTTTATAATCATGTAAAATTTTATTTTAATAAACTGAATTATATCAATAATATTAATTTAAAAAATACTTTTAGAAAATTAGTTAGAAACTAGTCCTGTACCAATAGATATAGTGGTTCTAGTTCAATTTCAAATGAATTGTGAAGTTATCTTTTACAGTGTGTTCTTATATTTGAATTATACCAATTATAAACTAATAATTATACTAGGTGTCAGTGGCCTACAATGCACTGGCTTTATTAGTGCTTCAGGTGTGTTTGAAGTCTGAAGAAACAATCCATCTGCAAAAAAGGTTAAATAACTGATGCATGGTTGTAAAACCTCTCTCTCCTCTCTCTCACACCTCAAACACCACCCCCACACTGCTGTGAGAATCAGGGTAGATTGGGTGGGTAGGCTGGGTTCACAGAGAGAAAGATCCTACGTCAATGTGTGTGGCGGAAAAAATCCCCATTCAAACCAAATACTCTGAACTTTCCTGTTGTCTGACTAAGACTGTAAATTTAGAAAGTTACCGGCGTGAGGAGATCAATATGTGGCCGAGTTTGGTTGACTGTAGTTAAAGTAACCCCCCCCACTTTTTCACAATGTGCGCTATATAGGCCCTGCTCCTTCCCGTTTCCTAAGGCTTTGCCCATGTCTACTGTGGACAATATTGATGTGTGTGTCAGTTCCATCCATTTGAAGCATGTTTCATAGCTCAAAAATGCCCAATATATATAAAGTTTGACTGTTGCCATGGCAACAATATTCAAATATGACAAAAGTAACCAGGTTACATCTGCCATGTTTTGACATTACCCTGATGAAGTTTGAAGCAATGGGTAAAAATAAGGGGTGATCTCAAAGCATTTCAAAAGTGATACACTTCCTGCTGCCAGTTGTGGTGCATAAACTTTGACTCACAATAGTCACATCATGTGATCAGACTACTACAACCACCCCCC
The DNA here is from genome assembly GCA_028476615.1 of Culter alburnus. NCBI lineage: Eukaryota > Metazoa > Chordata > Actinopteri > Cypriniformes > Xenocyprididae > Culter > Culter alburnus. The sequence goes on from JAOTNS010000323.1 coordinate 113,612, forward strand.
TGAAGTTTCATAAAGATCAATATGGTTCAGAAGTTATAACACATTTCCCTTTTTCCTTTCCTCGCCATAAATTTGTTGCCTCGCCACGGCCAAACGTTCGAGATATCAAAATCCGCTGGCAATTTTTAATCATCATGTCTTGACTCATGCTGACCGAGTTTGGTGGCGATCGGATTAATCGCCTAGGAGGATTATGTCAATTCCAGACATGCGTTTTCCAACATCCCTAATAGCTGACTTCGTTGGGTGCTTTAATTTAGAGTACAAAGTTTTCGGCCCAATGAGTCGATATGGGTACGGTTGCAAACTAATACCTGCAAGCGTGTTTAATAATGGACCAGTTTTTCGGAACTTTCAAGGGGACCTTCGCGCCCCCCTGCCACGCCGGCTCCAGCTCTGCGGCCCTGTGGCCGCAGTTCCATGTTGTGCCAATTTCAGAGTTTTGAGCATGTAAGGCCCCCAAAAGCCCGGAATGACGGGAAAAAATAAATAATATATAGCTGCGAGCAGCGTGCTGGCCAAAGCCCGGTGGCATCCGCCACCCGGGTTGCTTCAGGTCAGCTGTGCACGGCGGCAATGTGCATTTAAAAAACATTAACATAAAAGGACTATGTCATTTCAAACCACATTACTCTGCAGCGGCTGATGCGCCTATGATGACAAACCCAAAAGCCACATGCAGAGATCGTTTAATTGAGATGACTTTCATGTCACAGAATGTATAAGTCTATTTCAAATGAGTCAGAATCATCATAATCTGAAATGTCTGGGTTTTTTCTCATTGCGAGTTCAGGCTGCATGATTTAGCCCCGATTTTAGCTCGCAGACAGGTTTTGTGAAATCGCAGACAAATGCCCGAAATCACAGGGCAAATCAGTGCTCTGTTATGCGAGTGCTCTGTCACAGTCTCTCCAACCATTTCCTCCTCCTATTCTTCTTTTATTTTTCTTGTTTCGCTGCAAATCCACACGGCCATTCGTATTGCAGCTTCTTGCGGTTACCGTTTTTAATAATAAACCCATCTCACTTGAGAACTCCGGTCTTGCATACGTGATATTGTGTTGTTTCCTTGTCACATCTCCCGTGTTTTTGGTTGTGAAACATAGTTTGAGTGCCAGACAGATGTGTCGGCGATTCTTCCTATTCTAAATTCATGCAGTGTGAAACCTTCTGTCCCGATCCATCATGCATTTTGAACACAACAGCGACTGAATCGAAAGCGAAAGTAATGCAGTGTGAAAAGGACAGTGACCAGACTAGTTTGAAAAATCATGCAGTCTGAAGTCGTCTTCAGACACCCTATAAAATTCTAGACCAAATTATATACTGTTATTTGTGCAAACTCCACATGCTCTGAATAACTAATCCAGCCATAATGTGAATGTCTGTGATTGCTGAGTTGTATAATCCTAATCCTCACTCTATTCATGTTTTTTTGACCTCCATGAGCTGTTGTTTGTGCACCAATCTTATACACCAAAAGCATGCAGTCATTTAATTTTAATATGTTGTGGTATAAGATAAAAAAAAAATGGAAAATAATAAATAATAAATAGAGCCAATCCAGAACCTGCAAACCAATTTTAATGTCAGTCTCCGGTATAATAAGGTTCATATCTTGAATTTTCTGCTCACTTATGCAAGTTTATTTTAAACAGCCACTTTCATATCATGTGAAATTTTACTGAAACAGGGTTTTTTAATAAATTTGAATTATATCAGTAAATAATAATTCAAAAATTCTCATTGTAATTGTTAAAAATAAATACTCAATATTTAGAAAAAAATAAGACTGTAAAGCACACATATGCATACACAGAGAGAAAAAGAATATATAGACAGTGTGACACAGACATAGACCCACACACAGACACCCCCCCCACCCACCCACACACACACACACACACCCACCACCGAATGAGCCTGAGGTAATATGGGGAGGACAGAAGAGAGAGAGGGAGGAGACAGAACCGACTGAGAAGATCATTTTAAACAAAACAAACACAAAAAATTAATTATGACAAAGTAGTCTTTGATAATTTTTTAAATATACCTGCACAAACAGTATAATTAAAACAAATTATTTGTTCTATAATATCAAAATGATATATATGTTTGATTATCCAACCCTGTTTTAAAATAGGTAATATGCTGCCCTCTAGTTTGTTACTCTATGTATGACATTATTAATATTTTGATTGAAAAATGATTAATCTGCCTATTTTTCTTACACATGCTTTTTTGAATTGGAAGAAATGAATAAATGTGTTTATTTCAAACATCTATATTATTCTATATATAATTAATTGTGTATAGTGTTTTTTTAATAGAGAATATAATCATTCCGTTTTACCTTTTTTACATTACTTCATCTATACCATGGCAAGACGGTTCGAGATATCCATTATCCGTTTTCAATTTAACATCTCAATGCTTAGCAACATGTAAAAAAGTTTGGTCTGAATGGAATAAACTCCTAAGTATAGTTTAAAATTCAGAGCCTGTTTTAGTCAAAAAATCAACATTCAACCAAATAGCAGACTTCCTGTTGGTCGGAGCTAATGACTGTAATTAGAAAATTATCCGGCTTAATGAGAACAATAAGTGTACCGAGTTTGGTGACTGTAGGTTAAACTACCCCCCCCACTTTTGTCAAAAGGTGCGCTATAGAGCCCTGCTCCCCGCCCTTTTCTACGGTTTTGCCCATGTCTGCTGGTTGATATCTCTGATGTGTGCATTGAGTTTCATGCAATTTGAACATGTTAAGAGTCTCAAAGCTTCCAAAACTAATATTAAAGTTGATGCGTTGCCATGGCAACAGTGTTTGTGATATCACTATTTTTTCAAAGGTCTACATCACCATGTCTTGACATATTCTGTGAAGTTTGAAGCAAATCGGATAAAAATAAGATGGTGATCTCAAAGCATTTGAAAGTGACACACTTCTTGCCAGTTTTGGCGCTATAACTTTGACTCACAATAGTCACATCCATGTGATCGACTACTACAACCAACACACTCGTGAAGTTTCATAAAGATCAATCAATGTATGCAGAAGTTATAACACACTCCTGTTTCCCTTTTCTCGCCATAAATGTTGCCTGCCTCGCCACGGCAAACCGTTCGAGATATCAAAAATCCGCTGGCAATTTTTCATCGATGTCTTGACTGCATGACCGAGTTTGGTGGTGATCGGATGAATCTCCTAGGGGAGTATATCAATTCCAGCAGCGGTTTTTCAAACAACCATAATAGCTGACTTCCTGTTGGGGTGACGTAAATTTGAGTACGAAAGTTGTTCCCCGATGAGGTCTAATGTGTACCGAGTTTTAGACTTATATGTGCAAGCGTGTTTCTATATGGACCAAGTTTTCGGGCGCAATTCAAGGGGGCGCTGTCGAGCCCCCCTGCCACGCCGGTACCAGCCTCTGTCCGCTGTCATGGCCGCGGGTTCTGGACCCGTGTGCAAATTTCAAGAGTTTTTGAGCATGGTAAGGGCCCCAAAAAAACCAAAAAAATAAAAAAAAAATATAAATATAGCTGCGAGCAGCGATGACGGGCCAAGCCCGGTGGCACCACCACCCCTGTGGCTTCAGGGCAACTGTGCATGGCGGGCAATGGCATTTAAAACAGTTAAGCATAAAAACTGTCAAATTCACTCCACATTTACTGCACTACAAGGTAGCGCTATAGAGCCCCCTCCTCCCTGCCCGTTTCTAAGGCTTTGCCATGTCTACTGGCTAACAATCCTGATGTGTGTGTGGAGTTTCAAACATTTGAAGCATGCTAAGAGTCTCAAAAGCATTCAAAACAATATAAAAGTTTGATGCGTTGCCAAGGCAACTGTGTTTGAGATATCACAATTCTTTTCAAAGGTCTACATCTGACATGTTTTGACATTATTTAAATGAAGTTTGAAGCAAATAGGGTAAACATAAGATGGTGATCTCAAAGCATGCTGAAAGTAACACATTTCCTGCTGCCAGTTGGTGGCGCTATAACTTTGACTCACAATAGTCACATCTATGTGATCAGCCTTGTAGAACGAAGACACAGCCGAAGATTCATCAAAATCAATTAATGTATGCAGAAGTTATAACACTTTGTTTCCTTTTCTTGCTATTTAATTCGTTGCCTCGCCACGGCCAAACCATTTGAGATATCCAAAATCCGTTTGCAATTAAACAACTTCAATGTATTAGCACAAGTAAAAAAAGTTTGGTGTAATTGTATAAACCCTGTTGGAGTAGTAGTATTAAATTCAAAGCCTGTTTTTTCAAAAATTAACATTCAAACCAAAATAGCTGACTTCCTGTTGGTTGGAGCTAATGAATGTAAATTAGAAATTGTCCGGCTTGATGAGAACAATATGTGTACCGAGTTTGGTGACTGTAGGAAAAACTAACCCCCCCACTTTTGTCAAAAGGTGGCGCTACTGAGCCCCTCCACCACGCCCATTTCTATGGCTTTGTCCATGTCTACTGGTTGACAATATGATGTGTGTATCGAGTTTCATGCAATTTGAAGCATGTTAAGAGCCTCAAAAACACCAAATATTATACAGTTTGATGTGTTGCCATGGCAACAATATTTAAATATCAAGAATCCTGTCACAGGTCTACATCTGCTGTGTATTGACATTACACTGATGAAGTTTGAAGCAAATCAGGTAAACATAAGAGGTGATCTCAAAGCATTTTGAAAGTGACACACTTCTTGCTGCCAGTTGGTGGCGCTATAACTTTGACTCACAATAGTCACATCCATGTGATCAGACTCTATAACGAACACAACGCTGAAGTTTCATAAACATCAATCAAGTATGCAGAAGTTATAACACACTTCCTGTTTCCCTTTTCTCGCCATAAATTCGTTGCCTCGCCACGGCCAAACCGTTCGAGATATCAAAAATCCGCTGGCAATTTTTCATCATCATGTCTTGACTTCATGCTGACCGAGTTTGGTGGTGATCGGATTAATGCCTAGGAGGTATATCAAATTCCAGAGCATGTGTTTTCAAACCCATAATAGCTGACTTCCTGTTGAGGTGACGTATAACTTAGAGTACGAAAGTTGTTGGCCGATGATGTCTATAGTGTACTGAGTTTTATACTTATATGTGCAAGCGTGTTTGATATAGACCAAATTTTCGGACCCTGTTCAAGGGGGCGCTGTCGAGCCCTCCTGCCACGCCGGGTACCAGCTTCTGCCCGCCCTGATGGCCGCGGGTTCCTGATGTGCAAAGTTTCATGAGTTTTCGGAGCATGGTAAGGGCCCCAAAATAATATCGAAGAAGAATAATAATAATAATCAAATAAATAGCTGCGAACCAGCAGCGATGACGGGCCAAAGCCGGTGGCACGCCACCCCTGTGGCTTCAGGGCAACTGTGCATGCGGGCAATGGGCATTAAAAAGTTAAGCATAAAAGGACTGTCAAATTCACTCCACATTTACTGCACTACAAGGTAGCGCTATAGAGCCCCTCCTCCCTGCCGTTTTCAAGGCTTTGCCCATGTCTACTGGCTAACAATCCTGATGTGTGGTGTGGAGTTTCAAACAATTTGAAGCATGCTAGAGTCTCAAAAGCATTCAAAACCAATATAAAGTTTGATGCGTTGCCAAGGCAACTGTGTTTGAGATCTCACAATTCTTTTCAAAGGTCTACATCGGACATGTTTTGACATTATTTAAATGAAGTTTGAAGCAAATAGGGTAAACATAAGATGGTGATCTCAAAGCATGCTGAAAGTAACCATTCCTGCTGCCAGTTGGTGGCGCTATAACTTTGGACTCACAATAGTACATCTATGTGATCAGCCTTGTAGAACGAAGACACAGCGAAGATTCATCAAAATCAATTAATGTATGCAGAAGTTATAAACACTTTGTTTCCCTTTTCTTGCTATAATTCGTTGCCTCGCCACGGCCAAACCATTTGAGATATCCAAAATCCGTTGCAATTAAACACTTCAATGTATTATCACAAGTTAAAAAAAGTGGTGTAAATTGTATAAACCCTGTGGAGTAGTAGTATTAAATTCAAAGCCTGTTTTTTCAAAAAATTAACATTCAACAAAATAGCTGACTTCCTGTTGGTTGGAGCTAATGAATGTAAATTAGAAAATTGTCCGGCTTGATGAGACAATATGTACCGAGTTTGGTGACTGTAGGAAAAACTAACCCCCCCACTTTTGTCAAAAGGTGGCGCTACTGAGCCCTCCACCACGCCCATTCTATGGCTTTGTCCATGTCTGTTGGTGACAATATTGATGTGTGTGTCGAGTTTCATGCAATTTGAAGCATGTTAAGAGCCTCAAAAACACTCAAGAATATTATTAAAGTTTGATGTGTTGCCATGGCAACAATATTTAAATATCAAGAATCCTGTCACAGGTCTACATCTGCTGTGTATTGCCATTACACTGATGAAGTTTGAAGCAAATCAGGTAAAATAACAGAGGACTCAAGCATTTTGAAAGTGACACACTTCTTGCTGCCAGTTGGTGGCGCTATAACTTTGACTCACAATAGTCCATCCATGTGATCAGACTCCTATAACGCACACACCGCTGAAGTTTCATAAAATCAATCATGTATGCAGAGGTTATAACACACTTCCTGTTTCCTTTTTCTCGCCATAAATCGTTGCCTCACCACGGCCAAACCGTTCGAGATATCAAAATCCGCTGGCAATTTTCATCATCAATGTCTTGACTTCATGCTGACCGAGTTGTGGTGGATCGGATTAATCGCCTAGAGAGTATCAAAATTCCAGAGCATGTGTTTTTCAAACAAACCGTAATAGCTTACTCCTGTTGAGGTGACGATAACTTTAGAGTACGAAAGTTGTTTGGCCCATGATGTCTATATGTGTACTGATTTTATACTTATATGTGCAAGCGTTTTTTTGATATATAGACCAAAATTTCGACCCTGTTCAAGGGGGCTGTCGAGCCCTCCTGGCCACGCCCGGTACCAGCTTCCCGCCCTGTAATGCCGGGTTCCAATGTATGTGCAAGTTTCATGAGTTTCGAGCATGGTAGGGCCCCAAAAATGCCCAATATCTAAAAAATAATTAAAAAAATAAAAAATAATAATATCCAATCCTAAAGAAACAATAGGGCCTGTCAGCCCCTTGGCTTTGGCCCTAATACTAAGCTGCAAGCAGCGATAACAGGGCCCGCACCCGGCCTCACCGCCACCCGTTGGGCCTCAGGACAGCGCACATTGGGTCGACAGCATGTAAGTGAATGAATACGGATAATTTGCCAAAATCATTTCCGAATGCTACACTTCCTGCTGCCAACAGGTGGCGCTTTTACAAACCAAATTATTGCGATATAATGTTCAGGCCAGGCTGTTATCAAACACGTGCGTTTGGAGCAGATCGACATCAATGCCGGAGTTAAACCACTTCCTGTTCATGGGTTAACGCATACATTAGGCACTTTCCAAGTGTTTGCATGATTTAACATGTTCTAGTAATGTTTGGTACTTGCGTGGCATAGTTGAAAGTGGTTCGGGGAGGTAATTACAGTGTAAAGCTGCCTTTCCTTTGCCAGCAGGGGCGCTATGACTAACTGAATATTGGCAATATAGATATTTCCAGCCCGGGACTCCTTATCACACAGTGAAGTTTGGAGCAATCTGACATTGTATCCTGAGGTACACACAGCTTCCTTTTTCCAGGGCGAACACGACGTTTTTCATGCCGCCACGGTACAACCCTTACAGGAAAACTCTAAATCTTCGCAATTTATTAACGTCACCAAGCCTTTAGATAGACTGACCAAAATGACACTGATCTGATTAACTCTCTAGGAGGAGTTCATGTTAAAGTACAACTCTGGAAAATGCAAAAAAGCGTGAATTAATTTAAAATATCTGACTTCCTTGCGGTTTTCGGATTCCGCCTCCAGAGATTTTTTGTATACTGGCTATAAATTTGTGTACCGAATTTCAAACCCTATGAAAGGTAGCGAGCGGGGCCTGTACGGTAGAGGCGCTATCGAGCCCTTTTGCCCCACCCAATTCCGAAAACCCATTAAAAAACAACGTAAATTTTTCACCATCTGATGCGTGTGCAAAGTTTCGTGAGTTTTTCGACACGATTTATCCCTCTCAAATGCTATTCACTTTGGAGAGAGAAGAAGAAGAAGAAGAAAATAACAAAACTTAGCATTCCAAATAGGGTCCTCACACCACGGTGCCTCGGGCCCGAATTAAAGCTGTCATCAGCGTTGAGAGGGCCCGCTGACCCAGGGCTCACACCGCCACTCCACCCTTTGGCTCAGGAAAACAGTGAACAGTTGGCTTCATGCATTTAATTGATGAATACAGAGAATTAATGCCAAAGTCTTTCGAATGCCCACTTCCTGCGGCCAACGGTGGCGCTTTTCATATCTTAACTGAATTTTGCCAGGTTTGATTTCTTCAGGCCAGACTATCATTGAACACGTGAATTTTTGAGCAGATCGTACATTGTTGCTGGAGTTACAACACTTTCCTGGTTTTCCTTTCGGGCGTTAATCCACATACTTAGCACTCAGCCAAGTGTTGATGATTAAAACGTGGTTTCTAGCAGTCTGTGTACTTCGTGGCTTATGAAATTTGAATCTGGTTAGTGAATTACCGTAACGCATGCCACTGTTCCTGTTGGCCAGCCAGGTGCGCTATACTAACTGCATTACATATAGACTCCTTTAGGCTAGGACTCTTATACACTGTGAAGTTTGGAGCAATATCGACAAGTATGCCTGGTTTACACAGTTTCCTCTTCATGGCGAACATCCGACTTTGCCGGCCGCCCCGGACACGCTCTTCACCGAAACTCAAGATCTTTGATATTTATCATCACTAAGGTCTTAAATCGACGACAACACTATGATGTTGATCTGGTTAATCTCCATGATGAGTTAATCACAGTTGTAAACATGTCATTTCCTGTTGCCTGCAGGTGGCGCTATTGACTAAACTGAATATTGTTATGAAGATGTCTTCAGGTCAGGACTCTAATAAAGCATGTGAAGTTTGGGGCAGATCCGACATTGTTTGTCTGAGTTACAACACTTCCTGTTTCATGGCGAAAACATCAAACTTTGTCAGGCTGCCACGGACACGCCCTTCAGTTGAAAACTCTAGATCTTCGCAATTTAACGTCACAAAGCCTTTAGATTAGACTGACCAAAATGACATTGATCTGATTAAATCTCTAGGAGGATTCGTTAAAGTACAACGTCTGGAAAATGCAAAAAACGGTGAATTAATTCACAATATCTGACTTCCTTTTGGTTTCGGTTTCCTCCAAGAGAATTTTTTGTAGGTACTGGCTGATAAATGTGTACCGAATTTCAAACCCTAGTGTAATGTAGCTGATCGGGGGCTGTACGTTAGATGGCGCTATCGAGCCATTTTGCCACTCCCAATTCCGAAACCCATACAGACGTAAATTTTCACCACTTCTGACCGTGTGCAAAGTTTCATGAGTTTTCGGAGCACGTTTAGGCCCTCTAAATGCGATTTACTTTGGAGAAGAATAATAAAATAAAAAAAACGGAGCCATTCCAATAGGGTCCTCACACGCATCGTGCTCTGCCCTACTAATTAAAGTCTGCAAGCAGCGTTAAAGGTCCTCGCACGCCGGGCTCCCGCCACCCGTTGCCTCAGAAAACATCGAACAGTGTGCGACATGCATGTAGCTAGTAAATAAAGGAGCATTATGCAAATCATGTAAAAAAGTCCAACACTTCCTGCTGCCAGCAGTGGCGCTAAGCTACCTGAATATTGTCCATAGATGTCTTTAGTCAGACTCTTATCACTCCTGTGAAGGTTGGGAGATCAGACATATATCCTGATTACAAC
>JAOTNS010000324.1:0-17993 GCA_028476615.1 Culter alburnus
GATCAAGAAATCACTCAGCTGAATCAGAGCACAAGTCCAGTCCACTCAACATTCTCTATTGTGGGACTCAAGGAGGTTAGAGTGGGAGAAAAGATCTCCGTTACCATCACAGCCAGAGACCACAACAAGAACCTGAAAAAGATATGGAGGAGATTTCTTCAAAAGCAAAGCGAGTCAATCAAAGCTAATGTGGTTTATATATATATTAGCTATATAGATATATATATGTGTATAATTTTTTTGTAAATAAATATAAAGACATTTGTCATATTGAGTTTCATTTACCTGTTAAAGGGGTCATGAATTGAGAAATCAACTTTTCCTGGAGCTTTTGATATATAAGATGTCATAAGAATTTCTGTAAGTTTCAGAACTGAAAACTTCCTATTAGTTCAATAAAAGCTTTTATTGACACCAGACCCAGCAAAAGACTGATCCTGGAATGTGCCTATAGGTGAAACTCCGCCTCCGCAGCAGAAGAAATAAACGCCTACTCCATCATGCAACGTTAGCCCCGCCCCTGGTGTGTTAATGAGAAGAGCGATACAGGATTAAAAATAACATTACCTTTCAAAGGATAATAATGGTAGAAATATGGTTATTTATTTTTAACACTGTGAATGTCTCAGTTGAGCTTTATTTATTTGTATTCGGTACATTTCACTGTGGATCTTTGGTAACTCAAGCGCTTTCGATGCAGGCTTTGCAAACAGACTTTTAACTATATTGATCGACAGGTAATGCAACAACATCAGTAACTGTGTTTATTCGAATGCAGACGGATATTATGATTCATGTACAGTCCGATGTTCTTGTCTATGTTCAGTAATCAACCAGTGCTAATGCTCAACTTTCACGTAGTTTCTCTCGTAAGATGAAAATAATCCGTTATTTATTAAACGTGATTAAATAATATATGAAGCCAAATCAAACGCTTCCTTACAAATCGCTTGTCTGTCAATCAACAGCGTGAGTTTAACATGACTGAGTTCTGGACTCGCGCCAAAACGTCCATTTATTCATCAAATCTCTTAGTTACCTCATGTTTGCACTGTTAGTTATGATGAAAGCAGCTCGTTAGTGTGCAGAAAATGAGTTGCAATGACGAGATCACTGCTTCTGAGATCAACAACATGTCTGTGACAGCTACAATGTTCATCACTGCAACCTTTCATGCCACAATCTAAATATAATGCCATATATCTAAATGTAATGCAACACTTTTCACGATTAGTAAAGTTTGAGAGCTGTAATAGTACAAACGTGCTAAAGTTTTCATGCTCAAAGCTAATTTCATATGGAAAGATGTCAGCCAATCACAGCAGGGGTGTTAACAATGAAGTCTCACAGCAGACACGCCCCTCAAAATTGAACATTATCCCATTATTTACTCACCCTCAAGCCACCCTAGGTGTATATGACTGTCTTCTTTCAGACGAACACAGAGGTATTTTTTAAAATTTCTTGGCTCTTGCAAGCTTTATAATTGTTGTGAATGGGGTGCGCGATTTTGAAGCCCCCAAAAAATGCATTCATCCATCATAAAAGTAATCCATACGGCTCCAGGAGCTTAATAAAGGCCTTCTAAATCAAAAAGATGGGTTTTTGTAAAAAAAAATATTGTGAGAGGCATCTAAGCTTACAATACTCCTACATCCTGCGTCATACATCGTGTCACGGGTTACTCTTGTGGCGCAAGTTGACTTGCGCAGTATGCGTACAGTCATCTGCCTTAATCACCAACAGTACTGTAGTTAGAGCCAATTTCATGTTTTGTTTAATTATAGCGCCACCAAATGGTGCAGTCTCACCACTTTTTGTGTTCTCTGAGTATGGGATGATTTTAGTATCAAAATGATTAATAAATGCACACACAATAAATAACCATGAACTTGATAAAATGTTGCAGATATGTTTTACAATCCACAACAAATGCCTTTTAACTTGTGTGTGCAAAATTCAGAATTAAATGAATGTGCAGCAATTTGTACAAATAGAAGACATTTTTGTGAATAAAAATGTTTTCTTTTTGTATTAGTGTATCATTTGCATGTGCATTTGTGGATCAGGTGACATGCATGCATTTATTGACGCTGATCTGAGTTGATCTTATTTGATTCATTTGGATAGAGCCTGATCAATTATTATTTGTTGAGATTGATAATAAATGTTTCCTCCCCGTCTACCATCTCTGCTGGTCCCATCCAGTTCCTTCGTCTCTGTTGGTTGAGCCCAGTCCCAAGTCATCTTTGTCTCTGCTGCTTCAGCCCAAATTTAGGAGAGTATTTAATGAATCATGCAAGGTGATTTACTAAGGTTTGAGCTAGTCAATTTACTGATATTTGCACCATTTTTTAACGGCCAAATAATGCATGTCTTTGTAACCCCTTGAAATTAGGGCAGTTAATGGACTCTTAATTTGAAGAAAAAATGTAGTGACTGCTGTTCTCCACTAGAGAATGAGCGAAATAATTGAGAAAGAAGCCATTTTACAAATGAGATACAGTGGAGATAAAAGACTTTAGACTAAAAGACTGTTGATTCAGAGTGCAGTTATTTAAAAAGAGAATAATAGAGTGTGAAGAAAGAGTTTTAAGTTCTTTTCCAGTGGAATCCGGGGGAAGAAACATCTTTTTGTACTTTTATTTCGAGGAACTCCGGTGAGTGTTCAATTAATGGTTTACGGCAGTGTTACTCATTGCGCGGCTCTCCAAGCTTTAATTTGTCGCTCGCATGGCAGTAAATAACACTGTGATATGATGACCTAACGTGAAAATGAGCGGGTCAGCCAGAAATCTGCCCCAATGGCTCTCTATGAGAGCGTGCTGTAGTTCCATTTCTCACCACAGATTTACGTTGGAAATTTGTGGGGCGCTGTAGAGCTAGGGAGGGCTCCACACATCCTCCGAGAGACCGGCTGCACGCGAATGCATGCACTACATTTTAATATATCCTGCTCACTTTACGACTTCAAATAGTTTAGAAAATCCAAAAAATTATCAACCATGAACACTATAAAGAGGAAACAGTGAAACCGCCTCACCAATGAACATCTTGCATGCCTCACAATGATTGCAACAAGCTACAAATCTCATCCTAGCATTAAGGTAGTCCTGCTTTTTTGTCATTCAAGGAAATCATCTTGTCTCGATTACAAATTTGACTGTTCAGGGATGACAGATTGATATGCTAACACATGAAAAAATACTATAGTAATTTATAGTAAATATTATAGTGTTTTTGAACCATACTATAGTAAAGTACTTGAATTAATTTGTTGTGGTAATTCTATAGTTGCTGTGGTAATATAACAACTATAGTAATAAACAAATTACTTTACCCAATAGTTTTCTACAGCTATAGGGTATATTATATCACAGTACACTACAGTTTAGGGGAGAGTGGGGTAAGATGAGCCATTTTTTACTTATGTGGTCCTCAAGATAAGGGAAAATGAGGCAGAAGTACAATGAACATATTTAAAGTAATTTCAGGATGTTTCCTATCATTTAAATGATCAGAATACATCTATGACAAAGGGTTCTAAAAATATGGCTTCTTATAAAAAAAGTGTTCCTCTGGCTCAATTTACCCCAGGTTAGGGGTAAGTTGAGCCGAGTCTGTGGGTGTAAACTGATCATCTAACTGAATCTGAATCAAACCCATGTGAAATTTTAAAGATAATGTACTTATTTTAAAAACTAATTTAATAATCAAATTTCCTTTTACAAATATTCTTTGTTAAAATATTTTACAAATATTTCTTTTTTTAAAGCTAAATTAAACAACATAAAACAAACCAAATGAAGTTGAAATTTCAGTATGTTTAATTGTTTGCATTTCTGAAACAATATGTTGAACATCAAAGTTGTTGTAACCTTCCCATAAACAGACTAAACAGAGAGTTTGTTGAGTAAAATTAAATAAAAACTAAATAAGAATGAATAAATGTCACTGAAACTAATAAACATTTTAGTCAAAATGTTCTTGACATGGTAGTTTTTATGCAATGTCGACAAAGTTAGGCCATTAGAGACTACAGGTGGAAAGATATATATGATATATATCAGAGAAGGATTTGATGTACTTACACACTGTTCCTATCAAATAAACTCAAAAATAAAGATAAACTAAACCAGTTGCGTAATATTACATTGAAATGACACCAGTTTATACTTCAGATTTAACTTAAATTCAGTGCCTTATGGTGGGGTAAGTTAAAACGCTGGCTCAATTTACCCCACAGCATTTGGCTCACTTTGCCCCATAGCTGCCATTTTAGGAAAAGCTAGCTAGCTTACCAATTCAGAATAATATTTAGCTAAATGACTTGCATGGTTTTATATGTTGCTAAATCACTAATATGCATCATAAATAGTTTTAGACAAATTTGGACAAATTTGCTTTGATGTTACAGCCATTACATCTGTTATGTTAAAATTTTACTTTGACAAGCCGAAAACAGTTTTTAAAGTAAATAAGCGACTTCCACTCCTTCCATGTGCTTCTCCTGTTCACAGTCTGGCAGAAATGATGGGTGGTTCTAAAATAATATATGGTCACATGTCAATAAAATGGTACGGTTGCCAAGATACAGGGGGTGGGTCAACTTACCCACTGGCTCATCTTACCCCACTCTCCCCTACTGAGGTAAAAACTAAAGTATACTACAGTATTTATTACAGTTTATCAGTTCACTATAGATAATACTACAGTATGCAGTAGCATTCATTAAAGTATATATATATGTTCTTTCAATCATGAAACTAAACCGCCAGCAGGTGGTGGCAGGTGACCGTCTTATTGAGTGAGTCATTGAGTCATTCATTCGAACGATTCAAATGGCTGATTCATTCAAGAATGAGGCAGTTGTTTATGAAAGGGTCATTGAATCTTTGACTCAAACGATTCATTCAAAACGCTGAATCATTCAGTAATGAAAACAAGCCCGAGTGTTGCTGCGAGATGCGCGATGGTTCTGCTGTGATCTTTGTTTGGAACTATTTTCACAGCTGAACCAGAACAAAAAAGTCAATATTGTGTCTAAAATGTAAGTGATTTAATTTTAACTACTTGTTAAATTTTTTAAATTCATTTTAACAGTTGAATGACATCAGTGTCACATTTTCAATCGTGATGGTAGAAGACAGCACTCTTCTTGGTCATATGATGTTGCTTAACTGTATCATATGTTATAAAATAAAAAAAAAACTCCACATTTTGAATTTTTACTGCAGTATGTTAACTGAGTTTGTGTGCTACGCTCATTTGTTTCCATTCCTCCTCGAGAGGCTGCTAGGGTTGGGTATGCGCGCATTTCGATTCTGGTTATCGATTCCTGACTTTTTTCAGTCATTCTCACACGCATGTATAACAGCATATTTTCTCCGTCCATTAGGTCTTAGTGACAGCAGCCTTTAAAACATGCTACTGTCTACTATTGGCTGTCTGTATTATAAATGATAATCAAACAACAAAAGAAAAGCTTCAAAAAGAATTAATCTATATTTAATTTATACAGTTATGACTATGCAGAGTTATTTTATATTTGATTATTCAATTTCTGTGGTATTTTTACTTACTACTATTAGACCTACCTGAAAAAAAATTGCATTGTTTTATTTGTATCTTTAAATATTTTTACTGTGGTATCGAGTATTGTGCACTTTTGGTGGTATCGGTACCGACTACTAGATTTTTGGTATCATGACATTCCTATTTGTTACTAAAAATTTAAGTATTATTGTAGGCTATGTTTTAATAAAGCTAAAATGTTTCAAAAAGCTATAAAAGGCTAAACTATTCCAAGTTTGACTCATTTAAATTATTAAAAAGAGTTTCCTTTCTATTGTCGATCCGGTCAATGTTTATAGGGATTTTAAGAAGTAATTATTTGAATTACTTATTGAGTAATTAAATTACTTTTTCAGACAGAGTAATTGGAAAAGTATTTTAAATACAACTTTGATGATAATAAATTATATACACTGTAGACATCAGGTCCCTCCTCATGAGTGGTGTCCCTTTGTCCACAAAGAAAAACATAGCAGGAACTGAGTGCTCATGTAGGGAAACCTTCGCTGACAAACATCCAACTACAGGAGTTTGGGCTTTTGAATTAATCAAAAGCCTGACTGTAGTTTGCAACAGCACAACGTTACTGAAATGGCAGCATAAGTGCTTTAGGATACAAAAAAACCCAGTGTCAACTACCAAAACCACCACACAAGTCTTTAAGTCAAAGCACATATAGTTACTGTGCTTGTAATGCTGAGAGTACAAGCTGTTTATTATTTGATGTACAGTACAGTAACTTCTAGTAATTCACTTTCACGGACCTCACGTGTATTTGATTGCACTGATTGGCACAGTTTCCAATTTCCACATTTTTTTTTTTTTTTACACTTCCTCCATGTTGCAATTGCAGCCAGGTAGTTTGCAGCATTAGCTAAGTGTGTTTTCAATCCAAAGCATGAGTTTCTCTTCCCCACCTGAGCAGAATCATGAGGAGCATGTGACTGTGTCCCCGTTATTCTGCGTTTTACTGTGCTGCACTGCTTGTACGGGTGCTGGTAACTTGGCAGGAATTTGAAATGGATTTAGCCTGATCGGCAGCAGATTCAATCTGGCTTGCTATCATAACAGCCCTGTCCAGTGTGAGATCAGTTTCCAGTAAAAGTCTCTCACCTATCTGTGGGCTAAGCACATTCTCTACTAACTGATTGCCAGTACATACACCAAACATACATGAAACAACAGGTTCTCACAGAGTGGCAATGTCTCGTGAGGCGCCTGACAGCATTTATGGAAGGCGTGGCATTCAGCTACTATGTTAGCTTTTTACACAAAATAGGCATTCAATGCATCCTTATATGTGGTACCTTTGTTAGGCAATGAGTAGAAATTCTGTTGTCCCTCTGTACCGAAGGGGTGAAGCAGTCCAGCTCTCCGTCCTTCGTCCGGCCAGGCATTTCTTGTAGCATCAATAACTCGTAGATAATTTTCAAAGATCCCTAACCATGTGCTGAATGTCATAGAAAGCTCACCGTGGCAAGGCAGGAAAAACCTGAAAAAAGGCACGTTAGCAACAGCCATCTTCATGACCAACGACAGCGGGAAAAAGAGCACCTAATCCTCGTCACCATTTTTTGGTATCTGTCAAGAGTTATTAGACATTAACAAAGCAAAAGTTTACTTCTTACTTTCTCACTCACATCCTTACATCATGTTTCCACACGTTATGTCAGAATACAACAGGTATACTTTATTATTTTGTCAACATGTTTAATTATTACATAGATATAGCTACACATCTGTGTAAAGTTTGGAGCCATTGCTGAATGTTGTATATTGTGGCACCAATAATTTAGTCCATGTCATGTTCATTGGCTCCTATTATTTAAAATGACACAGCTAAAATTAATTTTGTTTAAATAAATATCAAATAAAGAATAATGTACTGTACAGTAGGGATGTTAATGTCTTGTGACATATATTTAACCTTAAATAACCTTCTACCGTACACATTATGATAAATCTATAGAAAAAAATATTTGATGCTGTTTCTTTTCTTAGAATGGCTTAACTTGAAGTGCTGTAAAAAAAAAAAAAAAAAAATTGGAAAAAAATATTATTTTAAGGTACTTTATGATATGTTGCCATATGGCAACAATGCGCAATAGTGGAAATAACTTAGAATAAGTGTAAGTGTATATAGTTAATATTTTTCCTCAGAAATGTTGTGATGATCATATAACACCAATTTTATCATCTCTACACTGGTTACCAGACATGGGGACTTGGGACTTGTGACTTGGTGACTTGGACTCGAGTCGACTCGAGTCGCTATTTTTATGACTTGTGACTTGACTTGACAAAAAATAAAATACTTGAGACTTGACTCGGACTTGGAAGTTAAAGACTCGGGACTTGACTTGACTTGAGACACGATGACTTGAATGACTTGAGTGTTAAACCACATCATGTTTTCAGTTTGAATATAAATATATAAATTATTTTAAAAAATAAAGTATATACTGCATACAGGCATCCATACACAGGCAGCGCTTCTCCTCTCTTCTCCAACAGCGAGTTCACGCACACCGCAGTTGAACAGACACGCCTCCTGTCACTCACTCAGAGCAGCGGTCCGGTTGAAGGGTTTTTGTTATGATATGAAATGTTAATATCAATATTATAACACGCAGTGACGCAGCGACATCTCTGCATCGGGACCCCTCTCTCGTTACGCTGTTTATGCTTTTGCCGCCGCATTCAAACTGGCAGCGCTTACTTACATTAAAATGCCTAATTCAATTTATTAAACATGAAGAGGACATATACGTCTGGCAGGCAAAAGCGAAAAAGAAAGCATGAAGAAGCATGAAGATTAAACAAAGAGCGCCGTTTTCTCCAAATATTATCATGATTACAAAAGTGATATTGATTTTATTCAGCGTAGTTTAATGAACAAGAACTTAATCAAGTGACTTACATTTTAGACACCAAATCGTCTGTTTCGCTCTATTTCACCAACGAAAATAGTTCCAAAGTCCACAGAATTGTTTTGCGTCTCTGAGCAACACTTCCTGAATGATTCAGCCGTTTGAATGAATCGGTTGAATCTCAATGATTCGCTCATTAACAGTGATTCGCTGCCAACTACTGGCGGGTTTAATTTCACTTTTGAAGTGTCTTCAATTTTTTAAATAATTTCAATAACAGTAGGCTATTTAACGTTTATATTTTCAACATTAAAACATTTTATGCATCTGTTGCTCTTGACCGATTAACTTTAAAATCTAATCTATAATTCTATAGTTATACATTAGATTACAATTTCTGTACCTGAAAATCTGTTTAAAACCTACATGAAAAACTTGAAAAGCACCATTTATTTAATTATATGTTGTTCTGTTGTATTTATTTGTGCTATACTCGTAATTTGATTATTTTTACTCTTTATTACTTTACTGTTTATTTGTCTAACAATATTTATAATATAAATTAATCTAGTAGCTTTTGGTGCCATAACCCTATTTATTTAGGTTAAATGTAACAAAGACAACGGAAACAATAAATGCTTATTTATAGGCCCATTTTCTTGTTTTTACTTTATTATTTTTTTGTTGTGGGGCCAGTAAAAAATTGAGCCTGCCTAGTTATCCAGCTCGCATTAAAGGTGCTAAAGAGATGTTTGTTTTATACATTTTGCAATATTACTTGAAACTGTCTTTACTAACTGATAAAAGACTATTTATTAGGTGCACTGAAAGGAATAATATTAATATACATCATCTGTGCACAAGGTAGGGCCTTAAAACATCAGCCAATCGTTTACGCGATCATCGCGTAAACGATTGGCCTTCTGGCTTGTCAATCACTGCCGTGACGTTCCTTGTGAGAGACGAGCGTGGCTGCGCGCTCCAGTAACTTTCCACACTCCACAGGCGCCGCATGCAATGTTTTTGTCCGGAGACAGGAGTAACAACTGCAGATTATGAGTTACCTGCGGTGAGTCCGACATAATGAATCCACTAACACAACACAGCGAATGCCGGTGGTAAACACTCGTGTTCCAATACGAGTGTTTACGAGTTTTGGGAGGCGTTCCTTCGAAGGAGGGGGGTTGTTCTTACGCATGCGCTCATTTCAAAAACTCAGTAACAGTCTTTGGTCTTTCTCAGTCGACGAAAAAATCCTCTCTATCACCTTTAATATAAATAAATATCAATACATTTATTTAGTTGACATTATTTAATTAGTAAGATTTGTTGCCAAATTTTGTAAATTAAAAACAATTTGTTCTGTTATGTGTTTTGACTGTGTTATATGTCACTAGGTAACAAAGATATTTTAACTATAAAATCTTTTAGAAGGGCCTCATTTATGAATTTTGCCTGGGGCCCATCTTTATTAAGATCAGATTCTGCAGGTAAAATTACAATAATAAGGTGACTTGACTTGGACTTGACTTGACCTACTACAGGACTTGACTTGACTTGACTTGACATAGCTTGTGACTTGACTTGACTTGACTGCCCAAGAAAAATACTGGGACTTACTTGAGACTTGAAGGTTAAGACTTGAGACTTACTTGAGACTTGCACATGTGTGACTTGGTCCCATCTCTGCTGGTTACCCATTAAGTTCCGTATCGATTATAAAGTATTGCTAATGACCTATAAGGCTCTAAATGGTTTAGCTCCTGTGTATTTAACCGATCTTCTATCGCCCTACAATCCTTCACGCTCTTTAAGATCACAAAACTCTGGACTTCTGGTTGTACCTAGGATAGTTAAGTCCACTAAAGGAGGGAGAGCGTTTTCACATTTGGCTCCGAAACTCTGGAATAGCCTTCCTGATAATGTTCGGGGCTCAGACTCGCTCACCCAGTTTAAATCTAGATTAAAGACGCATCTCTTTAGCCAAGCGTTCACATAATACATTTCATGTCAGATCAATTGCACGTATCTTTGCTTAATGTTATGAACAGCAGCTACGCTAATTATTCTCTATTTGCTTTTCTGTTTTACCTCGGGCCAGGAAATGAACACAAAGTGTATGTTGCCATATGGCAACACTATGCGGTAGAGCAGGGGTCTCAAACTCAAATTGGCGGGGGGCCGTTTCTGTGATTGACACCTCATAGGAGGGCCATATTATCCTTCAAGCGCAAGAAAGCGTAACATTTCAGAAAATTTACTTTCCTTTACATTATTTCTCATTTACTTCAAATTTCATTAGGCCTACTAAAATATTTTTATACCTATACTATAAATATTTTATTTACCATACTAAATGTAAACAGCAGTGTCTCTCTCATTGTTACAGAGTGTAATATAATTATATAATACTATTACTAATATAATACTACTAATATAATACTATTAATTGAAATAGTCTGGTGCGACTTCTCACATCCAACAAGATATATGGAATAAAAAATCAGTAATTTAGGAACAAAACCAGCAACACTTATGGCGTGGAGGGGTCAGAAATAAACAAAAAAACTGGAGCTATATATCAACTTTATTTTGCCAAAAAATAAAAAATCTCTCATTGTTACATACATTATTAGTTTTAACATCTAGTGGAAGTATTTTCCCTTACTTTATGTTAGCTTAAATAACATTAAAATCTTGCACTGAACAAACTGTACTGAACAAATACAATCCCTGAATACATTTGTACACTCCTCTGTTTCTTGACAGACACCTGCAGCGCTTGTGCTCACACAGCTGGGCCACATTTGTCCAAGATGGCGTTTTTGAGCATCGGTAACGTTTAATGGCTGCATCGGACGCGTTTCGGTGGTTTAAATCGGCGCTCGTGACTTAAAGTCGAGTGCTTTTACTGTAATTTAGGCAAGCATAATAGAAGCGATTGAGAGCGCGGCTCATGGTTGCATAGCAACGACAGACGCCACTGGAGCGAAAGCGCATTGGAAAGAAGGAGAATGCGGCGCGGCCGCTTATGTGACGCAATATGTGAATGCCCCCATAGAACGGCGACTTTTTCTTTGCATATCAGACAGGTAGCAACTAGAGAATAATAATAATAATAATTTAGCGGGTCGGATTATGTTTTATTTTTGAGATCAGTTGCAGGCCGGGTAGAGGGGGTGGGTGGGCCGTAAATGGCCCGCGGGCCAGCAGTTTGAGACCACTGCGGTAGAGAGTTAAATAGCACATACATACCACACATTGTTTTCATACATTAAAGCTTCATAGGCCCAAAGAAGACATGCAAGTCTGTCATGACAACACATTGTACTTGTTGTCTGTCAGGTTTTCTTTTCTTTCTTTTTTCCCTTGCAAGGTGTTGATAAGGGAGTGTTTAAATAGCAAAGTATTTTGTTGTAATAAATGTTGAAAACAATCTGGAAACACTCCTTTCTCATAACCATGTGGGCAGCTTTACAAACTTTGGTTGGTTGTTTTTTCCAAGCAATCAAACTTACAATTTTCACATATTAAATGATAAAATGTATGAAAAAAAATCCCATAGAAGAAGGGATCTATATAGCTATATACATCTACTCACCCCTGTTCAAATTGCTGGGGTTTGAGATGTATAAAATTAAATCAATTAAACCATTCCTCCTTAATTGTGATTATTGAAACCAACAAAATATAAACTTTTAAAGTCAGTATGAAACGTAAGTTGCGATAGTCTTTTCTTCCCTATTTTGACGTGTATATATATGAGTGAAATGGCTTCTCACAAGAAAAAAAAATTAGGGTAAGACTTGATTTTGTTTACACCAAGAATTGATTGGATCATTGGATTGTTGTGGTTTGCTACTGCTGTGATCTCATGCGAGTGACAGGTTGTCCGACCCTCAGTTAAAAAAACTACATAAAAAAAATACAAAGAAAAGACTTAAAATAACCTGGTTGCCTAAGTGTTCATAATGGGGCATATAGATTACCTCAGGGATGATGTGTTTTTGTAGGCCAACCCAGAAGTTAGTGGCGCACGGGTTCCCTCGATCGAAAGCCTATCGTTTTTCCCATAGACTTTTGGAAAATCGCAAAAAAATAAGCTCTGTGTTTAACAAAGGGTTATGACAATTACACATTTTGTCTATCAAGATAATATTTACAAGTTAACACAACATTTAAACATTTTGAAGCCTAAATAACGTCGTCAGATATAAAAAGCTAAAAGTACGCTATAAACGGACTACAGCACACCATGGCCACGGATCAACGTCACCACATCAAGCTTCCTCAAACTTTATTTAAAAACAACTTTATTTAAAAACATGCTCGCTGATCTGCGCTGTGTATGAATACTTATCCACTTTTTCATGAGAAATACTGTCCAAATGTCCTGTTTGTCCTGATGACGTCTAAAGTCCCCGCCAAAGGAAGTAGTCCCTTTTAGCAACTTGTTAGCAACCGCCGTTTTTAAGACACAATAAAGGTTTAAAAAAAATCACAAGAGGGTTATAACTGGTGTGTTTTATGTCATAGATCAAAACGTGAAAATATTTAGAGGCCTTGTTAACCACGGACCTTATTTCAGGCGATTTAGCAAAAACCCATTCAAAAAACCCATAAACCTTTAGGGCGATGGAACCGTAAGTCCTAAAATGCTAAACTCGCTTCCGCGGTTTTGCCTACAAAAAACCGTCATCCCTGAGTACTCTATTACGTTGTTCACAATTACATTCAAATTCCTACTGAAATGTTAAAGGGAACCCCTGGTGTTACTTGTATGGCTTATATAACGTAAATGATGTCTCTTCTGAATAGTAGTAGAAAACCCATGAAAGATTTACGTTATTTAAAAAAAATCCAGAACATATTTGGACAATGGGCGGCACCATTTTGTTTGCGTTCTATGTCGATGATGTCAAATGGTTGCACTCTGTCAGCTACTTACATTACTCTATGGCTCTTTTTACCGCAACACAACTCGAAATATAATATACGATGCCACATTGTGCAACTTTTGGTTGTAATTTTAAGTATATGAGCCACAAGAGAAGTGATGTAAGTCTTTACTGCTTTACTAGCGATAAGAAGAGGAGAAAAGAATGGAAAGTTGTGAAGAATATGGACGAATAAAACTTACTAATAAAAACGCGTCTTTGGGTCTGTTTACACTTGGTCACTTCATGCATTTTCTCTGATCGGATAGCTATCCGATCGTGAAAACACCAGGTCTAATGCCCCGCGAAACGCACTCGAGACTCAAACCACTTCAGGAGGTGGTCTGGGACGCATTTCAGTCAAAACTGAACAGGTCTAAATGCATCTGGTTCTTAAAACCACATATGTAAATTTAACTACTCCCAAAAATACTAAAAAATACACGTGTGAGAGCGTGCTATAAGTGTAACCCAGGTTCCCATTCAGTCAGTCACGTTCGACGTTACGTCTATACTGACGTAATAGGGTCTCGCCAGGGAGCCCAATCACCTCCAAGGGTACAAAACAAGCCAATGGGAATTGGCCTGGGAGATTTACATGCCGGGCCCCTCCCCCGGCATCCGGGTATAAATAGGGCCGGCATACCTTCATTCATACTTTTGCTTCGGAGCCGATCAGATCGATCACCATTCACCTCTACAAGAGAGCGTATTTCTTCAAGAAAGAGCAAACAGCAATTATAATTGCTACAGGACAGTCCTGAAAAACAGCAATTTTAATTGCTATCAACTGTTGTTCCGGTGGCTGCTCGAGTCTCTCCAGCTGGTTGGGAAGGCACGCTCAGTGGTGGGTGTGACGGCGCACTGCCCACAGGACGGTGCTACACTCATCCCTGGGTGCTTCGGCTGGTGAGGTATACTGAAAGAGCAAGTACGGGCGATCGAGTGCTTTTTCAAGATGTCTTTTTTTTCGTCCGTGTGTTTCTGGGATGCGGTCGTTTCCTGACCTCCTCTGACGTACCACAAAGAAGCAACCACTGTCTCACGTGTCTGTCGGGTAGACCGCACGCTGAGTCAACGCTCGTGGATGGTACATGCCCTCATCCCAGCCGCGTCCCGCCCCAGTGCCGTTCTTCCCGGAGGTGCATGAGGAGCTCCAGAAGACGTGGTTGGCACCTCACACTGCCAACTAGGTCTTCTTCCTCCTCCACTCTCACTACCCACGATTGTGGAGCCGCCAGGGGTACGTGGAATCCCCGCAGGTGGAGCGTTGCGATTGCGGGAATTGTGCCCCAGTCCGGGCCACCTGGCGGAATCGTCCTCGGTCTCCCGTTCAAGGCGGGTAAGAACCACGGCACTCTCACTGCCAAGGCTTACTCCGCCGCTGGACAGGCGGCTTCTGCCCTGCACGCCATGGCCATCTTGCAGGTCCATCAGGCGAAAGCTCTGAAAGAGTTGTTCGAGGGTAGTGCTGAGCCAGGGTTGCTGCAAGAGCTGCGCACGGTGACCGACCTCGCCCTCTGGGCAACGAAAATTACGGCGCGCGAAGGCCAAGAAGCGGCCCTGAGATGGGAGACCCAGTCGTTTTGGAAGCTGCTCCATGGAAGACCGGTGACCGCACCGCATCCTCTTCCCCCGGAGAGGGCCGGGGGAGAATCCTGTGTTTTGTTTTCTTTTTGTACCCACTTTGTCAATAAAAGAGCAATTTCCGAACCTCTGGGTCATATAAGAAGGCTGTGCGGGGTGAGCGAGCCTTAGTCCCCTCTCTCTCAGCCACTCCTTCCTTCGCCACGGGCAGGGTCTTGGCGCCCCGGGAACGCACCGCCTTCCCACGCCACCCTACCCACTCGGAGCCATGTGATTGGACCCCACTCACAGCCTCGACTTCAGGACGCACTGCCTCCCGAGTTGGCCCAGGCTCCATGCTGCCCCCCCCGTGGGTACTTCTGTTGTCCGGATGGTTCCACTCGTACGGTGCTTGGGGGCGGGCTACCGCCTTCCCAACCCGTCCCGTTGGCTCATTCGGACAACATACTCGGCTACGGATTCAGTTCGCCAGGCGCCCCCCAGGTTCAGCGGCGTTCTGTTCAACCTCGGTTTGACAGGTCCCAAGCCCCTGTCCTGCGGGCGGAGATGCGGTTCTTTTGGCGAAAAGGGACGCATAGAGCCTGTCCCTCCAGCCCAGATGAAGTCTGGGTTTTCAGCCTTTACTTCATAGTACCAAGAAAGGCGGGGGGGGTTACGACCAATCCTGGATCTGAGTGTCTTGAATCAGGCCCTTCACAAGCTCCCGTTCAGATGCTCACGCTGAAAGCATTCTCACGTGCGTTTTCGCACCCAGATTGGTTTGCAGCAATCGCCTGAAGGGACGCTACTTTAGTACGATCCTTCACGACGACACAGACCGTTCCTACGGTTTTGCGTTCGAAGGGGCGGGATATCAGTACAAGGTCATACCCTTCGGGATGTCCCTGTCCTCCTCGGTCTTTACCAAAGTCGCAGAGGGGGCCCTTGCCCCCCCGCTCAGGGAAGTGGGTGTTCAGCACTCTCAACCACCTCGACGACGCTCATTCTGCCCATCCCTAGAGAGCAGTTGTGCGAACACTGGACCTGGTGCCATCAGTCACCCAGCCAGTTGGGCTTCGGGTCAACTGGGAAAAGAGCAAGCTTTGCCCCGTGCAGAGATATCTCTTCTAGGTGTGGAGCTGGGACTCGGTCAACATGACAGCATGTCCCCTCACCAACGAGGGGGAGTGTGCACAGTCGTGCTGAACTGCCTGAACTCCTTCGCGCGGTGGAAAAAGCGGTCCCACTGAAACAATTTCAGAGCTCCTGGGGCAAAATGGCATCCGCGACCGGGTCCGCCGCTCGATTGCTCCAGATGAGACCGCTTCAGCACTGGCTTCACGACCCGAGTCCCGAGTGGGCATGGCCAACGCGTGCTACTCCGTGTGTCCCATCAAAACGAGTTGTAGACTCGCAACATTAGCCCGTGGTCGGACAGCCCGTGGTTTTTGCTATGGGCCGGTGTGCCCCTAGTAAAGTGTCCAGGCATGTTGTTGTCCACAACAGATGCCTCCACCACCGGCTGGGGTGCCATATGCAGGGGCCAGTCGGCGTCGGGTCCTGGACAAGGACCCCATCGCCATTGGCATATCAACTGCCTCAATTGCTTGCAGTACTCCTTGCGTTGCGCCGGTTTCGACCGCTGCTGCAGGGCAAGCATGTACTGGGCCGGACGGACAACACATCGACTGTAGCGTACATCAACCACCAGGGTGGTCTACGCTCCCGCGTCGCTTTCGCAACTCCACCGCCATCTCCTCCGTGGAGTCAGCGCCCGACTCAGGTCGCTGCGCGCCTAATTTTTGGAGCCTACATCCTGGGCGAGCTCAATCGTGCGGTCGACACGCTCTCACGACAGCTCACGTCCCGGGGAATGCAGACCCCACCCCCAGGCCAGGCGGTTCAGCGATATGAGCCGATTCAGGGAAGGAACCTTTCGCCGCTCTGGGTCGGCCGATTTGCCAGTTGTTTTTATCGCTGACCGGGGTTTTACCCTCGCAGAGGGGACCTGCACTGGCTACAGCTGGCATACCTGGGGCCCTACGCAATATGCGTTTCCCCCCTTGAGCTCCTTGCACGAGACCTGTGTGCAAGGTCGGGAGCTATGAGCAGGTCTTGCTAGTTGCACCATACTGGCCCACCGGACCTGGTATCATGCTCCTCGCGACAGCCCATCCCCTGGCGCATCCCCCTGAGGATGGACCCTTTATCAGGGGCAGGGCACCATATGGCACCCGCGTCCCGATCTGTGGAACCTCCACGTGTGTTTCCTGGAGGGACGCGGCAGACTTAAGTGGCTACCGTCGCGGTAGTTGACACCATCACTTCGGCTAGAGCCCCCTACGAGGCGTAACCTATGCCATGAAGTGGAGTCTGTTCTGGAGTGGGTTCCTCCCCTCCGGGAGGACCCCCGGAAATGCCTGGCGGTGTTGTTCTTTCCTTCCTTCAAGAGGGTTTGGAAGGAGGCTGTACCCCTCCACCCTGAAGGTCTATGGGCCGCCATCGCAGCGCATTCACGATGTGCTCGATGGCAATCACTAGGAAAGCACGACCTGATCATCAGGTTCCTCAGAGGCGCCAGGAGGTTAAATCCCCCTAGGCCTCGCCTCATTCCCCTCCTGGGATCTCTCCGTTGCCCTCTCGGGGCCTTCGGGGAGCTCCCTTCGAGCCCCTTGAGTAGCCGAGCTGAAACATCTGTCTCTTAAGACAGTGCTCCTGACCGCTCGCTTCCTTCAAGAGGATGCCGCGTCTGGCCTGCGGCAGAGCCAGACGCGGCGGGAGACATCCGGCGCTAGGTCCAGTATTCGTGTGTATGGCCAGTTGGTCTGCCTTGTTTTCTGGGTAATGCCCATATGCTGGATTCCCCCTCGGGTAATCCCATATGTGTCTGTCCCCGGTAAGGTTTCCCTGATGGTAAACCCGTGTCTTTCCCTGGGCGGCTTCGTTTTGCCCTGTCCCTAGATTGCTAGTTGTTCCCCCGGAAGGGAGGACCTACATCAAGATCTTCCATATGCGTTACTGTTCCCAGAAGTCCATATGTTCTTCC
>JAOTNS010000325.1:0-118847 GCA_028476615.1 Culter alburnus
CTGTTAGGGTTCAGGTTAGTCGAATAAGTTAACATGTTGTTGTGGAGTGTTACTTATGTCTTATGTCTCTGTATGGTGACATGCTCCAAAGCTAGCAAGCAGGGCGGGGCCCGAGAGCTGTGGGAGCGGGCCGATGCCAGTGTAGCGAGGGGTTGAAGTGAGCGTGGCCTCCCTCTACCTGCCAGCCACAAAAGCAAGAGCACAGCGGCCGGCCTCTGAGTCCCGCGACGGAAGAGGCTCTGGGAAGGAGAGAACAAGGAGGCTGACTGACAGTAGAAGACCGAGACAGAGAACCAGCGCCTGGGACTTATATGTTATGTGGTTGTTTGGTTTTAGTTTTATGTGGCGATCTGATAATGTCCCCGTGAGGAGCTGGCCGAACTTAGTTCTTTATGTCTCTTGTCTTTGTTTTATTTAAGTATATACAGTTATGATTAACATTTGCCTGTTCCTGCCTCCACTCCGCTCCTCGTATCAACAACCTTGTTAACAAGTATCTACAGCAGACAGTCTACTAATACTCGAATGACTGCTATTTGACATGTAGTGATTACCTTCAGTTAGCCTAGAATGTCTAAAGTAACCCAGATTTAAATAAAGTGGTATGAGTGTAGATCTTAGATTAATGCTGTGTACATTCTATATGATGTTTGTGATTTAGTGGATCAGTTTACCTCAGAGATCCTGTTAGTGTAACTCTTCCCGCAAGAGGCTTCTGAGGTTAAAGGACGAGCAAGGTTAAAAGGCCAAAGCAGCTTTTCATGCCCGTATGTGTATGTTAGCTAATACGCATGGAACCTCTTTATCTGTCATCCTTCATGCTCTTTCAGGAAACGCACAGACATGTAATAGGATAACAGGTAAGTTATGGGATTCAGTTCAATTACTATGTTTTCTGTTTTTATGTTTAAATGTTTGAAAGCCTTACACGGACTGCTTACTGTGCTTATTCGGCATGATGCTTCCGTTGGCAGGCTGGAGACGGACTGTCGGACGTCCAGCGAATCTACACATGCAACCGGAGACTGCGCCGATTTAATCATTTAATTAAGCACACACAAACGCGGGGCACATAAATAGCTAAGAAACTATGATTTCATCATGTATTCTGCAAGATTCCTCCTGTTTGTCCCACTATTCCTCCAGATATTCAGTTGTCTGCAGCATGCCGTTCAGCTCGCCCATCAAGCTCCTCCAGAACTTTAATTTCCTAGACGTTCTTTGGCTCTCGCAACTGTCTTCATATTGTATGGGCAGTATCCCGTCTCGTTCCTGCAGGGGAGCACATCATCGTTCCGTCTCACGGGTATCTCACTGTTGCATGTTTCGGCGTGTTTTAGTAAGAACAGCTCATGCAGGTTGTAAATGAACCCTCACACACAGTAGATATTTGAAACACCCAACATCTAGGTATTGCTACGCATTATACATTACAGGAGAGAACTAGAAAATATTTTCCCTTGTTTGGTCTTTCTGGAGCCTCCCCCCCACCCCCCCTTAAAGACGACTTCATATTGTGAAGATTCACATATAACAGTGTTTGTGTGTTTTCATTGTGTAGATTTTTGAATCAATATTATATTCAAGTACTGATACCGCACCTCCAATGTGGGAAAAAACAAAACCTTTCAGTATATTTGATTTGCATTGGATTTGTGATATGATTGTGTGAAAATTGCTGTATTTCGAGGGAACATATCATCGAGGATGTTACAGATGCTGCAGGGTTCTGAAAGCACGCCAAATGTGTCAGTTATTCTGCCAGAATAGTCTGACCAATCACGCGCTCTTTATTTCCTCTCTCAGCAAAACTCCTGATCAGCCAATCAGGATGACAGAAGAAGAGGGGTGGTCCCTGTGTGCCTTATCTTGGTGATGTTTCCCTGCATGATTCTCGTAGGTTTCTCCTCCCTCAGATGAATTCGTCGACTCATTCCGTTAACTCTTCTTATAAATCTCTTTCAGTATGTGTTTAGACGAGTTCACGTCGATAACGTTTATCAAGACAATGAATGTGGCACTGAGCCGCAGAACTGTATTATTATGAAGGTTTAGATCGATTATTATGTCACTGGAATGCGTGCTTCTCTCACTTCTTCCCCAAGTCAACCTCTTCGTCACATGTTCAGAAAGTAAAATCCTGTTCGAACAGATGAAAGAGGTTCGTGTGCAATAGCTCAGTATCTAGATTTCAATCTAGGTCATATCCTTATTGGGTTGTTTATTTGATATATAGGTACAGTGGTGGCTAGTTTGTAGCTGGACTAAGGACTGGTCAGAAAATGTAGATTCAAATAAACTGATTTTTCAATTTTTTTCCCCACTTCAAGAGGGTGGAGGAAAAAACTCCTTCGTATAGTTCTGTCAACAACACAAATCCAATGGAGGGCATTATATAAGTTGCACATTTAACGGTAACCACTGTACACCCAAATTGCCTTTACAATCATATCCGGGGGTCTCTCCTCATCCACCACGGCATGTGTGTATCATCCACGCGGAGGGTCGGAGAGGGATAGAGATTGAAAGAGCCAATTTCAATGGATGGGTATTAATTAGGAGGCCCTGAGTTGGGTCAGAATACAGGCCGTATGAAGGCGAATTTGCCAGAATGAGACAAAACGGTGTACTACCTCTACCTGTTACGGAGAAGTGCAATGGGATTTCGTGGTTATGACCACAGATATTCCAGGACCTCGGTTACTCGTCTCTTCCGCCGGACGGGTTCTGTGTACGGTAACGTAGCTGCCCCGTTTCACATACTGGGCATTAGGACCCACACAGACCAGCCGGGTGAGCACCCCATCTCCTGGGCCCTCCACTAACACCCTGCTTCCAACAGACACTAGTTTTCCCAGGAGGCTCTTGCAATTCCAGTAACTAAAACACACAACTCGTTACGACTCTGTGGCTTCCTTCCGAATTAGACATCAAACGTTTCCCGGCACTCAGTGATGCACCCACTGAGAATCGCTGCTGAAAGTGCCGCTAGTGTAGTGGCCCATTCCTATTACACAGAACGTGAAAAATAGAGACACCAGCCACCATAGTCACATGTTTGCCGGGCCCAGAGCACCTGACATCAAAGCAAATTTAAAAGTGCTGGCTATGCTAATCGTAAATACTTCTAAAATTATTATCCACGTCGGCACAAATGATGTTCGACTTCGCCAGTCGGAGATCACTAAAATTACATTAAAGAGTGTGTTAACTCGCAATACAATGTCAGGAGAAGTAATTTGTCTGGCCCCTTCCTGTTCGTATGGGTGATGAGATAGTTAGCAAATTATCATCACTGGCTGGCTGTCTAAGTGGTGTCCGTAAAATATATAGGTTTCATAGACAATTGGAAAAAGTTTCTCAACTGGTGCCAACCTGCCCTGATTTGAAAAGAGATGGTATTCTCTCCTCCATCAATATGGCACATAAACGTGGCCTTCATGGGTTGGTTAAACTAGGGGCTAATGGGCAATCGATCGGCCAGATTGTAACCAGATCAGGAACACCTGCTATTGGCTGCTGCATGGCCTGAGAGCAGACACCAACGCACAGTTATTTTATCTCTTGCACAGACATGCCAGAATTTTGGCATAATCCAGACCATAATTAAAAAGATCCAGGGAACCCATCAAAGCTGCAAAGCCAGGAGGGAGGGCCGACCAAAAAGAGTAGAGCTACCATTCCAATCTGGCGCAAGTATTCTCGCACATTAGCCATGTTTTTTAAAATCACTTATAAAGTATATTACTTTTTAAAAATTGACAAATCTAACTAATTGTATAACTACTTTAATAAATCTCTGTTTATCAGATGCCCCACCAGTGACCCACTAGAACATGGGAACAGTACAAGTAAAATACAAAACATTCTACAAATGGTATCTTTACTACTTTACTACTGTTTTTGGTCTCTTTCAAACAAATAAATTGTGTGTCTGTTTATACAGCCACCAAGAAACAAGGGCAGAAAAAAATCATAACACAACAAAAAAACAGTGGTGTGTCCTGCACCCCCATTACACTGTGGCAGAAGAGCGGCCCCTTGGGTTGAATGTCAGCTGGCACATTATTCAGGGCATCCCTGGGGGCAGCTTCCTTATGACACAGCCGGGGACCGCACAACAGCACCTTCATTACTGGTAAATTAGTTAACTTGTCTTGTACACTGTACAATAATTGGTTGCTACCCTTATGTTGTGAAATCAAATGTCTGTTTCAACTACGTTAAATGTTTGAGTATTAATAAATTGCATTAATATCAAAGACCGCTAAACCTATTTCAGTTGGAAGTGTTGCCATGATTTTTTTTTTAACAGTGTACTTCATTATAATGACATTGTTTTGTCCTATTCTGCTGTTCCACACAGTACACCAACACTTTTACTTGTTCCCATGCAAGTGGTGGCTGAAGCATGTGCAGTAAGTGGACTTGTTGATAATAATTTAATATAATATAATTATAATTATAATTTTATATCTATTCTGACTGCAGTATGAGTTGCAGGGAATCCACACCTATAGAGAGGATACAGAGGTGGCAGTATTTATTTTCCTCTTTATTTTTTTGTCGTATGAGGCAGTATTGACAGTTCTGTCTTCTGTGCAAATGGCCCGGGTGACATCCGTTCCCACTATAAAGAAGCCTACAACATAAGTTTGAATACTGCGAGTTATAAAAAAAAGCAAAATTGAGGGGACAAATAGACTTTAAGCCCTAATGAAGAAAAAGGTTTCTACTAGATGTGCTTCAAAAGGAACTTCAGAGTAAGACAAATTCACTTGAACACATTTTCCACAATTGTTGACCTTGCATAATATCTCTTTTATTCCTTTTTTTTGGCAGGCAAAACGTAACTTTATTTGTATTATTTTTTCAAAGTCACAAAATAAAACTCATGGAAAACCATATTTTTTTGTGTGATTTTTTTTTATTTTTATAATACTTATGAAAATTGTGTACTACTATTCTGTCCTGTGCAGCTCTGCCACTAGGCTGGTCCAAGTGCACTGGTGGAGGTCATCATCAGGCTGCATCTCCACCACAGGGTCCTCTCCTTTCTAATGTGGCAATGTTGTGTAATCAGCACATGTGACATAATGTCACATGCCCTGCCGGTGCACCCTCACTCCTCAGACACAAATATTTCCTTTAGTTGCTCAAAGGTCATTTCAATGCGTGCCCTTGTCCTGGCTAGAGTTGCATTGTAGTGTTTGACATCCAGGTTTGGGTCAGGGAATGGTGTCATAAGTAATGCCTGCAGGTATATAGCCCGTCCTCCAACCAGGATCCTGGTAGTAATCACCTGTATAATGGAATACTAATTCTGTTAGTATGTAACACAGTGAGCTGGACATCTATATTTTCCTTACCATGTACAAATAATGTGCATATAAGTGACTCTAAAAGTCTCGAGTCATTCACCTGGCCATTTGGCTTCCACTTTGGTGATATGGGTACAGAGAGTCCACATTCACATTTTAGTATTACTTCAATACAATCTTTTTTATATATTACAATATCTAAAACATTAAGGATCATATATTAGTAACTCACCTCACATTCATACTGTGAACCCCTTTTGGTTTACAAACCCCTTCATTCATTAGGGCCTGGGAGGGCCTGGATGGGAATGTCTGTGCAGTCTATGGCACCAATTACCAATCACCAATTAGGAAGCCGCCCCCCCGTTTTTCTTGAAGAACGATGATGGAGAGGCAGATCATTCAAGAAGAATGTGATGCAAACAATGGATAAAGATCAATCATGGATTTAACGCTTTTCGTGGACAAAAAGTACTGTTTTTTGTTTTGCAATGGACATTTTACCCAAGTGCCACGGATGGATTCATCTCCTATTTCATTATAAAGGTAGAGGTTCCGTTTGATTTTTCGTTTTCATTTTATTTGCACACCCACACAAATTAATTACTGTGTTGGAGCATCTGTATCTTATTAAAAAAATAAATAAATAAAAACACCGTAGATTGACAGTAAACCTTTATAACTTTCTAATGATATAGCTTTATCTTTATTAATATTTTAGATAGTAAGATAGATAGCTCCTGCTAACATGGTCACGTCGGCTAGGTGGCGTGGTTTCAGCCAACAGTCACATGGGCAACTACCCACATCCCGCCCTCTTCGCCCATTTTCACTTATCCGGGAGTGACGTGCGGTGACGCGCTGCTAAATGGCAGCGGCCTCATTTTCGCTTCAAACTGCTCTTCAGAACTTTATGGGTGACGTCACGGACACTACGTCCCATATTTTTTTTTACAGTCTATGATCGCAACGCAATGCCATACAGTTTATGCTGTGGTTAAAGCTCGACTCTGCCGAGTCAAGCTTTTAACGTGGGTTCAACAAATTAATAAGGTAAATTACACCCTCACAAGAAAAACCAATATCTCTCCACCAAAGTATACTGTCGCGCTATGCCTATCCTAACGTGATTACTTCTAAAAGCTCTGCAAATTATCTTGTACCTTCCGCTACAGGTTACACTCAAAACGGGCAGGACATGGTAGTGACAGGCTTCCCATATCACCTCCACTTATAAAGGCACAATCTAATCTTCTTTACATGAAATAAGCTTGCTCCTGAGCAGGTTTAAGCTTACAGACCTGTTGCTATGACAGCAAGTCCATGACCTTCGAAGAACCAAATAATCAAGATCAAGCAAAATCGTCAACATCAATCCAGCTCAACTGATAAGCGATGTACGAACAATGAGCCCCTTGTAAACATGAAGCACGTATGACAATCCAGCACTGGAAACACAAGGGCATATTCTTCGTACCTCGCTTAATACATTTGAGATGATTTGACAGATGCCAGATCTTCTAATCGTGATAACTGAACTCTGGCTAATTTGGTTCTTCAAACGAATTGCAGATTGGCTTAAAATATCTGGATTAAGTTGTCTAAGATTACTGCGTTGTTCTCGTGTTCCATGAAAGGGCAGTGTATCGATACACGAAACCACGATCAGGCAATGCAGCGATTGGCTGGAGTCAAGACGGCAACGTAATGACATCATAGAATGAGAAAAACACCTGATGAAAATTGACGAATTTCTAGACATTTAAAAGGAAACAGCCAAGCAAATAAATGACAGAAGAATGACATAAATGTTATAATAGATAAATAAATGTGCACTATTTTTTTTACATGATTACCCAATTATTTAGGCTATATCACAATTTATAGTATTTGTACAGGCAATTTTTTATTTCAGTGTTGTAATTAGCAACTAATTTACCTTTGAAGCATATTTGACAGTATTAATTAAAGTTTCTAGGGTCAAGATCAAGTATCTGCGTCTCCTGCGCTTCATCAAACCACTCCCATAATACTGTCGCGGTTCAAATGCACAAATGCATGTACGGCATAGACATCTGTACATCATGTGTTTAAACTACTCCAATAAAAATTATTACGTAATTATTCCCTCACGACTGAATCTCTCAAAGAGTAAAACTGTCGGTGTCTATATTATGATATGTCCTTATTATTGTCCCAGGTTTACATTAGGGTACTCTTGTGGGAAAGTAGCAGTGGTGGGACAGACTTTAAGCATCACCTCCGCTTAAAAAGATCCTGTTTACATGAATATAAGCCTGCTCCCGAGCAGGTTGAGCTTACGGGACCTGTTGCATGACCGCGAAGTCCAGGATGGCGTCGAAGAACCGAACATCCAAGATCATGCCAATCATCATCAATCAAATCCAGCGAACTGTTAGCGACGTACGAAAATATGCCCAAGGAGAATAATTAGGAGAGCAAACAGGCAGGTAAAGGGGAGACAGGTGAGTGCAAATGAACCAATAATCAGGTAACAAGATGGGTGGGTCAAGACAATCGACGAGGCAGCATGTGGCACAAAGAACCGACAAGCCATGTGCCACACCAAACATGACAAAACACAAGCACATGGCCAATGAAGACCAATCACAAGACGTGCTCACACAAAACGAGACCGTACACACAACTATGAGAAACTCATAAGCTGCATGTTCACAAACACATAACAAGACCACAGACTCCCGACTGCGTGTGCTTCAAAGAACAAGACAAACAAGAGCACCTGGCAAATATACTAGACTAGAATGTAAAATAAAGTTCTGTGGCTTTGAACAAAACTTGGCTGCATTTGATCCCACATGAGGAAGCTTACAATTACATTCATGCAAATGACAAACACTGGCAATCTATTAGAAGTAAAGACTGTGGTGTCTCTGTGTCACATTTATGCCGTCCTCAACATGGAACTTGAAAAATAAAACCCAAAGGCATAGGTCTGCCATCTGTTTATCTATCTGTATGCCTGCCTGTGTAACATTAATCTCTCTTTATCTAACTTTTTTGTCTTCCTTTACAGCATCAATTTCCAGCGGGTTCTGTGGTAAGTTTGTTTTATTACTTCCATGCTCTGTGTCTATGTTGAACAATCCAAAATATGGTTTGGGGCTGTTTAGAGAGAGCCGTTCCAAATCTGTCTTGTGCAAGTTTCTCTCTTTGTTTGTTAGGTTGAAGATGGCCCAGAGAGGTAAGCCTTACAATTGCTAATCTAGAAGCATTAGGCAAGAGTGTCTGAGAACGATGGTATGATCTGCAACACTGTCTATTTTTATTACTGATTTATTACTGACTAGCTTTTTCTTTCTTTGTTGTTATTCAACAAGAGAGAACTCACATTCATGAGAATCAATAGGAAACCCTTTTTTAAAGATAGCATGACCCAAGCTGGGTCAGAATTAATACCAAGAGCGGCATCAGCTACGGGTCTGGACACCAGTGTCATAGAAGTAAGGTTTACTTTAGTGCTGTACTGCTTGTACTGTTAATGAAGTGTTTTGTTAACATTTATTTTAATTGGTGTAATACTCTTTAGTTATTTTTTTGTTTTTCTTTTTCAGAACTAGATCGGTAATTACAAAAGCTTCAACTGAGCCCCGGCCATCAAAGGCCAAAGTTAAAAGAGCTGTCGCCTTAAAATCTTTTTTGTAGGGACATACTCAGAAACAAAGGTGAGAGACAATATTTAATGGATTGCAATATTTAAAAAGAGATGCTGACTCTAAAGTCTTAAGTTTTCTGTGCATCTGTTTTTTTCCCTCAGGCACAATGAATGATATTAAGGGCAGGTATTCAGGCCACATTGGTGGAAATGAAACAAAATAATACTTTCAAGAGGCAGCAGCACTGAGGGCACATGGCAGGCAGGGACCTTAGCCCTGGATGAGGGATTCCCTATTAAAATGCTCCTAAAGGAGCTGAAGGTTTGGAAAGAGGCTTCATTTGCTAG
This sequence comes from Culter alburnus, assembly GCA_028476615.1. Taxonomy (NCBI): domain Eukaryota; kingdom Metazoa; phylum Chordata; class Actinopteri; order Cypriniformes; family Xenocyprididae; genus Culter; species Culter alburnus. The sequence continues at coordinate 9,307 of JAOTNS010000325.1, forward strand.
GCATTAGTGGTATTATTATAGTATTAGATGCAAGGATAATTGACAGCAGTTGTGATGTGAGCAGAATTGTGACAGACAACTGGATTGTTTATCTGTACATTTTTTCATCATTTCATATGAATTCATCCAAATAAATATTCCAGCTGATTTTTGTTTACAAAGGCTATCACAAAATCAAATTTTCTCACATTGAAGAAATTGTCAAAGTTCTCATACCACCTCTCAAACTAATTTCCTTCTGGTTGGGCTAGTCTATTCAGATCAAGGTGGTCGATTGAAGCATTAATAGTCACAAATGGCTGTCAAATTATTAGTTGGATATTGGGACTCTATGTAAACACAGCTAATTTATAGTTAATGTAATAATTTCGTTACATTTATATAGCACTTTTCTGGGTACTCAAAGCACTTACATATGGAAGGGGGAATCTCCTCAACCACCACCACTGTGCAGCATCCACCTGGATGATGCGACGGCAGCCATATTGCGCCAGAACGCCCAACACACCAGCTTATTGTGTAGGAGTCCAGAGTGATGAAGCCAATCAGTGTATGGGGATGATTAGATAGGCCATGATGGACAGAAGGCCAATGGGCAAATTTGGCCGGGATGCCGGGTCACACCTACTCTTTTCCGAAGGACATCATCCTGGAATTTTATTGACCACAGAGAGTCAGGCTGCTGGCTGGTAGTTCCCTGAACCACTTTATTTGACACATATGACAACTTTTTCATATATTGCTGAGCCCCGTTATGATTGTTTCTTCAGTGTGTGTTAGATTTTTAAAGTAGTTTTGTCTATTTGTGTAAATCAATTATTTACTATTTTGTGGTTGTCTTGTTTAACTAAATATTGTAAAGGTGTCCAAGCTTGAGGATTTGGGTATGGAAACAGCCATTTTGTCATTTGACCGCCAAAAGTCCAGCTTAGAGGTGTATGAACTGAGCAGCAAAGGAGCACTGATTTCCTTGACTCACAGACACAGTGAACAACTTTGCACTGCATTTCAAAGGTATTGGTTATATGAAAATCCACAAAATGGACTCAAGCCCGTAATAGTGCAAATATACTTAATACAGTTTTATGAAATGAATTGTTGTCTGTTGTTACATCTGTAGCCAGCTCCTCAGCCGCTACACCCAGTACCAAAGATCAAGTCAGTGTGCTGGTAGGAAAAGTGCAAGATCTGTTCAACCAAAAATATAGTAAACATATGTTCAAATACATTTAAGACTGATGTAAGAAACTGCTTATCTTGATAACCTAATATACCTCATGAACCATGGCATTATTATCAAATTAATAAATTATTTATCTAATGTGCCCATCAACCAATAGGTTATGACACCTTACCAAAATGACTGTTTGCAGCCTGTACACTGGCTATCAACTAGACGGGAGAGTCACAATTGTCCAACTGTGTAACATTGTGTAACGTGTGCATGCATGAGTGTGCTTGTGTCCTTCAGAGGAGGCCGGAGGTACTGGAAGGCTCTACCAGTCTCTGGTGAATCAGGGCATGAACATAACAGTTTGCTAACTGCCCACAGCCTTACCTTCAAGACCTTTTTGTTTAATCGCTCAGGCAGTATTAAAGGGCACTATTATGCAAAATTCACTTTACATGGTGTTGGTGTTTGACCATAAATGTGTGTTGGCAGTGTGTGAGCAAAACCACCCTAGAATGAGAAAAATCCACCCAGTGGTTTTTTTTACAATCTCAATAATTCATAAGCACTGTCTCAGAACGCCCGTTCTAAGATTGCTCTCACTGTGACGTAGAATTGCGCTAAGCCCCACCCACGTGGTTTGATTGACAATCTGGTTTTGGCATAGACCCCCCGCCCCGGTGATCTGTCAACCATCCTCCATTGTTTCAACGACAGCCGTAATGTCTCCTAAGAAACAGTGTTCTGTTGTGGGATGTAATAATGAACATAGTAATTTTCACTTACTTCCGACATCAGAGCCACTGAAAACGCAGTGGATGGATTTTATTTACGAAGGAAAGGCGCCACTCAAAATTCCAAAATACGTTTATGTTTGCGCGAATCATTTTTTGACTGACTGTTTTGAGAACGAGGGTCAATTCAAGCAGGTCTTGCTTCAAAGTTAATCCAAGGGGATCGTTGCCTGTTCGCGATCCAACGTCACCTCCAGAAGAAGTAAGTGTATTTAATGTTTTTTGAGCAAATAGTCATTTCAGTCGGTGTCAGCCAATTCAATAACAAATGCGTCTAAAGTTGTTGTCGTCGTAGAATGTCTGTGTATATAATTTAAACCTGTTTGTATAGTGTGTATCCACACGTATATATATATATTTTTTTTTAAAGATATTGTATTAAACCGTGTATGTTTTCTGTAAAGACAAGACATCAAAATTGCTATGTTTATACAAAGGCCAGCACATCGACACGAAGCTGTAGAACGAGGGATATTGGCGTGCAGCAACAATTACAAATGTAAATATTATATACCTGTTCTATCTCCCTGCAGCATATATTTTCTGGTTCTGTAGCCATCTTCTCACATTTGCCACATAAGCACCTGTACGACAAGTAATGTCAACATGACGCAACCGTTCCCTCGCATAAATATAATTTCGTTTGTACTTAGCAAACGTTATCACAGTATTTGTGTTTGTAGTTTCAAAAAATTGCGCGAACATTATCACAGTGTGTGTGTGTGTGTGTTGCACATCCATAATTGCAAAGGGGACGCGATTAAAACTCTATAAGTACATAAATGTATCAAATAACCATTCAGAGACGTCCTGCTCCATTCTCAATTGTGTTTCTTCTGCCGGAGTCTCTTCATCATCTGGGTCTGATTCCGGTTCAAACATGTACGGCTGAATGCCATACAAAACAGCGGGTCTCTCACTCTCAGCCATTCTGCTTCTACCGACTGTTTATTGCCATAGGTATGCAAGTTACGCCCTCATCCAAAGGCAGGGCGGGGATATGCAGCTCATTTATATTTAAGGTGGTACACACCAAAACAGCTCTTTTTAAAACAGGCCCCAAAAATGACATTTTCAAATGGTTATAATAAATTAACTGTGGGGTATTTTGTGCTGAAACTTCACAAATACATTCTGGGGACACCCAAGACCAATATTACATCTTGTAAAAAGGGGCATAATAGGTGCCCTTTAAAATAAACTTCAGACTTGCATTTATAACACTTCATTCTTTTAGAAGAGTATGCCCAGTTTTAGGAGGTGCAGTTTGTCCACGTCCAGGGACAGACCAACTTTCTCGACATCTTGCAGCCTAATATAACTCCTGTAATTGATGGACAGGCATGAGTGCACCTCCTTGTTTTACAAACACATGTAATAAATGCAACTAAGGACATTTTTTTTTAATTCAGATTCTGTTACTGTGAGTAATGTTGATATAAAACATGTATCCGTGGCTTTTAAATGATCTTTTTCAGATTACTGCATTGAGCGTCATTGGAGGAGTTGACATTAAGGATAGCGTTTGGCGGGTCATGAAGCAATGCTTTACCAACTCCCTTGCCAAACAACTAAACTGGCGTGGCATCAATGGGAAAACACCGGCTGCAGATGAATGATGTCATTACCGGAGTGTCACATTGTGCTGTCATCAGTCTAATAAGTCCATTCTCCATTTTATGCATGTTTGACGCACACTATATATTAATAGGTTTAACAAACTAATTATGTAATTATTCAAAAAGGTTTATCAAAAAAGAAAACAGTGAAGTGTAATTTTTGCATCCTCTAAAGCTTTCTTGTGTTTAAATACACAAGAAATTTGTACAAGCAATGTCATAGGAGACCTTAGTGAAACATGATGGTTAGTGCTTTTATGTAGACCATTTAGTTATTAATCTGTTTTTGGGACATTTGTCTTATGTTCTCTCTGCTTTGTGTACACGTTTGTATGGCAGGTGGGACTCTTCAACACTGGAAATGACACATGCTTTCCTGTGCATTAACCAATGAGCTGGCATCTTCAATAAATTGGGCTGGGAAGATGGTTAAAGAGCAGTCAAGGCAATAGAAAGCATTCAAGGATACCTTTTGAATAGGCGTATATTTGGATCCTCAGGTAGGTACAGGTGTTTTTCTTCTAATTTAGTCTGAACAAGACAATGACACTGAGGAAGAATTTGTGAAATTACATGATTATACATGATTATATGTTAGAGTTGTCCATTCTGATTTTTCAGAACAGTATTTATTTTATGATCCCCGGATCCACATTAATAAAATGTAGTTCATGTAATGTCCACATTTCTGTTGCTTATAAAACCTGCAAACACTGCAGACAAAAGCAGGAAATAAAAAGATCTATGAATCATGTCTTCATTTAGCTCTGCATTCAGTGTGTTGTGTGGATAAATGAACGAGACCTTTACATTGATTCTGCATGAATAAAAACACAAATAAATCAAAACAAGCTTGAATCTGTGGCCTTCTCTCTCTCTTAGATTAGTTTGTTTTCCAGCCCAGTAATTGTTTAAAATCCACAAATAATCTGACAATAAATGCCTAAATATTATCTATAATAAACAGTAGAAACAAATTCATAACAACAACATTATTGTGTCTCAGCACAATTTCTCAGTTTTCTATTTCTTTCTTTTGTATTAAAATAACAAAATTCCACCTGCCCAAGCCCATTTATTCACACATGGTGTAACCCAAAATCAACCAAATGGGTGGAAAACTGTCCAATCTGGCAACATTGATGAAGAATACTGGTGTAAAGTGTAAGGCACAGGTGTCAAACTCAGTTCCTGGAGGGTCGCAGCCCTGCAGAGTTTAGTTCCAACCCTAAATAAATGCACCTTACTCAGCTAATCAAGTCCTTAAGGCTTATTTAAACTAATTTTACAATGTGTGAACTATGTGTGTATTAGTTGATTCCAAATTTCACTGCAAGTCAATATACAGAAATTGATGGAAGTTTGACCGGGTCTTGTAGGGTTTGTGCTACAGTCTTTGTGTTGTGGTCAGAGCTGGATACAGACCGGATCAGACTGACCCTGCTAACAATGGGATGATCCTGGGGATGAGACAGTGAAACACCATTCTCTGTTGTTTTGTGATGTGTTTTTCAGTTCTGGTGAACATAACAAAACAGCATAACAATCAGCTAAGGCAGTGGTTTTCAGTCCTGGCCCTGGGGATACACCTCAATGAACACACCTGATTCAGATCGTCAGCTCATTAGAGCAGAGAATGAACTGAACTGAGTGTGTCAGATAAGAGAGACATACAAAATGTTGGTTCCTAGGACCAGGATTGAAAAGGGATTTACACTCCTGAACAATGCTAGGAAGATTGTTCCAAAGTTTAGAGCTAAATATGAAATTGATCTACCGCCTGCGTTGATTTTGATATTCTAGGTATTATCAGCTGGCCTGAATTCTGAGATAGCAATAACGTGAAGGACTATAATGCATTAAGAGCTCGCTCAGGTACTGGGGAGCTAAACCATTTAGTGCTTTTAGATTTTAAATCTATACGATGTTTAACAGGAAGCCAATGCAGTGTTGACAGAACTGGGCTAATATGGTCATACTTCCTGGTTCTAGTAAGAACTCTAGCTGCTGTGTTTTGGACCAGCTGTAGTTTGTTTATGAAGCCTGCATATAAATCTGAGTATCTGTGAAATAAAGTGGTGTAACAATGAAAGCTAGGTCACCCAAGGGAAGCATGTACAAGGTGAAAAGCAAAGGACCTAGTACTGAGCCTTGTGGCACTCCATACCTAACTTCTGATTGATATGGCATTACCTCATTTTCCAAAACAGTAATAACGATCAAGATATATAAAGATATAAACCACGCTAATGCTAGATCACTGATACAGTATAATTTTCAAGCCTATGCAAGAAAATCATGGTCAATAGTGTCAAAAGCAGCACTAAAGGCCAATAACAGAGCCACGATTGGACGATAGGAGCAAGTCATTTGTAACTCTGATGAGTGCAGTTTCAGTGCAGTTATATGGTCTAAATTGTGCCTGAATGTTTTCGCATTTTATTTCTCTGCAGAAGTGAACATAGAACTATTTTTGATATAAAAGACAAATTCTGACAAATTATCTTAGTCCTACTTAAAAGATTAACTTATAGGGTTAGTTCACCCAAAAATGAGAGTAATGTCATTAATTATTCACCCTCATGTCGTTCCACACCCGTAAGACCTTCATTCATCTTCAGAACACAAATTAAGATATTTTTGATGAAATCCAATGGCTCAGTGAGGCCTGCATAGGGAGCAATGACATTTCCTCTCTCAAGATCCATTAATGTACTAAAAACATATTTGAATCAGTTCATGTGAGTACAGTGGTTCAATATTAATATTATAAAGTGACAAGAGTACTTTTTGTGTGCCAAAAAAACAATATTTATGAGCCGATTTCAAAACTGCTTCAGTGCTTTACGAATCGAATCAGTGAATCGGAGCGCCAAAGTCACGTGATTTCAGCAGTTTAGCCATTCAGTAGGAGATCTGAATCACTAACTCGAAACAAAAGATTCATAAAGTTCAGAAGCTTCATGAAGCAGTGTTTTGAAATCATCCATATAGATATTGTTGGAAAGTCTTTATTTATTTATTTATTTATTTTTGGTGCACAAACAGTATCCTTGTCACTTTATAATATTAATATTGAACCACTGTACTCACATGAACTGATTTAAATATGTTTTTAGTACCTTTATGGATCTTCAGAGTTTGAATGGCTTTGCTCTCATTTTGCGGATTTCATCAAAAATATCTTAATTTGTGTTCTGAAGATGAATGAAGGTCTTACGGGATTGGAACGACATGAGGGAGAGTAATGACAGAATTTTCATTTTTGGGTGAACTAACCCTTATGCAACCCTCATAACATATCCTACTGATAAAATGACAAATGGGACACCAAAGAGTTTCACAAGTCCACATCAAGTGTGCCACTTGGGACAGGGCCTTTCCTGAATTCGTCAATACACTGTCTGTAAGGTGTTACGTAAGGTCTGAGGGGATGCTTTGCATATTTGATTTATATATTTGACTTGCTGCTCTCTCCTTGCTTAAATATCAATTATAAAGTCCCTGCTAAAAAACAAACCTAAACCAGCCTAAGGTTGTTTGCTGATCTTATCCTGATGTGTTTTTCCACAGGAGAGAAGGTTCCTGAGACGGAGCAGGCAGATGCTGATGTGGTGAAGCTTGACGGCAGTGATGAGGTGTCTCTGGATAATGAGAGATCATCGGAGCGCCAGCGGGAGAGGGAGAGAGACTCTGACTCCTCCTCTATTGTGGTGCGGATTTCTGAGGAAGAGCGGCAGAAATACGAGGAAGAGATCCGCAAACTCTACCGACAGCTGGACGATAAGGTGAACACTCACTAATCACATTATCACTGACAGCAAATAAAGACTCACTGCACTATATCATCTATCAGATTACAGAATATATGTGCAAAACAAGACAGGATTGTATCGCTGTCAGTGTTTTATTTGCCCTCACATCCTTCACTGTGTGTGTGTGTTTTCTAGGATGATGAGATCAATCTCCAGTGTCAGCTGGTGGAGAAGCTGAAGGAGCAGATTCTGGATCAGGATGAGGTCAGAGGTCACATTTGGACCATGCTGTAATGGCTGTCCAGTTCAACTGATACATTTATAAGTGTTAATATATGAATTACTCAAAAATAGTGAAAGGCATGCACATCCCAAAAAGAGTTTAAATACAGGTGCTAAACAAACAAAAACATATAGAAAACATACAGGATAAGTCAGCACACTGATGTAATGCTCCCAAATAATTTAGTGATCTCGCCACAAATAGAACCTTGTGACATTTCACCAGAACAATAAAACGAAAGATTAGTAGATGCACACATTCAATTTGCATAAGCTGTAAATTAGGGCTGTCAGCAGGGCTGAAAAACTAAACTCGAAATTTTAATTTAAATATTTTTAAAATTCTAATTATATTCAAGTATTTTTTTGGGAAAAATACTAGTGAACACCAGATTTTTAAAGCAGCAATCAAAAGAGGGTGTGACGAATAAACCCAAACCAAAATGCACTGGATGTTTTGGTCCCCGAATCATTTAAAATTGAGGATCTAATGTTGCTCGATCCATAACTTGTATTTTCCTAGTACGAGGTGCACATTTCAAGTACGTTAATGTTATTAAAATCCATTTAGTGTACATGCTTGACAATTGAATAGCCCTCCAGTGCATTAAGAAAAAAACAACTTACTGTTCAGCGTCTGCTCACGAGGATCAATACGACCGACTATGATTGGATTATTTGATCTGGATCTGTTCTTTCCAGACTTTTTTTCTTTTAAAAAAAACATTGTTTGTTTAATTTAATATATTGCTTTTCATTTTTTCAAAAGTGTGTTTTCATTAAAATTGGTGTTAATTAGCATGCTCCTCGTCTTAAATTTGAATGCACAGTTTTTGCATTCAGGTGTCTTGAATTCAGCAAATTTTCAAAGTTAGGATTTTCATTTGACAGCCTCACTGCAAATAAGCAAACATTTCACTGAACTCACAAAACACTTAGTAGTTAAAAGCTATGATGAGCCACAAAATACATTCATTTTACCACGATTGAGCATCATGTGGCATGATGGCAGATTCGCTATTTTATAAAGACCCAAAACATGGTTTGTTGCCCAATCCGGTTTTAGTCTGGGATATGAGGATTTGTGAGGGATATTTGCACTTTTTCTAGCTCATATTAATGGCTGTTATTGTGCGTGTTGCAGTTGCTGGCGTCCACGCGTGGCGACAGTGATAAAGTGCAGACGGAGCTGGGCCGTCTGCAGACGGAGAGCGAGAGCGCCAAAGCTGAGGTGCGGGAGGTGCTGCAGGCGCTGGAGGAGCTGGCGGTCAACTACGACCAGAAGAGTCAGGAGGTGGAGGAGAAGAGCCTCCACAACAAACAGCTGGCCGAGCAGCTCAGCCACAAGATGGTGACGCCCGCTGCCTTATTCTCACATAGAGACAGTGAATGAATGACGCGTGTTCACTGATTCCTTTGCTTTCTAGGCGAACCTGATGGAGCTGGAGGCGGAGCTTGCTCAAATGCAGGAAGTGAGCTCGCAGCAGAGGAAGCGCATCGCTGACGTGTTGAACGGGCTGATGAAGGACCTCAGCGAGTTCAGCACCATCGTCGGCAATGGAGAAATCAAGCTCGTAAGTCCTCTCAGATTACTTTTAGGGATTATTAGAGGTCATTTTCTAAAATTCCTTTTAGTTAAAATGTTTCTGAATTCCATTTTAATGGTTAAATAAAATTTTAGTAATCAAAAAGCATGCTTAATTAATTAATTAAAATCATGAAATGTAACAATAATTTATCAAAGGTTTTAGTGCCTTATGAAATCCGTTTTATTTTCCCCAAATTCTGTGTTTTTCATTTTTCAAAAGAAACCTCTTCAGACCCCACTGCATAATTATCCCACTTATAATGCGGCTACTTGCCACATGAGTAAACAAAATATTAATTTGACATTTTATTACCTCAAGATGACTCGCAGCAGTATCCGCTTGATTCACTAGATGGCGCGATTGAAGAATCAGAATTGAGTATTACAGGGAGCCATGATACGACAAAAGCAAACAGAACCCATTAAATGTGACACAACAAATCCCTGACAGCAAATTGATGCCCTATTTTATTTCTGATGATCTCCAAGGCTTGAGAATATTTTTCTGTATCATACAAATGGGGGCCCGGCAGAAAAAGTTTAGGAACCACTGCATTATAGTAATTCGCTTTCCTTTAGTTGCAGTTGTGTGTCTCTGTAATCTCTGTGTCTGTGTGTGTGTAGCCGGGTGGAGATCAGCGGTGCGATCGAGGAGGAGTTCACCGTGGCGCGGCTGTACATCAGTAAGATCAAGTCTGAGGTGAAGTCGATGGTGAAGCGCTGCAGGCAGCTGGAGAACATGCAGCTGGAGTGCCATCGCAAGATGGAGGAAACCAGCCGAGAGTTGTCCTCCTGCCAGCTGCTCATCTCACAGGTGTGGCTTCATTTTCATCAGGCCAGCAATTTGCAAACCAATATATGACATGAGTCTTTTTGATGCTAGTAGATGACGTGTGGTGCGTGTCAATAACTTTGTGTCTTTGTGCATGTGTGTGAGCAGCATGAGGCGAAGATTCGCTCTCTCACAGAGTACATGCAGAACGTGGAGCAAAAGAAGAGACAGCTGGAGGACAACTATGATGCTCTCAGTGAAGAACTGTACATGTTGCAGAACTCAGGTAAGACACAAACACACAATTAACATCTTATATTAGAGGGACATCTCATAGACACAATGTTGTTTTTATACAGAAGTGATTTAAACCCCAATTGTAACACTGTAAAATTATTATTATTATGAGAGGCGTTTTTCAACTCTAACTCTTCCTAAGCTCCAAACTCTGCACAGACCTTCAGACTCTATGACGGATTTCCAAATCAGCCAATATTTTTCATAGATTTCCCAACTTCAAAACATCGGACTGTAAAAACTCCAAGAGTTGTCAAGATACATTGCCCTGTGTAGTGTGAGACAGGGATTCAGGATCCATGTGCAGATCTCTTTATTAAATGTAAAGCCTGGGGAAGTCCAGAAGATAGGCAGGAGTGGTTCACGGAGAATCAGAGAAGCAATAAACAACCCAACTACAGGCTAATAAAGAATCCAAATAGGAAGGCAAAAGGTCCAGACACAAGAAGACAAACCAGTGGCAATGCTTAGAATTACAACACCAGGGCTGACAAGACTACACAAGGAGTCTTTTGTATTCCAGTGGCCAATATCCATCTATCCATTCATTCTCCAAACGACATGTCCTCTGTAGGGTCGCAGGAATGCTGGAGCCAAACAGCTAATATATAATCCAGTAGCATAGTAAATCATACTACTCTAAATTACATTTTGATTTCACCCGAGAGGGGCTCAATGCAATATAATGCACAAAGTACACTTGTCGTTGCTAATAAATCAAAATTTCTGTATTCATTAGTGTTCCACAAATCTTTTATCCATTCATTATCCTGGTGCTTGTCCGGGACCATGTCCTGGTGGCAGCAGGCTAAGTAGGGCCGCCCATACGTACTTTTCATCTGCAACTTACCGCAGCTTCTCCTGGGAGATCCTAAGGCATACGTGCCGGCAGCTATCCCTGTATATTGCTATACCCTGTATCCCAAGACTGGTTGCCCACTGAAGCTAAGCCTGGTTAGTACCTGGATGGGAGACCTCCTGGGAAAACTAGATAGCTGCTGGAAGAGGTGTTAGTGAGGCCAGCAGGGGGTGCTCACCCTGTGGTCTGTGTTGGTCCTAAGTGATGGGGAAACTATACTGTCAAAAAAGCACCATCCACTGGATGGGACATAAACTCTAGGTCCTACAACTCTGTGGTCATTAAAAATCCCAGGATGTCCTTCGAAAAAGTATAGGGGTCTAAACCTGGGATCTTGGCCAAATTTGCCCATTGGCCTTCTAATCATCCCAATATACAGACTGACTTCATCTGCCTCCTCTCCACCAATAAGCTGGTGTGTGGTGGGCATTCTGGTGCAATATGTTAGATCTCAGTTGGACATGTCCGGAACACCTCCGCCGGGAGGCATCCTGACCAGATGCACGAACCACCTCAACTGCCACCTCTCGGTAAAGAGGAACAGCGGCTCTAATCCAGGTCTCTTCCAGATATCAGAGCTGTCTCGGGAGAAAAATAATTTCAGACCATAGCTGACCATAGGTGAAGGTCAGAACATAGATCATCTGGTAAATCGAGAGCTTCACCTGCGGGCACTGCTCCTGCTTCACCACAACAGTCCAGTACAACGACTGCATTGCTGTGTTCACAGCACCGATCAACCTGTCAATCTCATGATCCGACCGGCACCCACTCTCTCGTGAACAAACCCAAGATATTTGTTCTCCTCCACTTGGGGCAGCAACTTACTCTCTACCTGAATCACCTAAACATGCTGGAGGGGTTTGAGTGTCCCAGTGACCATTTGCTGGACCTTTAACTACTGGTAAGTTCTCCCTAGGCAAATTGGTCCCAGATGAGAAGCCAGACAAAGTGTGACCCAATACATCCCCTATCCTGCCTGGAAGATAGAAACCATAGGCCCTCTCCTGGATCCAGGCCTGGGAGAGGAGCTCTCAGATGAACGTGGTGACCAGGATATGGTCCAATCTGAAAGAATAATGTGGGGCCTTCCCCTTTTGGCTTACCACCTGCAAGGAAGCGATTAGGGAACCGGTGAAATGTGCAATAGATGGCACCTACTAAAGATGATAACGATTACATGATTCATTTGTGGTTGTTTATTCTAGAAGAAGTAATTAGTAGATGATAAATGATAACACACCTCTATGCTGCTGCAGGGACCAGCACCATCTGTTGTTCAAAACAAAAAACACACGATTGGGGCTCGTTTTAATTTCCCACATTAGGTGTGTTATTTCACTTTGCTGTAAAAAAACAGGAACTCCAGCCAGGAATGGACTACCAAAAAAGGAGACTTTCCCAGGAAACAAGGATGTTTGGTCCTATGGTCGTTCTGTCCATTTTTCTGGCTGATTGTGAAAGTGGTAAAAAAATTCAAGCTTTTAAAACTTTCAGACTGCTTTCACACGGAGAAAATACATGGATAATGTGTCCTGGGATTTGTCCTGGCTTTTTTTCACACAGGACGCTTCGAGGACTGATCCTGGAAACATTAATAGGTCCCCATCCCGGGATCGATCCTGGAATCAATCCCGGGATGTGTTTGCGTTCACACAGAAGGCACTCTGGCAATTTTCTGGGATCAACGCACTGTGTGAAAGGGGCTCTTGATAAACCTTTTTTATTCTTCTTCTAAGCTTTTGGCAAATTCCACTGTAATCTACATCTACCAAATTCAGAACTGTCTGAAGATCTGTGCTGACTTAGCATGATATATCTTTTCTAAATTATTGTTCTTACGGGTTTCCTCTATCGGAACTTCGAAGTTGCTAAAAATCTGATAGACTGTCACTGACGCAACATGCCCAAAAGGATTAGTTTCAGATTCAGCTCACTTCTGTACTGCTGCTGTTCACTGTACTGCTACATTAATGGTTCTATATATGTTTATATCAGAGAGTCATGTGGCAGATCTGGATGGAGGAGAGAAGGCTGACAGGGAGGCTGATGGGAAAGTAAGTCGGACATACATGGGTCTAGTATTTAATACATAAACAGTCATGTGACTAGTGCAAGGAACACATACATGTTATGATAAGAGAGATGTACATGATGTGGTTATTATTCAAAATAAGTCACTAGCAGCATTCAAGCACATGGACACTAGGAAGGTGTGTGAAATATTATTGGACTGTTGTCACATGAGTTGTGTTTATTTGTGTGTGTTTGTGTAGAAGTCCGCTGGTCGTCCATCTCTCCATGCAGAGTCTCGTCAGAAGCAGCTCAGCCACCTGCGGGATGAGATTAATGAGAAACAGCGACTCATTGACGACCTTACCGAGTCAGTCTCAGTTCTATAACACTATTCCTGTATAGATGAGCATGAGTGCCTTCTGATAGCATTACACACTGTATTATAATCACTGAATGTTGTACATGAGGTGCTGATGGTGTCACAATGTGTCTTACAGTAAGAATCAGGCTCTAGAGCTGGAGCTGGCTCATGTGCGGTCCAGTTTCAGTAACCTGAAAATGCAGGACGACACCAAGAGCGCCTGTCTGGAGCAGCTGTCGTACGTTTTTTACTATTGCACAAATACATTGATTGTAAAGCAACTGTTTGTTTGATCATGTTGTGAGTGTTAAAGAGGACCTATTGTGAAAAGTTCCAAAGTCCCTCCAGCGGGAGTTCTTCTCTATATCAGTTACCCCTTTTCCACCAAGGCAGTTTAAATGCTGGTTCGGAGCCAGAGCCTAGTTTCAAATCAGTTCTTTGTCTTTCGACACACAAAGCACCAGCTCCGAACCAGGAAAAGTGGTTCGTAAGTAGCACCAAAACATTGCTGGGCTAGAAGTAAGAACCGCTTGCGTCAGGAGCTAGGGGCGGGGTTACCGTGACCAACAAGAAACTTGTGACCGGCATTTTTGAAATAGCAGCTAATCGAGCTAATAGCAGCTCACTTGTAATCTCTGTCTATATACAAATTACGGCGAGCCGTGTTTGGATGCTGATGTAGGTTCGCAAAGCCATGAGCATCAACAGTAGTGAAACATCCGCGATTGTTGATAGAAGGCTTGTTCGAGATGCATCGGAGCAGCGCGGACCGATTCGGCGGGTGCCACGGATCCGCGGGAGCGTTTGTAGAACATACGACTCCTTGTGCTTTTAGATCGTTCTCGTGAAGCTTTGATGTCATGCGTTGATCGCTATGCGAGAAGCCGATGCATCTGGAACAAGCTTGGTGTGTTTGTGTTTGGCGCTGCAGCGCTAGCTTTCTTCTTCTTCTTCCCTTTTTTGGCAGATCGCACCAATTTTGCGCATTACCGCCACCTACTGTGTACTCGATCCAGAGACTCTAACCACTACCCCAATTCCCCCAAAACTCTATACTAAAGCCAGCGCTGTGTGTTCCAGCGCTAGCTTTGCTGTGAAATATGAGACGTATACAGTGACGTAAGACCTGGCTCTGTGCTGGCTCTCTAGCCCGTGGAAAGGTTCTTAGAAGGCTCGTCAGTTGAACCAACTCCGAACTGGCACTAGCACTAGCTCTGAACTAGCACCTGGTTCGTGCTGGTAAGTGTCGGTGTTTCTGAACTCCCTGAAACGCCTCCATTGTAGTCTTGAGTTTTATTCACAATATTCCGCATTTAAATATTTAATATGCATAATAAAGGGGCGGGGCCTGGTTGAGTTAGTTAGTAGGGTGTTGAAACTGGCGATTATGGTAAGGGGCGGGACATTTTCCAAACACCAATTACAACACACTGCTCCAGCCGACCAATCAGAGCATATTGTGCTTTTCAGAAGGAGGGGCTTCATAGAGACAGGAACTAAACAGAGCGTTACTGACAACTAACAATGGAGAATATGAGGAAAACTATGAACATTCGAGCAGGAAAACCTGTTCTAGTAGAGCCAAAAACAACATCAAGACTTTGTAAAAGGGCATAATAGGTCCTCTTTAAGGGATGCTACAGTGTGCAATGAATGCTTAATGCGTGTTAAAGTTTGAGTTTTCTCATCAGGTTTCAGCAGGAGAGACACGAGCAGTCCAAACAGGATCTCAAGGGCCTTGAGGAGACTGTTGTACGTTTCTCATACAAACTCCTTTTTTTTTTTTTACATCATTCTCATCTGAATTTGTGCACCATGATTATGTAATTTTAGAGTGTTTGCTGAAAGCTGATCACATTATCACAGGCAGAAATATATTATTTATAGGTTTATACGTGAGGCTACACATGCTAACCACTGGAACCATAAATACACATTACTGAAATAACAATTTCTTGGAGAAGAGCCAAATCACTTATTGTCATAATGAAGTATTTTTTTAGATTCATATTTCATCTGTCAATACGTCTGTCTCTTCACTGTGTTCCTGTTGATACCAGACTTCCATATTTGGTACTACATCCACATATGTCATAAATGACATGATAATTGTGGTTTTCTGGCTGAAAGGATAACAGTAACAGTGAAACACTCACACCTCCTCAGTTCACATAATTTAGTGGAAAATAAAAGAAATGATCATTTTTTTCTTAAGAAATGTGACAGAAACATATGAGAATGCATCAATATTTTTCTAAATGTGCACACTTTTGGACTGAGAGCTCTACTGGAGTTGTTTAGTGCAGACCTGTGATCACAATATGCACTGAATAAGTACATGTCCTCGTTTTATTTAAAATAATGATAAATAACAGATAGTGACAGTTTAATATGACTTTATAAACTTTAGGCATGTTAACATGAGTGGCGATACTCAGAAATCACCTCATTTTCTTCAGAAGTCAATCATCTTTAGGGCCATGTCCTGATAACAAATGTGTTAATAACCAATACGGATATTTCACTTTCATCTAGTTTTTTGTGGTCTCATGTAGCTGCTTCTCTCTCTGTCTCAGGCTCGGGAACTCCAGACCCTCCACAACCTGCGCAAGCTGTTCGTTCAAGACCTCACGACTCGGGTTAAAAAAGTCAGTTCCACATGTGAACATGGATATTTTGCTTCACAAATGATCCACTGTTGTGTGACTTTCTGACATGTTTTCCTTACACAGAGTACAGAAATTGGACCTGATGATAGTGGGGGGTCTAACACTCAGAAACAGAAGATTTCCTTTCTTGAAAACAACCTGGATCAGCTTACAAAGGTTCATAAACAGGTCAGGACGCACTTTCAGAATATATTTCTGTAAATGAATTCTTAAGGCCTCGATATTCTCCCGGCAAATTCTTTTTTGTTATTCACTTAGGGGTAAAAAGAAGTTTGCAATACCGCTGCAGTGATTATACTGTTAGCAAACATCTCGACACCACCCACATTTAGATGAATATGTAAATCCATCTGTTGTGTAGAAAACAGCAGTTCAGAAAGCATCTGATCATAGTGATGTGGATGTTTGCACCTGCTCTGCAATTGACCCTTCGCAAAGACCCGCGGACGTCAGTACACACCATTTTTCAAGTTTAAGTCCACCGAGGTTAATCTTCTAACTCCTGACTGCTTTGTCTGACAAAATGGCGGATTCGGCGTTCTGATTGGTTAGATCGCTTGTCAATCAAACTCCCTGCGAAGGGTCAGTTCAGCTCTCCAGTCACGTCATGTTTATTTAAACGATTTCGCTTTAAATATATCAGGGCCTTAACATAAGTTGTTGCATTCAGTTAGAAGTGACAGTTTTCATAAGAATCGATTTACCTTTTTTCCTTCTTGTGTTTCATGAATGAGAACTGTTGTATTTATATGAATCACAGTATTAAAACATTAATAACTACACCTTTCCAGATGTGATTCATGTATTTTTTGATATTTCCAGGCTTAAATTCTAAAATAAAAAGATATATATATTTGTTACTCTAAATATAACAAATAATGTGTACATAGTGCATACCCAACAAACCATGAAATTAAAAGGGTTAGTTCACCCGAAAATTAAAAATCCTGTCATCAGTTACTCATAAGACTTTCCAAACCCATTAGACTTTCATCATCTTCAGAACACAAATGAAGATTATTGTAATATTTTGAGTGCGTGAACTTTCAATGGATGGACAAAAATATGTTCCAAGTTTCAAAAAGCTCCTAAAGAGGTTGTAAAAGTAATTTTATGAATTGATCGGTTTAATCGAAGTCTTCTGATAAGAAATGATTGTTCACAACAGAGACAGAGACATACACAGATTTACACTGTTTCAGTTTTGAGCAGGAACAGAGTACAAGCTCCTGCATTTCATAATGTTGTGTCCCTTTATTTATATTTTATGATACTAATTACTGATGAAAATGTTTGTGCAGCTGGTACGTGATAATGCAGATCTGCGGTGTGAGCTTCCGAAGCTGGAGAAGCGTCTTCGTTCTACGGCTGAGCGGGTTCGGGCGCTGGAGACAGCACTGAAGGACGCTAAGCAGGGCGCCATGAACGACCGCCGACGCTACCAGCAGGAGGTGGAGCGCATCCGTGACGCCATGCGCCTGCGCTATCCTTTGCGGCGTCCCAACGCTGCTCAGATCGGTACTGCTGCGTCTCAATATGATGTGCACAGTGCATTTACATGTAAAACATTTTAAAAAATAAAAAGGTGCTTTTCATGTTTTAGTTCATGATGTGTTTGTTTTAACCTCTGACAGCTAAGCCAGTGAGACCTGGACACCATGTTGCAGCCACATCCCCCACCAGCTTCTCCACACGCGCCAGCAAACCTGCCACATCCTACAGCAATGCCCTCTTCCTGCAGGAGGAGAAAACTGCGCTTCAGAAAACCAACACGTGAGTGTCAGTCCTCGCTGTCCTGGTCCTGTCTGTCTCTCGTCTTCTCCTCCTCTCATCTGCCCTTTGTTCATTTCAGTGTTGGATACAGCACTGTGAGATCCACAGACATACCGAGCTCCTGTCCGCTCGACGTGGAGAACGGTAAGTGTGAGTGCTTTGACGGCACCAAAAACAACAGTTTTCCACTGGAAATGTTGTTGGTGCTCATACTTGTAATTCACAAGTATCAATTTGATATTTGGAAATAAACTTATTTTATTCTAGATGAACTGGGAAAATAAAGTTACAGATGGAACAGGTGTCTGTCAACTAAATGCGTGTGTAGATGTAGACCAGGGATCGGCAACCTTTTGTCATGAAGTGCCATTTTTAATTTGCCCCAGCTGAAAATCTCCAACATTGATAGCAACAGCTTCTTTTCTCTTGGAGAATGAATGGAGCTGAATTCTGCAGGAAAGCGACTCTCCAGGAACGAGGAACCCTGATCGAAATAAAATACGTCCATCTCTATTTCTCATGTGACAGTGCCATAGTTCCCATATCATGGGAGAGATCTACACTCTTGAAAATAAAAGGTTCCTTAAGGTGGTTTCCTGCCATAGAAGAACTGTTTTAAGAATCTTTCATTGAACAGTTCCTAAAACTGGGGTTCCTGAGTTACTGGGGTGTCGTTTTTCATGTTTTCTGGGTTGGTAGATGTTCCAGGGACCCGATTATATCACTTAAACATAGAAAAAGCCAGATTTTTATTATATGTCCCCCTAAATAGTTCTTCATGGAACCATCGATGCCAATAAAGAACCTTTATTTTTAAGAGTGGGTTACACTTTATTTTGATAGTCCACTTTAGACATTCTAAGTAACTTTGCAACTACATGTCAACTAGTAGTTATTAGTAGACTGTTAGGGTTCAGGTTAGTAGAATAAGTTAACATGTAGTTGTGAAGTTACTTATAGTCTTATGTCTGTTGGGGAGCATCAAAAGCATGCAAGCAGGGCGGGGCCGAGAGCTGTGGGAGCGGAGCGAGGCCAGTGTAGCGAAGGTTAATGAGCGTCTCCTGCGCCACACCGGCCTCGAGTCCCACGGAAGAGCTCTGGAAGGATAACAGGAGGAGTTACGACAGTGAAGGACGAGAGAGAACCAGGCCTGGGACTTTATGTTGTGGTTTTGTTTTAGTTTATGTGGCAGTCGTCCGTGAGGAGCGCCGCTTTGCTTTTGTTTTGTTCTTTGTTTATTTTATTATTAAAGTTATGATTTAACATTTGCCGGTTCCTGCCTCCTCCTTCTCGTATCAACAAACCTTGTTACACAGATATGAAGCAGACAGTCTACTAATACTCTAATGACTGCTAGTTGACATGTAGTTACTTATAGTTAGTAGAATGTCTAAAGTGGACCATTGAAATAAAGTGTAGAGTGTAGATCTATAGATAGATCTGTAGAGTGTAGATTTGTTTTGTGTCAGTTTACCCAGAGATCCTGTTATTGTAAAATCTTCACCTCAGGCTTCTGATGTTACAGACAAGCAGGTTTAAAAGGCCAGAAGCAGCTTTTCATAGACACTGTATGTTTTTGCTAATAACAGTTGTAACCTTTTATTCTGTTCCTTCATGCTTTTCAGGAAATAGCACAGACATTAATGATAACAGGTAAGTGATGGGATTAGTTCCAATTAGCTTGTTTATGTTGTTATGTTGAAATGTTTGAGCTTTACACGGACTGCTTCTGTGTTTCAGGAATGATGTTCACTGTGGCAGCATGGTAGACGATGCTTCACGAATCTACATCATGCAACAGGAGACTGCCGCCAGTTAATCATTTAATGTAAGCAAACACAAACACGCACATAAATAGCTAAGAAACTAATGATTTCATCAGTGTATTCTGCAAATTCTCCTTTTGTCCCACTTTCTCCAGATATTCCAGTTGTCTGCATGCAGCCGTTCAGCCTTCGCCATCTCCTCCAGAACTTTAATTCCTAGACTTCTTGGCTCTGCACTGTCTTATATTGTATGGAATATCCCTATCGTTCATGCAGAGTCACATCATGTATCCTGTCTCACGTATCTCACTGTTGCATGTTTGTCTGTTTAGTAAGAAAACAGCTCATAGGTTGTAAATGAACCCTCACACACAGTAGATATTTGAATACACACATCTGTATTGCTTGCATTATAATACAGGAGAGAACTAGAAATATTTCCCTTTAGTCTTGCTGAGCCTTAAAGACAGACGGTTCAATATTGTGAAGATTCACATATAACAGTGTGTGTGTGTTTCATTGTGTAGATTTTGATAATATTATATTCAAGTACTGACTACCTCCAATTGTGGGAAAAAAACAAAACCTTTTCAGTAATATTTGATTTGCATTGGATTTGATATGATTGGGATGAAAATTGCTGTATGTCAAGGGAACATATCATAGAGATTTACAGATGCTGCAGTTCTGAAACACTCCAAATGTGTCAGTTATTCTGCCAGATATTCTGACCAATCACAGCTCTGATTTCTCTCGCAAAATCCTGATCAGCCAATCAGGATGACAGAATGAAGAGTGTCTGTGGCCTGTATCTGTGTGATGTTTCCCTGCAGGATCTCGTAAGGTTTCTCTCTCAGATGAATGCATGACTCCATTCCTTACACTTTTCTTATAAATCTCTTTCAGGATGTGTTTAGACTGATTCACTCGTATATTTAGCAAGACAATGAATGCCTGAGGCCGCAGAAACTGTATTATGATGAAGGTTTAATCAGATTTAGTTGACACTGAAATGCTTGCTTCTCTCACTTCTTCCCCAAGTCAAACCTCTGTCGTCACCATTAAGAAGAGTAAATACTTCAGAAACAGATGAAGAGAGTTTGTGCAATAGCTCATCTGATTTACTCGAGATATCCTTATTGAAGGTTGTTTTATGTGATATATATGTACAGTGTGCTAGTTTGCTGGAAGCTGATTCGAGAAATAAATGTGATTCAAAGAAAACTGATTTTCATTTTTTTCCCCCCATCTTCAAGAGGTGAGAAAAATCTCTTCGTATAGTGCATGTCAACAACACAAAACAATGAGGCATTTATATAGTGCTTTTATAT
This sequence comes from Culter alburnus, assembly GCA_028476615.1. NCBI lineage: Eukaryota > Metazoa > Chordata > Actinopteri > Cypriniformes > Xenocyprididae > Culter > Culter alburnus. The sequence goes on from JAOTNS010000325.1 coordinate 30,360, forward strand.
GTACCACTGTACACCCAAAGTGCTTTACAATCATATCAGGGGTCTCTCCTCATCCACCACCAGTGTGTAGCATCCACTCGGAGAGGAGAGGAGAGGAGAGAGAGTGAAAGAGCCAATTCAATGGATGGGGATTATTAGGAGGCCATGATTGGTAAGGGCCTATGAAGGGAATTTGGCCAGGACACCGGTGTTATACCTCTACTCTTTACGAGAAGTGCAATGGGATTTTTAATGACCACAGAGAGTCAGGACCTCGGTTTATCGTCTCTTCCAAAGGACGGTGCTTGTTACAGTACAGTGTCCCCGTCACCATACTGGGGCATTAGGACCCACACAGACCACAGGGTGAGCACCCCCCCTGCTGGCCTCACTAACACCTCTTCCAACAGCAACCTAGTTTTCCCAGGAGGTCTCAAATCCAGGAACTAAACACCACTCTTCCGTTCGGATTAGAACATCAAACAGGTTCTCCGCACTCAGTGATGCACCCACTGAGAATCCTGCTGAAAGTGCCCTAGTTATTGGCGATTCTATTACACAGAACGTGAAAATAGAGACATCAGCCACCATAGTCACATGTTTGCTGGGAGCCAGAGCACCTGACATCAAAGCAAATTTAAAAGTGCTGGCTAATGCTAATCGTAAATACTCTAAAATTATTATTCACGTCGGCACAAATGATGTTCGACTTCGCCAGTCGGAGATCACTAAAATTAACATTAAAGAGGTGTGTGAACTCGCAAATACAATGTCAGGAGAAGTAATTTGCTCTGGTCCCCTTCCTGTTCGTTGGAGTGATGAGATAGTTAGCAGATTATCATCACTCACTGGCTGGCTGTCTAAGTGGTGTCCGTAAAATAATATAGGTTTCATAGACAATTGGAAAAGTTTTAGGGGCAGACCTGACCTGTTGAAAAGAGATGGTATTCATCTCTCCAGTAATATGGCACATAACTGTGCATTCATGGGTTGGGTTAAAAGGGGCTATGTATCGATAGCAGAGTAACCGATCAGGAACACTGCTATTGGCTGCTGACATGGCCTAAGAACACGCACAGTTTTTCTCTGCAGCAGAGCAAGAGATTTTTGCAGAATTCCAGACCATAATTAAAAAGTCAGGGAACACATCAAAAGCTGCAAAAGCCAGGAGGGAGGGCAGACAAAAAGTAGTAGACAAATTAAATGCGCAAGTATTTAGCATATTACATGTTTTTATCACTTATTAAAGTATATTACATTTTAAAAAATTGAAAAATTATAAATTGTATAACTACTTTATCATCTCTGATATTAGAGCCACCACAGGACCCACTAGAACATGGGAACAAGTAAAAGTAAAATACAAAAACATTCTACAAAATGGTAATCTTTACTACTTTACTACTGTTTTTGGTCTCTTTCAAAAAGAAATAATGTGTTGTCTGGTTATAACAGCCACCAAGAAAAAGGCAGAAAAAAATCATTAACAACAACAAAAAAACAGGTGGTGGTCCTGCACCCCCATGTTACACTGTGGCAGAAGAGCTGGCCCTTGGGTTGAATGTCAGCTGGCACATTATTCAGGGCATCCCTGGGGGCAGCACTTCCTTAGATGCACAGCCGGGGACCAGCAACAGCACCTTCATTACTGGTAAATTAGTTTAACTTGTCTTTGTACACTGTACAATAATTGGTTGCTACCTTATGTTGTGAAATCAAAATGTCTGTTTCAACTACGTTAAATGTTGAGTATTAATAAATTGCATTAATATCAAATGAACTGCTAAACCTATTTCAGTTGGAAGTGTTGCCATGATTTTTTTTTAACAGTGTACTTCATTATAATGACATTGTTTTTTGTCCTATTCTGCTGTTTCACACAGTACACCAACACTTTTACTTGTTCCCATGCAAGTGGTGGCTGAAGCATGTGCAGTAAGTGGACTTGTTGATAATATAATATAATATAATATAATATATTTATATCTATTCTGACTGCAGTATGAGTTGCAGGAATCCACACCTGTAGAGAGGTGGGATACAGAGGTGGGCAGTATTGTATTTTCCTCTTTATTTTTGTCGTATGAGGCATGTATTGACAGTTCTGTCTTCTGTGCAAATGGCACAGGGTGACATCCGTTCCCACTATAAAAGAAGCCTAAACATAAGGTTGAATACTGCGAGTTAAAAAAAAAGCAAAAATTGAGGGGACAAATAGAACTTCAAGCCCTAATGAAGAAAAAGGTTCCACTAGAGTTGCTTCAAAAGGAACTTCAGAGTAAGAACAAATTCACTTTAACACATTTTCACACAATTGTTGACCTTGCATAAATATCTCTTTTATTCCTTTTTTTTTGGCAGGCAAAACGTAACTTTATTTGTATTATTTTTTCAAAGTCAACAAAATAAAACTCATGGAAACCATATTTGTTGTGTGATTTTTTTTATTTTTTATAAATACTTATGAAAAATTGTGTACTACTATTTTGTCCTGTGCAGCTCTGCCACTAGGCTGGTCCAAGTGCACTGGCTGGAGGTCATCATCAGGCTGCATCTCCACCACAGGTGTCCTCTCCTTTCTAATGGTGGCAATGTTGTGTAATACAGCACATGTGACAATAATGTCACATGCCCTGTCCGGTGCAACCCTCAGACTCCTCAGACACAAATATTTCCTTTAGTTGCTCAAAGGTCATTTCAATGCGTGCCCTTGTCCTGGCTAGAGTTGCATTGTAACGTGTTTGACATCCAAGGTTTGGGTCAGGGAATGGTGTCATAAAGTAATGCCTGCAGGTATAGCCCGTCTCCAACCAGGATCCTGTCGTAATCACCTGTATAATGGAATACTAATTCTGTTAGTATGTAACACAGTGAGCTGGACATCTATATTTTCCTTACCATGTACAAATAATGTGCATATAAGTGACTCTAAAAAGTCTCGAGTTATTCACCTGGCCATTTGGCTTCCACTTTGGTGATATGGTACAGAGAGTCACATTTCACATTTTATTATTATACTTCAATACAATTCTTTTATTATATATTACAATATCTAAAACATTAAGGATCATATTAGTAACTCACCTGCACATTCATACTGTGAACCCCCTTTTGGTTTACAAAATCCCCTTCATTAGGGCCTGGGAGGGCCTTGATGGGAATGTCTGTGCAGTCTATGGCACCAATCACCAATTAGGGAAGCCGCCCCCCCGTTTCTTGAAGAACGATGATGGAGAGCAGATCATTCAGAAGAAATGTGATGCAAACAATGGATAATATATCAATCATGGATTTAACGCTTTCGTGGACAAAAAGTACTGTTTTTTGTTTTGCAATGGACATTTTACCCAAGTGCCATGGATTGGATTCATCTCCTATTTCATTATAAAGGTAGAAGTTCCGTTTGATTTTTCGTTTTCATTTTTATTTGCACACCCCACACAAATTAATTACTGGTGTTGGAGCATCTATATCTTATTAAAAATAAATAAATAAATTAAAACACCGTAGATTGACAGTAAACTTTATAACTTTCTAATGATATAGCTTGTTATCTTTATTAATATTTTAGATAGTAAGATAGATAGCTCCTGCTAACATGGTCACGTCGAGCTAGGTGGGCGTGGTTTCAGCAACCAGTCACATGGGCAACTACCACATCCCACCTCTTCGCCCATTTTCACTTATCCGGGAGTGACGTGCGGTGACGCGCTGCTAAGATGGCAGCGGCCTCATTTTCGCTTCAAACTGCTCTTCAGAACTTTATGGGTGACGTCACGGACACTACGTCCATATTTTTTTACAGTCTATGATCGCAACGCAATGCATACAGATGCAAAGCTCGACACGAGTCAAGCTTACAACAAATTACACCCTCACAAGAAAAACAATGTGTCGCGCTATGCCTATCCCGTAACGTGATTACTTCTAAAAGCTCTGCAGACACTCGCAAAACGGGCAGGACATGGTAGTGAGATATCACCTCCTTATAATCTAATCGATAAGCAGCAGGTTTAAGCTTACAGACCTCTATGACAGCAAGTCCAACCTTCGAAGAACCAAATAATCCAAGATCAAGCAAAATCAACAATCAAATCCAGCTAACTGAGTAAGCGATGTACGAACAATGAGCCCCTTGTAAACATGAAGCACGTATGACAATGATCCAGCACTGGAAACACAAGGGGCATATTCTTCGTACCTCGCTTAATACATCTGAGATGATTTGACAGATGCCAGATCTTCTAATCGTGATAACTGAACTCTGGCTAATTTGGTTCTTCAAACGAATTTGCAGATTGGATTAAAATATCTGGATTAAGTTGTCTAAGATTACTGCGTGTTCTCGTGTTCCATGAAAGGGCAGATGTATCGATACACGAAACCACGATCAGCAATGCAGCGATTGGCTGGAGTCAAGACGGCAACGTAATGACATCATAGAATGAGAAAAGACACCTGATGAAAAACTTGACGAATTTCTAGACATTTATAAGGAAACAGCCAAGCAAATAAATGACAGAAGAATGACATAAATGTTATAATAGATAAATGAAATGTGCACTATTTTTTTTTTACATGATTACCCAATTATTTAGGCTATATTCACAATTTATAGTATTTGTACAGGCAATTTTTTATTTCAATGTTGTAATTAGCAACTAATTTACCTTTGAAGCATATTTGACAGTATTAATTAAAGTTTCTTAAGGGTCAAGATCAAGTTATCTGCGTCTCCTGCGCTTCATCAAACCACTCCCATAATATCTGTCGCGGTTCAAATGCACAAATGCATGTACGGCATAGACATCTGTACATCATGTGTGTAAGACTCCAATAAAAATTATTACGTAATTATTCCCTCACGAATGAATCTCTCAAAGAGTAAAACTGTCGGTGTCTATATTATGATATGTCCATTATTATTGTCCCAGGTTTACATTAGGGTACTCTTGTGGGAAAGTAGCAGTGGCTGGGACAGACTTTAAGCATCACCTCCGCTTAAAAAGATCCTGTTTACATGAAATAAGCCTGCTCCCGAGCAGGTTTGAGCTTACGGACCTGTTGCTATGACCGCAAGTCCAGGATGAGCGTCGAAGAACCGAACAATCCAAGATCATGCCAAATCATCATCAATCAAATCCAGCTAACTGAGTTAGCGACGTACGAAGAATATGCCCAAGGAGAATAATTAGGAGAGCAAACAAGGCAGGTAAAGGGGGAGGACAGGTGAGGCAAATGAACCAATAATCAGGTAACAAGATGGGTGGGGTCAAGACAATCGACAGGAGAGCATGTGGCACAAAGAAACACGACAAGCCATGTGCTCACACCAAACATGACAAAAACACAAGCACATGGCCAATGAAGACAAATCACAAGACGTGCTCACACAAAACGAGACACGTACACACAACTATGAGAAACTCATAAGCTGCATGTTCACACAACACATAACAAGAACCACAGACTCACAGACTGCGTGTGCTTCAAAGAACAAGACAACACAAGAGCACCTGGCAAATAAGACTAGACTAGAATGTAAAATAAAGTTCTGTGGCTTTGAACAAAACTTGGCTGCATTTGATCCCACATGAGGAAGCTTACAATTACATTCATGCAAATGACAAACACTGGCAATCTATTAGAAGTAAATAGACTGTGGTGTCTCTGTGTCACATTTATTGCTGTCCTCAACATTGAACTTGAAAAATAAAACCCAAAGGCATAGGTCTGCCATCTGTTTATCTATCTGTATGCCTGCCTGTGTAACATTAATCTCTCTTTATCTAACTTTTTTGTCTTCCTTTACAGCATCAATTTCCAGCGGGTTCTGTGGTAAGTTTGTTTTATTACTTCCATGCTCTGTGTCTATGTTGAACAATCCAAAATATGGTTTGGGCTGTTTAGAGAGAGAGCCCGTTCACAAATCTGTCTTGTGCAAGTTTCTCTCTGTTTATGTTTTAGGTTGAAGATGGCCCAGAGAGGTAAGCCTTACAATTGCTAATCTAGAAGCATTAGGCAAGGGTGTCTGAGAACGATGGTATGATCTGCAACACTGTCTATTTTTATTTTATTACTGACTAGCTTTTTCTTTCTTTGTTGTTATTCAACAAGAGAGAACTCACATTCATGAGAATCAATAGGAAACCCTTTTTTAAAGATAGCATGACCCAAGCTGGGTCAGAATTAATACCAAGAGCGGCATCAGCTACGGGTCTGGACACCAGTGTCATAGAAGTAAGGTTTACTTTAGTGCTGTACTGCTTGTACTGTATAAATGAAGTGTTTTGTTAACATTTATTTTAATTGGTGTAATACTCTTTAGTTATTTTTTTGTTTTTCTTTTTCAGAACTAGATCGGTAATTACAAAAGCTTCAACTGAGCCCCGGCCATCAAAGGCCAAAGTTAAAAGAGCTGTCGCCTTAAAATCTTTTTTGTAGGGACATACTCAGAAACAAAGGTGAGAGACAATATTTAATGGATTGCAATATTTAAAAAGAGATGCTGACTCTAAAGTGTTAAGTTTTCTGTGCATCTGTTTTTTTCCCTCAGGCACAATGAATGATATCAAGGGCAGGTATTCAGGCCACATTGGGGGAAGATGAAAAGCAGAAATACTTTCAAGAGGCAGCAGCACTGAGGGCACATGGGCAGGCACAGGACCTTAGCCCTGGGATGAGGGATTCCCGTATTAAAATGCTCCTAAAGGAGCTGAAGGTTTGGAAAGAGGCTTCATTTGCTAGGCATTAGTGGTATTATTATAGTATTAGATGCAAGGATAATTGACAGCAGTTGTGATGTGAGCAGAACATTGTGACAGACAACTGGATTGTTTATCTGTACATTTTTTTCATCATTTCATATGAATTCATCCCAAATAAATATTCCAGCTGATTTTGTTTACAAGGCTATCAACATCAAATTTTCTCACATTGAAGAAATTGTCAAAGTTCTCATACCACCCTCTCAAACTAAATTCCTTCTGGTTGGGCTAGTCTATTCAGATCAAGGTGGTCGATTGAAGCATTAATAGTCACAAATGGCTGTCAAATTATTAGTTGGATATTGGACTATGTAAACACAGCTAATTTATAGTTAATGTAATAATTCGTTACATTTATATAGCACTTTTCTGGGTACTCAAAGCACTTTACATATGGAAGGGGGAATCTCCTCAACCACCACCAATGTGCAGCATCCACCTGGATGATGCGACGGCAGCCATATTGCGCCAGAACGCCCAACACACCAGCTTATTGGTGGAGAGGAGACAGAGTGATGAAGCCAATCAGTGTATGGGGATGATTAGGAGGCCATGATGGACAGAGGCCAATGGGCAAATTTGGCCGGGATGCCGGGTCACACCCCTACTCTTTTCGAAGGACATCCTGGAATTTTTATTGACCACAGAGAGTCAGGCTGCTGGCTGGTAGTCCCTGACCACTTATTTGACACGTGTGACAACACTTTTTCATATATTGCTGAGCCCTGTTATGAGTTGTTTCTTCAGTGTGTGTTAGATTTTTAAAAGTAGGTTTTGTCTATTTTGTGTATAATCAATTATTTACTATTTTTTGTGGTTGTCTTGTTTAACTAAATATTGTAAAGGTGTCCAAGCTTGAGGATTTGGGTATGGAAACAGCCATTTTGTCATTTGACCGCCAAAAGTCCAGCTTAGAGGTGTATGAACTGAGCAGCAAAGGAGCCACTGATTTCCTTGACTCAACAGACACAGTGAACAACTTTGCACTGCATTTCAAAGGTATTGGTTATATGAAAATCCACAGAAATGGACTGAAGCCTGTAATAGTGCAAATATACTTAATACAGTTTTATGAAATTAATTGTTGTCTGTTGTTACATCTGTAGCCAGCTCCTCAGCCGCTACACCCAGTACCAAAGATCAAATCAGTGTGCTGGTAGGAAAAGTGCAAGATCTGTTCAACCAAATATATAGTAAGCATATGTTCAAATACATTTAAGACTGATGTAAAGAAACTGCTTATCTTGATAACCTAATATACCTTCATGAATCCATGGCATTATTATCAAATTAATAAATTATTTATCTAATGTGCCCATCAACCAATAGGTTATGACACCTTACCAAAATGACTGTTTGCAGCCTGTACACTGGCTATCAACTAGACGGGAGAGTCACAATTGTCCAACTGTGTAACATTGTGTAACGTGTGCATGCATGAGTGTGCTTGTGCCCTTCAGAGGAGGCCGGAGGTACTGGAAGGCTCTACCAGTCTCTGGTGAATCAGGGCATGAACATAACAGTTGCTAACTGCCCAACAGCCTTACCTTCAAGAAGCCTTTTGTTTAATCGCTCAGGCAGTGCATATTAAAATAAACTTCAGACTTGCATTTATAACACTTCATTCTTTTAGAAGAGTATGCCCAGTTTTAGGAGGTGCAGTTTGTCCACGTCCAGGGACAGACCAACTTTTCTCGACATCTTGCAGCCTAATATAACTCCTGTAATTGATGGACAGGCATGAGTGCACCTCCTTGCTTTACAAACACATGTAATAAATGCAACTAAGGACATTTTTTTTTAATTCGGATTCTGTTACTGTGAGTAATGTTGATATAAAACATGTATCCGTGGCTTTTAAATGATCTTTTTCAGATTACTGCATTGAGCGTCATCGGAGGAGTTGACATTAAGGATAGCGTTTGGCGGGTCATGAAGCAATGCTTTACCAACTCCCTTGCCAAACAACTAAACTGGCGTGGCATCAATGGGAAAACACCGGCTGCAGATGAATGATGTCATTACCGGTAAGTGTCACATTGTGCTGTCATCAGTCTAATAAGTCCATTCTCCATTTTATGCATGTTTGACGCACACTATATATTAATAGGTTTAACAAACTAATTATGTAATTATTCAAAAAGGTTTATCAAAAAAGAAAACAGTGAAGTGTAATTTTTGCATCCTCTAAAGCTTTCTTGTGTTTAAATACACAAGAAATTTGTACAAGCAATGTCATAGGAGACCTTAGTGAAACATGATGGTTAGTGCTTTTATGTAGACCATTTAGTTATTAATCTGTTTTTGGGACATTTGTCTTATGTTCTCTCTGCTTTGTGTACACGTTTGTATGGCAGGTGGGACGCTTCAACACTGGAAATGACACATGCTTTCCTGTGCATTAACCAATGAGCTGGCATCTTCAATAAATTGGGCTGGGAAGATGGTTAAAGAGCAGTCAAGGCAATAGAAAGCATTCAAGGATACCTTTTGAATAGGCGTATATTTGGATCCTCAGGTAGGTACAGGTGTTTTTCTTCTAATTTAGTCTGAACAACAATGACACTGAGGAAGAATTTGTGAAATTACATGATTATATGTTAGAGTTGTCCATTCTGATTTTTCAGAACAGTATTTATTTTATGATCCCCGGATCCACATTAATAAAATGTAGTTCATGTAATGTCCACATTTCTGTTGCTTATAAAACCTGCAAACACTGCAGACAAAAGCAGGAAATAAAAAAATCTATGAACATCATGTCTTCATTTAGCTCTGCATTCAGTGTGTTGTGTGGATAAATGAACGAGACCTTTACAATTGATTCTGCATGAATAAAAACACAAATAAATCAAAACAAGCTTGAATCTGTGGCCTTCTCTCTCTCTCTCTAATATCAGCCTGTCAGCGAAAGGGATTATTTTATCCACGGATCATCTCTCCAATAATACATGTCATATTATTCACACAGACTTCAATGTCTGAGTAAGATTAAAGTGCATTTTAAAACAAAATTATCTGTTTTATTACTGTAAACAAACCTCATATCAATGTTTTTAGACGGAGCTTCGGCACAACTCGCCTCTCTTCTCTCGCGCTGCCCGCGAACTGAAACAGAGCGACCGGAACCGGAACTCTTAAAGGAGCCACGCACCATATTTAGCGACCAACCACTGAAAAATAAACATAACTATAGAAACATCTTAAATTAAAGAAATTGATATTAAAATACTAAATTAAAAGAGTAAAGAGATTTAAAAGAGATTAAAAGAGATTTTAATAGTAATTTCCATAATATAAAATAATTGATAAAATCAATGGGAGAGATTGAGTGAAATTAATTTAATATAACACTTATTACACATGGTAATTTCAGGCATTTTCCTAAATAATTATCAGGCAATTTCCTAAATAGTTGACATAATTTGTTAACACATTAACTCTGCTTACTTCTGAACCATTAGAACTGGAATGGTTTAATCTAGTCTCAGACTAAAACACATGAGCTGTTTTAACTGAAAGCATATCTTAAAATATGTCAGAGCCATTGTTTTGTCTCAAGATTCACACCTGTAATGTTTTTTCTAGGGTATGTTCATAAAAATTAAAACTGAACTAAGATCTAATCCTGGCTTAATCTAAGTCCTGTCTGTGAAACTGGGCCATAATGAACTAAAACTGAAGCAATATTTCTGTAAACAATGCTGTAAAAATGACTCATGTCAAACACAAAGTAGATGTCCTGAACAACATAATGAATTCAACATAAGCGTATATAAACTTCTGATTTCTCCTCTAAGTTTGATCGTCAAACGTATAGAGGCAAATTACGTTCAAATTGGGCAAATTAAATTGCTGTCTGTTCAGGATAAGCACCTGAATTTGTTACATGTGAATAATCATACAGTCTTGTTTGTTTGTTTGTTTGTTTTGAGCAGAAACAGCAGACGTGTTCGTGGTCACAGTCAGCTGCGGTGTGAAGCTTTAACTGACGTGACCTGATCTGACAGCTCCCGCCTGATCTTTTTATTACAATTTTATAGTGAAATATTCCGGCCCAGAAGAAACTGGAGTCACACTGGAGTTAAGGTCATTGCTCCACCTACAAAGGTTTGTTCTTCAGCATGTAAACTCTGTTTTCACCTGATGTTAATATATGTGTTAATTTCCTATATTAGCACAATTCTTGATCTAGATGAATTGCACATTCATGTTTGACTAGTGATGTTTGAATGTTTTGTGATCCAGTTAATAAACTTCTTAAACTCGGTTTACAGATTAATTTGATGCTGATGACTTGTAATAGCGCCACCATTATCTCTTTAAACTAAGGTTAGAAAATATTTGATGTATTTATTGCACATTGTGTTTGATATTGTGATCATAATCTCATGCAGATGTGAAAGTGCTGTATCATGCACAGCTAAACATTTTAAATTCAGATTAGTATACAGTACTGTTAAAGGATTAGTCCACTTTTAAATAAACTTTTCCTGATAATTTACTCACCCCCATGTCATCCAAGATGTCCATGTCTTTCTTTCTTCAGTCGAAAAGAAATTAAAGTTTTTGATGAAAACATTCCAGGATTTTTTTCCTTATAGTGGACTTCAATGGGCACCAAACAGTTGAAGGTCAAAATTAGTTTCACTGCAGCTTCAAATTGTTCAACACGATCCCAGATGAGAAATAAGGGTCTTATCTAGAGAAACCATCGCTCATTTTCTGAAAAAAAATTGGAAGTTTTTGCCATAAATTCTCATTTTGAACTAGCTCTCTTCTTCTTCTCCTCTATTTGAATTCCGGCAGTGTAGATGCTGCTAAGTGTAATACTGCCCTCCACAGGCCAAAGTTTGAACTAATTTTTATATGCAATATGCTAGTTCAATAGTATATAACAATTAGTTCAAACTTTGGCCTGTGGAGGGCAGTAATACACTTAGCAGTGTCTACACTGCTGGAATTCAAATAGAGGAGAAGAAGAAGAGAGCTAGTTCAAGATGAGCATTTCTGGTTAAAACTTATATAATTTTCAATTTTTTTCAGAAAATGAGCGATGGTTTCTCTAGATAAGACCATTATTTCTTGTCTGGGATCGTGTTGAACAATTTGAAGCTGCAGTGAAACTAATTTTGACCTTCAACTGTTTGGTGCCCATTGAAGTCCACTATAAGGAGAATAATCCTGGAATGTTTTCATCAAAAACTTTAATTTCTTTTCGACTGAAGAAAGAAAGACATGAACATCTTGGATGACATGGGGGTGAGTAAATTATCAGGAAAAGTTTATTTAAAAGTGGACTAATCCTTTAACATGCCTTAAAACTTATATAAGATTATACACATTATACATGCTCTTTTACTATAGAGCATCATTTGCAGTAATTATCCTGAAAGAAGTACAGGACTGTTAGGATGGTCTAAAAGCATTTTATTTAAGAAGCGCTTCATTTCTCTGCTGTCATTAGTTATTGTTTAAAATAAGGATTTAGTAATAGTATGTTTAACAAATTGGGCACATGACATATTGCTTTAATTGTCATGTTGACCATTTATTCTTACTTTAGAAGATGGCTGCTGGAGGAACAAGTGTCTGTGATGGAGTCACGTTCACCCTCTCTTCAGCTCCAGAAGACTCTAGTGTTTCTGCAGCAGTCAGTGTCCGTCATGTGCCTGTCCTAAAATCAGATAAAGTTAACACTGTACTGTGAATCACACTTCCTACTATATCTGTCTGTCTGTCCTTCATCTGCCTGTCCTAAAATCAAACAAACTTCACTACAAGATTAAAGGTAATTCCCTGCTGAAAATTTTAACAATAAACTAGCATGAACTCAGTTTTATGGGGACATGTGTTGTTTTGCTTGACTTTAAGTTTATTTTATTTGTCTTGCATTTGAGTTTCTGTGAAGGATCAGATAGCTTTGGATAAAAAAAAAAAAAAGTAACTACATAATATGAATGTCAAAAATAAAATTGAATTTCATTTGCTTTAAATTTCAGTGTAGATCTGGTATATGGACTTTTCACCAGACATTATAATGTCAAAGATTATAAATAGAGTTAAACTATTACACAACTTTGTGCTACTGAAATTTTACTTGCATCTTATTATTTCTTAATAAATATAATTAATGTGAAGTTCATTTATTTCAAATTTGTTTTAGTTTTTCAGTGGAGTAAAGTGGAAGAACACATGGGAGAATATGAAATGACTGATTTATGAAAGCAATAAGGTGCTGTATTGTGAATGTCACGGCTGAAGGGTTTTGTTAGACACGATGTGAAGTGGAGGATGCATTAACAACAGGGCTAAAAGGCCTGTGATTGGCTGCGAAGATCGACTGGCCGTCGGGAGCACCTGAACTTTTCCAGGTGGGATCCAAATCCCCACATATTAAGTGCTGTCATTTAGTGGAGCAAGTTTGACTCACCTCTTAATTCACTGAAACATTTTCATGTTTGTACTGGCTTACCTCCATGTTTGGGCCATGATCTATTTGAAGAGACATTTCCTTTGATTTGGCATTGTATATTGATCACTGAAACCAGAAACAGTTCACATATGCTCAAATAAACAGATCCATCACACAATTGAAATACTCAGGAAGTGATGGACTCAATGAACCTCATGAGGTTAAAGCTGATGGCAGAAGGCTGTGAAGGCTCTGCAGCACAGATCTGGTGCCATTATCAGCTGGTAGCGGGATCAAGAGTCTGATGGACAGTCAAGTCTGGCAGCTGTCTTCATCTCATGGAGATGGTCGAACTCATTTGATGCCAAAACATCACTATTCACTTCACTACAGTGACTCATTCTGCACTTTGGCCCTGTTATTTGTTTGTGGACCCTCAGATTTGAGAGAAAACATTCATATTTTAAGGAAACTCCACAATTTGTGTAAAACTGTCAGAAGGCATGAGTTTCTGTGCAGCGGCTCAGTGTTTCCCCAACAGTTCAATGAATATGAGCAGCTTTATTGTGCTCAAGTTCAAGAGGCTGTAAGAGCAGCAGAAACCATGAAGAGTCAGTGGTGTACAGAGGGACTGAGCACAGAGAAGGGCTTGTTCAGGACTTCATTTTTGGAAAAATACCAGTGATTTTTCTCAGTCAAAAACAGCATTTTGTGGTGCTTTTGATCGATCTTGGACTTCATTGCCTGGGAAATTCAGAAGAAAGATTCCCGTGTGTTCATGTGGACAGTTTGTGTGATTACTGTCCTCTTCCAGTCTATCAAGCTTCAGGACTGAATGTTGTCTCCCTGTATCATGAAATATGCTTCTTCTAAATCACTACAGATATGGATAACGAAAGCTTACAGCGTGAAATTAAGACATCGCCTGAACTGGAGGTAAAATCTACACAAGCTTTTCAAACAACACGTTCTCACTCCCAACTCGTCACATATGGACGCTTGGTCAGGACCCCTTGGCGTCACATATTAACGCACTGGGTACCCCCTTGGCGTCATTTTTCAACGAGCAGGGCAGTCCGATAGACTTCAATGGAACTCTGAACCGGAGCCTGCGGTGTTGAAATTTGACGTCTTGGGTAAACACACCGTAGCCCGTTGTCTGCTGTGGATGGATCGAGACTACAATAAATAAGAATAGATAGGAATAGGCTACAATAAATGATCTATTCCGAGTGTGGTCAAATGGCGGCCCCCATATCATCTTTATCTGGCCACCCAACTGGTTTTTAATGTTAAGAAATCCCTCGCAGTCTGATATTAAAGTGCCCTCTGAGAAAAAGGGGGAGCGTTCACAGAAAATGAACAACAGTGAGTTTAACAACGGTCATCGTGTGTGCGACAGCATTCAGCGGTGAGTTTAACAACGCTCCACTGCAGGTAAAGCATCATTCAGAGGTGAGTTTAACCAAAACAACGCTCAACTGCAGGTAGAACAGCATTCAGAGGTGAGTTTAACAACGCTCCACGGTGCATGTAGTAAGAAGTTTAAGCGTTTTCTGGTCACAGGGTAAGTGACTAATTAGGGGTGATGCATGCTGGATAATGTATTTTTATAGGACTCTGGTATTGATAAATAAATATGTATATATGCTTGTGTTCGATTAATCAATGTCTTGTTTATTTATTTATTTCCCAAGGTCCATTGCGATTTTACACTCGGTAAGTAGAAAAGTTAATTAATAGAGATTGAGACTATTCTTAAATTCACACAATAAAAACTGTAGAATCAGGTCAAGTTGTGTTTAGAACTTTTAGAAGTGTAAGGCAGCAATTTATTAAGACGGTTAATGATAGAAAACGTTTTTTATATATATATAAATTACTTGCTGCACCAAATGTGCAGTAGGCTAGCAAAGTTAGCTAATTAAATTCAAGTTAATTTTTTTTGCATATAATCATGAAGGTGCAATCATGGGGAATACAAGATTTTCAGTACTGATGTGTTTCCAGTTACCTATTTTACATACTCAAACTGCCACTTTAGCCAACATTATAAATGGTCCGGTAAAAAACAGGGTTGCCAGATTAGTTTGTTTTCCAGCCAGTAATTGTTTAAAATCCACAAATAATCTGACAATAAACGCCTAAATATTATCTATAATAAACAGTAGAAACAAATTCATAACAACAACATTATTGTGTCTCAGCACAATTTCTCAGTTTTCTATTTCTTTCTTTTGTATTAAAATAACAAAATTCCACCTGCCCAAGCCCATTTATTCACACATGGTGTAACCCAAAATCAACCAAATGGGTGGAAAACTGTCCAATCTGGCAACATTGATGAAGAATACTGGTGTAAAGTGTAAGGCACAGGTGTCAAACTCAGTTCCTGGAGGGTCGCAGCCCTGCAGAGTTTAGTTCCAACCCTAAATAAATGCACCTTACTCAGCTAATCAAGTCCTTAAGGCTTATTTAAACTAATTTTACAATGTGTGAACTATGTGTGTATTAGTTGATTCCAAATTTCACTGCAAGTCAATATACAGAAATTGATGGAAGTTTGACCAGGGTCTTGTTGGGGTTTGTGCTACAGTCTTTGTGTTGTGGTCAGAGCTGGATACAGACCGGATCAGACTGACCCTGCTAACATTGGGATGATCCTGGGGATGAGACAGTGAAAACACCATTCTCTATTGTTTTGTGATGTGTTTTCAGTTCTGGTGAACATAACTAATACAGCATAACAATCAGCTAAGGCAGTGGTTCCCTTTCGTGGGAACTATCGACGCTGCGTGAAACGCATTGGGAACCTTCTGCGTGATATCGTCATTGAAGCACTCCTGTATCCAACCAATCGTGTAATGAGACGTCAGAGGCGGGTGACGTCACGGACCAGGAAACTATAAAGCATGCCCGGATGCAGAGAACGCTAGCTTCTGTTATCTTCAGCAAGCACTCTATGTTATCCCGTGTGTCTTATTTATTGTTGTCTGTCCAAATATATTGTTTGTCTCACTCTTCGTCTGAGGACAAGAGCTGCAACAACAAGTGTGTGTGTGTCTAAGATCGCTGTTGTGCGTCTTATTTTTTGTGATTTAAAATCTTTTTTTTTTCTGAGGACAAGAGCTTCAAAAATATATATACATACATACACCACATAAGACACAAATATATATAAAGAAATGGCGGATGAAAGCAGCAAGCGGTTCAGGAAATGTGTCCATCCCTGCACTCGCTTTATCCCTGACGGGGATACGCACGATATGTGTGTTGTTTGCCTGGGGGTTGAGCACGCGCAGGCAGCTCTCGAGGGAGCTGTCTGCGTGCATTGCGAAAGGCTCACCCTCAGTGCTGCGATCTCGCCGGGCACTCTTTGATAAAACGGAGGGTGCCTCGGTTGGTGTTCCCCGCGGATCGGGTCCCGCTGCTGCCGAGGCAGAGCGAAGGCTCCATTCGTGGGGTTCACAAATGGATCTGGCAGCGGGGGTTGAGACGGGCCCCGCCCTATCTCTCCCTTTAGCTGCCAGACCTACTGTCTCTCCTGCCGCGGTGGAAGCACGCCCAGCGGTTTCTTCCCCTCGGGGAGAGACATCGGCACTTCATCTGTCTTCATCTGAGGATGTTGATGTGATGAGTGTCGACGCAGCGGAAGAGAGGAACCGCCATCCTCTTCCTCTGCAGATGAGGAGCTCATGGAGGTAGTGGCCAGAGCTGTTGCCAAATTAAATATTAGCTGGCCAGAAGCAGAGCGGGGAGATGTAAGACTAAAAGCAAACTCGATGAGCGCTTTCTCCCCGCACGGTCATTACCTCCACGTTGGTGCTTGCCGTTCTTTCCGGATCTACACACTGAGGTGTCTAGATCATGGAATAGACCGGTCCAACACAGAGTGTTCAGCCCCCAGACCTCGGTCTATAGTAACATCGTGGGGCTGAAACAGTATGGTTATGCGGCGATGCCCCGGGTTGAAGAGACGCTCGCGGGCTATCTCTCACCCGAGTCGGCATCGTCCTTAAAAGCACCGACGTTGCCCACCAAGCCCCTTAAGACTACATCTTCCTTGGTGGGCAAAGCTTATGCGGCAGCAGGGCAGGCAGCAGCGTGTCTTCACACCATGGCGCTGCTGCAAGCTTATCAAGCTGAAGTGCTGGGGAAAATTGATACCAGCGGGGAGGCCACATTTGAGTGCATCCAGGAACTGCGCATGGCGACAGACCTGGCTCTCCGTGCCACCAAGGAGACGGCTAAAGAAGTGGGCCGTTCTATGGCAGCCCTGGTGGCCACGGAGAGGCACTTGTGGCTGAACCTCTCCGACATAAGGGACAGAGATAAGTCTGCCCTTATGGACGCGCCGCTGTCTCCTGCGGGCCTCTTCGGTGACGCAGTCACAACTGTCGTCGAGAGGTTCCAGGAGACCAAGAAACAATCTGCGGCATTTCAGAGGTTCCTCCCCCGCCGGTCTAAAATCCCCGCCGAGACTGTTGAGCGGGAGCAGTCTCGGCCCGCAACGAGCTCCTCAGCGCACCACAGAGCGCAACAAAAAATTAGTGTGGCCGCCCGTGCTCCCCCACGTAGATTCTGGGGACAGGGGCGAGCTGCACAGAAGCCTTCTCAGCCCAAGACAGACCTGCGGGCTGTTATTGTGGCGCGGAAGGCTTCTAAGAAGCGGTCCTGATGTCTGTGGATCAGGACCCAGGAGGGCGGCCCCCGTCTGGAGGAAGCGTGGTGTTGAAACACCTGGCCCCCGCTTCCACCCAGCGCCCTCCGGGGACCACGCTATGTTTACCATCCAGTGTGAGTCGGGTCCCCACCAATCCTCTGAGGAGGGTTTGGCCTGCACTTGATTCGGCTGACTTCTGCCGGCACGCCGTTTCAGAGCGCCGAGCCAAGTGCTCAAAAAACACCAGAGGCCAGTCTCGGGAGATTTTCTGGAAGAATGGAAAACTCTACCGAATATATCAAATTGGGTGCTGCTCATGATAGAAAAGGTACAGAATTCAGTTCGGGTCTCGCCCGCCCAGATTCAATGGGGTCCTTCCCACAGTGGTGACCCCCGAGCAGTCTCTGGTTATGGAACAGGAAGTTGTGACACTTTTGCAAAAAGGAGCTATAGAAATGGTTCCTCCTCCCAGCAAGCTGTCAGGTTTCTACAGCCGTTACTTCATAGTTCCGAAGAAGGATGGAGGACTTCGTCCTATCATAGACTTACGGGTGTTGAATCGGTCGGTGCAAAGACTAAAATTCAAGATGCTTACACTCAAACAGATCATTCCCCAAATCAGGTCCGAGGACTGGTTTGTGACGATAGACTTGAAAGATGCTTACTTTCATGTATCCATCCATCCTTCTCATTGGAAGTTCCTCAGGTTTGCTTTCGGGGGCGAAGCTTACCAGTACAAGGTTCTTCCGTTTGTCCTATCATTATCACCCTGCACATTCACGAAGTGCGTGGATGCAGCCCTGGCTCCTTTGAGACTCCAGGGCATTCGCATACTGAATTACATCGACGATTGGTTGATTCTAGCTCGCTCAGATCAACAAGCAGTTCAACATCGAGATGTTGTTCTGTCTCACATGGAAAGGCTTAGGCTGAGGCTCAATGCCAAGAAGAGTGTGCTGATACCGGCTCAGACCACCAATTATCTAGGTGTTATGTGGGACTCCACAACAATGCGGGCACGTCTGACTCCTGCCCGTGTGAGCTCTGTTCTGTCAGCCGTAAAAGGGGTGAAGTTAGGCCAGTCTCTCACTGTGAAACAGTTTCAGAAACTGTTGGGTCTAATGGCAGCTGCGTCCAACATAATTCTTCTTGGCCTCCTGCATATGAGACCCCTACAGTGGTGGCTCAGGACCAGGGGGTTTTCCCCAAGGGGGAACCCTTTTCGAATGATCAAAGTCACACGGCGATGCCTCTGTGCTCTAGCCGTGTGGAAAGACCCCTGGTTCCTGTCCCAGGGTCCCGCATTGGGAGCCTCTGGTCGTCGCGCAATGCTTACGACAGATGCTTCCCTCATGGGCTGGGGAGCGATCATGAGCAGTCGCTCAGCTCAGGGTCTTTGGGAGGACCATCAACTCTCCTGGCATATAAATCGGCTGGAGATGATGGCGGTGTTTCTAGCATTAAAACACTTTCTCCCAGACCTGAGAGACCACCATGTGCTGGTCCGCACAGACAATATGTCAGTGGTCTCTTATATAAACCACCATCAGGGGGGTCTATGGTCTCGCCAACTAAATTACTTGGCCCGTCGGATCCTCCTGTGGTCTCAGGGGAAGCTGCTTTCGTTGAAGGCAGTCTATATCCCCGGGAGTCAGAATGTGGGGGCAGACGCCCTGTCGAGGC
Organism: Culter alburnus; assembly: GCA_028476615.1. Taxonomy (NCBI): domain Eukaryota; kingdom Metazoa; phylum Chordata; class Actinopteri; order Cypriniformes; family Xenocyprididae; genus Culter; species Culter alburnus. The sequence goes on from JAOTNS010000325.1 coordinate 49,867, forward strand.
AGGGGCTGAGGCCCGGGGAGTGGAGACTCCATCCAGAAGTGGTGGATCTCATTTGGAAAAACTTTGGTCAGGCACAAGTAGACCTGTTTGCTTCGGGAGAGTCAACCCAGTGTCCGCTCTGGTACTCCCTCACGCATCCGGCACCCCTGGGTCTGGATGCCATGGTACAGACGTGGCCGAGGCTACATCTGTACGCATTTCCCCCGTTCGCTCTGCTCCCACGAGTCCTGGAGAAAGTACGCCAGGAAGGGGTCAGCCTGATACTGGTGGCCCCATACTGGCCAACCCGAATATGGTTCTCGGACTTGGTGTCCATGATAGACGGCGCTCCGATGGAGCTCCCCTTGAGACGGGATCTTCTATCTCAGGCGGGCGGCGCGATAATACATCCCCGCCCAGAACTATGGAAACTATGGGCCTGGCCTCTGAGGGGGACAGGTTCATAGGGGCTGGTCTCTCATCTGAGGTTGTTGAGACCATACTTAGCTCCAGGGCTCCCTCCACGAGGAAGCTTTACTCTTATAAGTGGAATTTATTCTCTACCTGGTGTAGACAGCATGAAACGGACCCTGTCCGTGCTCCTATCAGTTTTGTGCTATCCTTTCTCCAAGAAAAATTCTCGGAGGGCTTATCTTATTCAACCTTGAAGGTTTATGTTGCGGCTATATCAGCCTATCATGTTGGGGGGGATTCCTCGGTTGGTCGAGACCCCCTCGTGTCACGCTTCCTCCGTGGTACGCTGAGGCTGAGGCCTCCAGTGCGCACAAGGACCCCGGTCTGGGACTTATCAGTGGTTCTACGTGGGTTAGCTGAGGCTCCCTTTGAACCACTAGAGGAGGTGTCTGTAAAGTTTCTGACTTTAAAGACGATATTTTTACTTGCTATTACTTCTCTAAAAAGAATTGGAGATCTTCAGGCCCTTTCAGTGGCCCCCTCATATCTGGAGTTCGCTCCTGGAATGGTGAGAGCATTTCTTCATGCTAGACCTGGCTATGTGCCGAAGGTCCCCACCAATGTCCCGGGTCCTATTGTGCTTCAAGCTTTTCATCCTCCTCCATTTACATCTTCGGATCAGGAAAAACTAAATCTGCTTTGCCCAGTGAGGGCTTTGGACGCTTATGTCCACAGAGCTGCCTTGTGGTGTAAAACAGAGCAATTGTTCATCTGTTACGGTTCTCCTAATAAAGGTGGACCGGCGTCCAAGCAGCGGATGAGCAAGTGGGTGGTTGAGGCCATCTCACTTGCATATAAAGCGGTCGGACAGTCCTCTCCTTTTAACGTCCGCGCTCATTCCACAAGGGGTATGGCGGCATCGAAAGCTTTGATGTCTGGCGTCTCTATGAGTGACGTTTGTGATGCAGCTGGATGGTCAAACCAGCACACATTTATCAAATATTATAACCTTGATGTGGGCTCCACTCCGGGGTCCTCCGTACTGTCGAGCTAACATAGCAAGCATTTGAAGTACGGCACAGTTGGGATTGCGTTCCCAATGCGTTTCACGCAGCGTCGATAGTTCCCACGAAAGGGAACGTCTCGGGTTACGGATGTAACCCTGGTTCCCTGAGTAAGGGAACGAGACGCTGCGTCTCTTGCCATACCCCTGCATGCTTGCGAGTGCTTGCTTCAGATTTTCCACAGAAGCTAGCGTTCTCTGCATCCGGGCATGCTTTATAGTTTCCTGGTCCGTGATGTCACCCGCCTCTGACGTCTCGTTACACGATTGGTTGGATACAGGAGTGCTTCAATAACGATATCACGCAGAAGGTTCCCAATGCGTTTCACGCAGCGTCTCGTTCCCTTACTCAGGGAACCAGGGTTACATCCGTAACCCGAGACGTTTTCAGTCCTGGCCCTGGGGATACACCTTAATGAACACACCTGATTCAGATCGTCAGCTCATTAGAGCAGAGAATGAACTGAACTGAGTGTGTCAGATAAGAGAGACATACAAAATGTTGGTTCCTAGGACCAGGATTGAAAAGGGATTTACACTCCTGAACCATGCTAGGAAGATTGTTCCAAAGTTTAAGAGCTAAATATGAAATTGATCTACCGCCTGCGGTTGATTTTGATATTCTAGGTATTATCAGCTGGCCTGAATTCTGAGATAGCAATAGACGTGAAGGACTATAATGCATTAAGAGCTCGTACAGGTACTGGGGAGCTAAACCATTTAGTGCTTTTAGATTTTAAATCTATACGATGTTTAACAGGAAGCCAATGCAGTGTTAACAGAACTGGGCTAATATGGTCATACTTCCTGGTTCTAGTAAGAACTCTAGCTGCTGTGTTTTGGACCAGCCGTAGTTTGTTTATGAAGCCTGCATATAAATCTGAGTATCTGTGAAATAAAGTGGTGTAACAATGAAAGCTAGGTCACCCAAGGGAAGCATGTACAAGGTGAAAAGCAAAGGACCTAGTACTGAGCCTTGTGGCACTCCATACCTAACTTCTGATTGATATGGCATTACCTCATTTTCCAAAACAGTAATAACGATCAAGATATATAAAGATATAAACCACGCTAATGCTAGATCACTGATACAGTATAATTTTCAAGCCTATGCAAGAAAATCATGGTCAATAGTGTCAAAAGCAGCACTAAAGGCCAATAACAGAGCCACGATTGGACGATAGGAGCAAGTCATTTGTAACTCTGATGAGTGCAGTTTCAGTACAGTTATATGGTCTAAATTGTGCCTTCGCATTTTATTTCTGTGCAGAAGTGAACATAGAACTATTTATGATATAAAAGACAAATTCTGACAAATGATCTTAGGCCTACTTAAAAGATTAACTTAAAGGGTTATTTCACCCAAAAATGAGAATTCTGTCATTTATTACTCACCCTCATGTCGTTCCACACCCGTAAGATCTTCTTTCATCTTCTGAACACAAATTAAGATATTTTTGATGAAATCCAGTGGCTCAATGAGGCTTGCATAGGGAGCAATGACATTTCCTCTCTCAAGATCCATTAATGTACTAAAAACATATTTCAATCAGTTCATGTGAGTTCAGTGGTTCAATATTAATATTATAAAGCGACAAGAGTACTTTTTGTGTGCCAAAAAAACAAAATAACGACTTTTCAACAATATCTATGAGCCGATTTCAAAACTGCTTCAGAGCTTTACGAATCGAATCAGTGAATCGGAGCGCCAAAGTCACATGATTTCAGCAGTTTAGCCATTCAGTAGGAGATCTGAATCACTAACTCAAAACAAAAGATTCATAAAGTTCAGAAGCTTCATGAAGCAGTGTTTTGAAATCATCCATATAGATATTGTTGAAAAGTCTTTATTTAGGTTTTTTTTGGCACTCAAACAGTATCCTTGTTGCTTTATAATATTAATATTGAACCACTGTACTCACATGAACTGATTTAAATATGTTTTTAGTACCTTTATGGATCTTGAGAGTTTCAGTGGCTTTGCTCTCATTTTGTGGATTTCAACATCTTAATTTGTGTTCTGAAGATGAACGAAGGTCTTACGGGTGTGGAACGACAAGAGGGAGAGTAATGACAGAATTTTATTTTTGGGTGAACTAACCCTTTAAAAGATAACTTGCTGCTAACTGCTAACTTAAATGTTTTTGGGACATATCCTAATGATAAAATGACAAATGGGACACCAAACAGTTTCACAAGTCCACATCAAGTGTGCCACTTGGGACAGGGCCTTTCCTGAATTCGTCAATACACTGTCTGTAAGGTGTTACGTAAGGTCTGAGGGGATGCTTTGCATATTTGATTTATATATATTTGACTTGCTGCTCTCCTTGCTCAAATATCAATTATAAAGTCCCTGCTAAAAAACAAACCTAAACCAGCCTAAGGTTGTTTGCTGATCTTATCCTGATGTGTTTTTCCACAGGAGAGAAGGTTCCTGAGACGGAGCAGGCAGATGCTGATGTGGTGAAGCTTGATGGCAGTGATGAGGTGTCTCTGGATAATGAGAGATCATCGGAGCGCCAGCGGGAGAGGGAGAGAGACTCTGACTCCTCCTCTATTGTGGTGCGGATTTCTGAGGAAGAGCGGCAGAAATACAAGGAAGAGATCCGCAAACTCTACCGACAGCTGGACGATAAGGTGAACACTCACTAATCACATTATCACTGACAGCAAATAAAGACTCACTGCACTATATCATCTATCAGATTACAGAATATATGTGCAAAACAAGACAGGATTGTATCGCTGTCAGTGTTTTATTTGCCCTCACATCCTTCACTGTGTGTGTGTGTGTTTTCTAGGATGATGAAGATCAATCTCCAGTGTCAGCTGGTGGAGAAGCTGAAGGAGCAGATTCTGGATCAGGATGATGTCAGAGGTCACATTTGGACCATGCTGTAATGGCTGTCCAGTTCAACTGATACATTTATAAGTGTTAATATATGAATTACTCAAAAATAGTGAAAGGCATGCACATCCCAAAAAGAGTTTAAATACAGGTGCTAAACAAACAAAAACATATAGAAAACATACAGGATAAGTCAGCACACTGATGTAATGCTCCCAAATATTTAGTGATCTTGCCAAAAATAGAACCTTGTGACATTTCACCAGAACAATAAAACGAAAGATTAGTAGATGCACACATTCAATTTGCATAAGCTGTAAATTAGGGCTGTCAGCAGGGCTGAAAATCTAAACTCGAAATTTTAATTTAAATAATTTTAAAATTCTAATTATATTCAAGTATTTTTTTTGGGAAAAATACTAGTGAACACCAGATTTTTAAAGCAGCAATCAAAAGAGGGTGTGACGAATAAACCCAAACCAAAATGCACTGGATGTTTTGGTCCCCGAATCATTTAAAATTGAGGATCTAATGTTGCTCGATCCATAACTTGTATTTCCTAGTACGAGGTGCACATTTCAAGTACGTTAATGTTATTAAAATCCATTTAGTGTACATGCTTGACAAATGAATAACCCTCCAGTGCATTAAGAAAAAAACAACTTACTGTTCAGCATCTGCTCACGAGGATCAATACGACCGACTATGATTGGATTATTTGATCTGGATCTGTTCTTTCCAGACTTTTTTTCTTTTAAAAAAAACATTGTTTGTTTAATTTAATATATTGCTTGTCATTTTTTCAAAAGTGTGTTTTCATTCAAATTGGGGTTAATTGGCATGCTACTCATCTTAAATTTGAATGCACAGTTTTTGCATTCAGGTGTCTTGAATTCAGCAAATTTTCAAAGTTAGGATTTTCATTTGACAGCCTCACTGCAAATAAGCAAACATTTCACTGAACTCACAAACACTTAATAGTTAAAAGCTATGATGAGTCACAAAATACATTGTTTTTACCACAATTGAGCATCATGTGGCATGATGGCAGATTCGCTATTTTATAAAGACCCAAAACATGGTTTTGTTGTCCAGTCCGATTTTAGTCTGGGATATGAGGATTCAAATGCAGGAAGTGAGCTCGCAGCAGAGGAAGCGCATCGCTGACATGTTGAACGGGCTGATGAAGGACCTCAGCGAGTTCAGCACCATCGTCGGCAATGGAGAAATCAAGCTCGTAAGTCCTCTCAGATTACTTTTAGGGATTATTATAGGTCATTTTCTAAAATTCCTTTTAGTTAAAATGTTTCTGAATTCCATGCTTAATTAATTAAATTAAAGCATGCTTAATTAATTAAAATCATGAAATGTAACAATAATTTATCAAAGGTTTTAGTGCCTTATGAAATCCGTTTTATCCGTTTTCCATTTTCATTTTTCAAAAGAAACCTCTTCAGACCCCACTGCATAATTATCCCACTTATAATGCGGCTACTTGCCATATGAGTAAACAAAATATTAATTTGACATTTTATTACCTCAAGATGACTCGCAGCAGTATCCGCTTGATTCACTAGATGGCGCGATTGAAGAATCAGAATTGAGTATTACAGGGAGCCATGATACGACAAAAGCAAACAGAACCCATTAAATGTGACACAACAAATCCCTGACAGCAAATTGATGCCCTATTTTATTTCTGATGATCTCCAAGGCTTGAAAATATTTTTCTGTATCATACAAACGGGGGGCCCGGCAGAAAAAGTTTAGGAACCACTGCATTATAGTAATTCGCTTTCCTTTAGTTGCAGTTGTGTGTTTCTGTGTAATCTCTGTGTCTGTGTGTGTGTAGCCGGTGGAGATCAGCGGTGCGATCGAGGAGGAGTTCACCGTGGCGCGGCTGTACATCAGTAAGATCAAGTCTGAGGTGAAGTCGATGGTGAAGCGCTGCAGGCAGCTGGAGAACATGCAGCTGGAGTGCCATCGCAAGATGGAGGAAACCAGCCGAGAGTTGTCCTCCTGCCAGCTGCTCATCTCACAGGTGTGGCTTCATTTTCATCAGGCTGTCAATTTGCAAACCAATATATGACATGAGTCTTTTTGATGCTCGTAGATGACGTGTGGTTCGTGTCAGTAACTTTGTGTCTTTGTGCATGTGTGTGAGCAGCATGAGGCGAAGATTCGCTCTCTCACAGAGTACATGCAGAACGTGGAGCAAAAGAAGAGACAGCTGGAGGACAACTATGATGCTCTCAGTGAAGAACTGTACATGTTGCAGAACTCAGGTAAGACACAAACACACAATTACACATCTTATATTAGAGGGACATCTCATAGACACAATGTTTTTTTTATACAGAAGTGATTTAAACCCCAATTGTAACACTGTAAAATTATTATTATTATGAGAGGTGTTTTTCAACTCTAACCCTTCCTATGCTCCAAACTCTGCACAGACCTTCAGACTCTATGACGGATTTCCAAATCGGCCAATATTTTCATAGATTTCCCAACTTCAAAACATCTGACTGTAAAAACTCCAAGAGTTGTCAAGATACATCGCCCTGTGTAGTGTGAGACAGGATTCAGGATCCATGTGCAGATCTCTTTATTAAATGTAAAGCCTGAGGAAGTCCAGAAGATAGGCAGGAGTCGTTCACGGAGAATCAGAGAAGCAATAAACAACCCAACTACAGGCTAATAGAGAATCCAAATAGGAAGACACAAGAAGACAAACCAGTGGCAATGCTTAGAATTACAAAACCAGGGCTGACAAGACAAGGAGTCTTTTGTATTCCAGTGGCCAATATCCATCTATCCATTCATTCTCCAAACCACATGTCCTCTGTAGGGTCGCAGGAATGCTGGAGCCAAACAGCTAATATATAATCCAGTAGCATAGTAAATCATACTACTCTAAATTACATTTTGATTTCACCCGAGAGGGGCTCAATGCAATATAATGGACAAAGTACACTTGTCGTTGCTAATAAATCAAAATTTCTGTATTCATTAGTGTTCCACAAATCTTTTATCCATTCATTATCCTGGTGCTTGTCCGGGACCATGTCCTGGTGGCAGCAGGCTAAGTAGGGCCGCCCATACGTACTTTTCATCTGCAACTTACCGCAGCTTCTCCTGGGAGATCCTAAGGCATACGTGCCGGCAGCTATCCCTGTATATTGCTATACCCTGTATCCCAAGACTGGTTGCCCACTGAAGCTAAGCCTGGTTAGTACCTGGATGGGAGACCTCCTGGGAAAACTAGATAGCTGCTGGAAGAGGTGTTAGTGAGGCCAGCAGGGGGTGCTCACCCTGTGGTCTGTGTTGGTCCTAAGTGATGGGGAAACTATACTGTCAAAAAAGCACCATCCGCTGGATGGGACATAAACTCTAGGTCCTAAATCTCTGTGGTCATTAAAAATCCCAGGATGTCCTTCGAAAAAGTATAGGGGTCTAACCCTGGGATCTTGGCCAAATTTGCCCATTGGCCTTCTAATCATCCCAATATAAAGATTGACTTCATCTGCCTCCTCTCCACCAATAAGCTGGTGTGTGGTGGGCATTCTGGTGCAATATGTTAGATCTCAGTTGGATATGTCCGGAACACCTCCGCCGGGAGGCATCCTGACCAGATGCACGAACCACCTCAACTGCCACCTCTCGGTATAGAGGAACAGCGGCTCTAATCCAGGTCTCTTCCGGATATCAGAGCTGTCTCGGGAGAAAAATAATTTCAGACCATAGCTGACCATAGGTGAAGGTCAGAACATAGATCATCTGGTAAATCGAGAGCTTCACTTGCGGGGCCCTGCTCCTGCTTCACCACAACAGTCCAGTACAACGACTGCATTGCTGTGTTCACAGCACCGATCAATCTGTCAATCTCATGATCCGACCGGCACCCACTCGTGAACAAACCCAAGATATTTGTTCTCCTCCACTTGGGGCAGCAACTTACTCTCTACCTGAATCACCTAAACATGCTGGAGGGGTTTGAGTGTCCCAGTGACCATTTGCTGGACCTTTAACTACTGGTAAGTTCTCCCTAGGCAAATTGGTCCCAGATGAGAAGCCAGACAAAGTGTGACCCAATACATCCCCTATCCTGCCTGGAAGATAGAAACCATAGGCCCTCTCCTGGATCCAGGCCTGGGAGAGGAGCTCTCAGATGAACGTGGTGACCAGGATATGGTCCAATCTGAAAGAATAATGTGGGGCCTTCCCCTTTTGGGCTTACCACCTGCAAGGAAGCAATTAGGGAACCGGTGAAATGTGCAATAGATGGCACCTACTAAAGATGATAACGATTACATGATTCATTTGTGGTTGTTTATTCTTATCCAGTTTTCAAAGAAAAAGTAATTAGTAGATGATAAATGATAACACACCTCTACGCTGCTGCAGGGACCAGCGCCATCTGTCGGTCAAAACAAAAAGCACACGATTGGGGCTCGTTTTAATTTCCCACATTAGGTATTATTTCACTTTGCTGTAAAAAAAACAGGAACTCCAGCCAGGAATGGACTACCAAAAAAGGAGACTTTCCCAGGAAACAAGGATGTTTGGTCTTATGGTCGTTCTGTCCATTTTTCTGGCTGATTGTGAAAGTGGTAAAAAAAATTAAAGCTTTTAAAACTTTCAGACTGCTTTCACACGGAGAAAATACATGGATAATGTGTCCTGGGATTTGTCCTGGCTTTTGTTCACACAGGATGCTTCCAGGACTGATCCTGGCAATATTACTAGGTCCCCATCCCGGGATCGATCCTGGAATCAATCCCGGGATGTGTTTGCGTTCACATAGAAGGCACTCTGGCAATTTTCTGGGATCAACGCACTGTGTGAAAGGGGCTCTTGACAAACCTTTTTTATTCTTCTTCTAAGCTTTCGGCAAATTCCACTGTAATCTACATCTACCAAATTCAGAACTGTCTGAAGGTCTGTGCTGACTTAGCATGATATATCTTTTCTAAATGATTGTTCTTACGGGTTTCCTCTATCGGAACTTCGAAGTTGCTAAAAATCTGATAGACTGTCACTGACGGAACATGCCCAAAAGGATTAGTTTCAGATTCAGCTCACTTCTGTACTGCTGCTGTTCACTGTACTGCTACATTAATGGTTCTATATATGTTTATATCAGAGAGTCATGTGGCAGATCTGGATGGAGGAGAGAAGGCTGACAGGGAGGCTGATGGGAAAGTAAGTCGGACATACATGGGTCTAGTATTTAATACATAAACAGTCCTGTGACTAGTGCAAGGAACACATACATGTTATGATAAGAGAGATGTACATGATGTGGTTATTATTCAAAATAAGTCACTAGCAGCATTCAAGCACATGGACACTAGGAAGGTGTGTGAAATAGTATTGGACTCTTGTCACATGAGTTGTGTTTATTTGTGTGTGTTGTTTTTGTAGAAGTCCGCTGGTCGTCCAGTTCTCCATGCAGAGTCTCGTCAGAAGCAGCTCAGCCATCTGCGGGATGAGATTAATGAGAAACAGCGACTCATTGACGACCTTACCGAGTCAGTCTCAGTTCTATAACACTATTCCTGTATAGATGAGCATGAGTGCCTTCTGATAGCATTACACACTGTATTATAATCACTGAATGTTGTAAATGAGGTGCTGATGGTGTCACAATGTGTCTTACAGTAAGAATCAGGCTCTAGAGCTGGAGCTGGCTCATGTGCGGTCCAGTTTCAGTAACCTGAAAATGCAGGACGACACCAAGAGCGCCTGTCTGGAGCAGCTGTCGTACGTTTTTCTGCTATTGCACAAATACATTGATTGTAAAGCAACTGTTTGTTTGATCATGTTGTGAGTGTTAAAGAGGACCTATTGCGAAAAGTTCCAAAGTCCCTCCAGCGGGAGTTCTTCTCTATATCAGTGTCAGTTTTTCTGAACTCCCTGAAACGCCTCCATCTTGAGTTTTCTTCACAATATTCCTCATTTAAATAATTCATATGCAGAATAAAGGGGCGTGTGTTGAAACTGGCAGTTATGGTAAGGGACGGTAAGGGTTCCCAAACACCAATCACAACACACTGCTCCAGCCGACCAATCAGAGCACATTGTGCTTTTCAGAAGGAGGAGCTTCACAGAGACAGGAACTAAACAGAGCGTTACTGACAGACTGGGAAGAGAAGGAGCTGCAACAATGGAGAATATGAGGAAAACTATGAACATTCGAGCAGGAAAACCTGTTCTAGTAGAGCACAAAAACAACATCAAGACTATGTAAAAGGGCATAATAGGTCCTCTTTAAGGGATGCTACAGTGTGCAATGAATGCTTAATGCGTGTTAAAGTTTGAGTTTTCTCATCAGGTTTCAGCAGGAGAGACACGAGCAGTCCAAACAGGATCTCAAGGGCCTTGAGGAGACTGTTGTACGTTTCTCATACAAACTCCTTTTTTGTTTTACATCATTCTCATCTGAATTTGTGCACCATGATGATGTAATTTTAGAGTGTTTACTGAAAGCTGATCACAGTATCACAGGCAGAAATATGTTATTTATAAATTTATACGTGAGTCTACACATGCAACCATAAATACACATTACTAAAATAACAATTGGAGAACAGCCAAATCACTTATTGTCATAATGAAGTATCTTTTTAGTTTCATATTTTATCTGTCAACACGTCTGTCTCTTCACTGTGTTCCTGTTGATACCAGACTTCCATATTTGGCACTACATCCGCATATGTCATAAATGACATCATAACTGTGGTTTTCTGGCCATGAGCTCCCTCTGCTGCTCTGGCTGAAAGGATAACAGTAACAGTGAAACACTCACACCTCCTCAGATCACATAATTTAGTGAAAAATTAATAGAAATAATTTTTTCTTAAGAAATGTGACAGAAACATATGAGAATGCATCAATATTTTTCTAAATGTGCACACTTTTGGACTGAGAGCTCTACTGGAGTTGTTTAGTGCAGACCTGTGATCACAATATGCACTGAATAAGTACATGTCCTCGTTTTATTTAAAATAATGATAAATAACAGCTACTTACAGTTTAATATGACTTTATAAACTTTATACATGTTAACATGAGTGGCGATACTCAGAAATCATCTCATCTTCTTCAGAAGTCAATCATCTTTAGGGCCATGTCCTGAAAATGAATGTGTTAATAACCAAAACAGATATTTCACTTTCATCTAGTTGTTTGTGTTCTCATGTAGCTGCTTCTTTCTCTGTCTCAGGCTCGGGAACTCCAGACCCTCCACAACCTGCGCAAGCTGTTCGTTCAAGACCTCACGACTCGGGTTAAAAAAGTCAGTTCCACATGTGAACATGGATATTTTGCTTCACAAATGATCCACTGTTGTGTGACTTTCTGACATGTTTTCCTTACACAGAGTACAGAAATTGGACCTGATGATAGTGGGGGGTCTAACACTCAGAAACAGAAGATTTCCTTTCTTGAAAACAACCTGGATCAGCTTACAAAGGTTCATAAACAGGTCAGGACGCACTTTCAGAATATATTTCTGTAAATGAATTCTTAAGGCCTCGATATTCTCCCGGCAAATTCTTTTTTGTTATTCACTTAGGGGTAAAAAGAAGTTTGCAATACCGCTGCAGTGATTATACTGTTAGCAAACATCTCGACACCACCCACATTTAGATGAATATGTAAATCCATCTGTTGTGTAGAAAACAGCAGTTCAGAAAGCATCTGATCATAGTGATGTGGATGTTTGCACCCGCTCTGCAATTGACCCTTCGCAAACACCCGCGGACGTCAGTACACACCATTTTTCAAGTTTAAGTCCACCGAGGTTAATCTTCTAACTCCTGACTGCTTTGTCTGACAAAATGGCGGATTCGGCATTCTGATTGGTTAGATCGCTTGTCAATCAAACTCCCTGCGAAGGGTTAATTCAGCTCTCCAGTCACGTCATGTTTATTTAAACGATTTCGCTTTAAATATATCAGGGCCTTAACATAAATTGTTGCATTCAGTTAAAAGTGACAGTTTTCATAAGAATCGATTTACCTTTTTTCCTTTTTTGTGTTTCATGAATGAGAACTGTTGTATTTGTATGAATCTTAGTATTAAAACATTAACAGCTACAGCTTTCCAGATGTGATTCATGTATTGTTTGATATTTCCAGGCTTAAATTCTAAAATAAAAAGATACATATATATTTGTTACTCTAAATATAACAAATAATGTGTACAAATAGTGCATACCCAACAAACCATGAAATTAAAAGGGTTAGTTCACCCGAAAATTAAAAATCCTGCCATCAGTTACTCATAAGACTTTCCAAACCCATTAGACTTTCATTCATATTCAGAACATAAATGAAGATTATTGTAATATTTTCAATGGATGGACAAAAATGATATGTTCCAAGTTTCAAAAAGCTCCTAAAGAGGTTGTAAAAGTAATCCGTATGAATTGATTGGTTTAATCCAAGTTTTCTGAAGAGAAATGATTGTTCACAACATACACAGATTTACACTGTTTCAGTTTTGAGCAGGAACAGAGTACAAGCTCCTGCATTTCATAATGTTGTGTCCCTTTATGTATATTTATGATAATACTAATTACTGATGAAAATGTTTGTGCAGCTGGTACGTGATAATGCAGATCTGCGGTGTGAGCTTCCGAAGCTGGAGAAGCGTCTTCGTTCTACGGCTGAGCGGGTTCGGGCGCTGGAGACAGCACTGAAGGACGCTAAGCAGGGCGCCATGAACGACCGCCGACGCTACCAGCAGGAGGTGGAGCGCATCCGTGACGCCATGCGCCTGCGCTATCCTTTGCGGCGTCCCAACGCTGCTCAGATCGGTACTGCTGCGTCTCAATATGATGTGCACAGTGCATTTACATGTAAAACATTTTAAAAAATAAAAAGGTGCTTCTCATGTTTTAGTTCATGATGTGTTTGTTTTAACCTCTGACAGCTAAGCCAGTGAGACCTGGACACCATGTTGCAGCCACATCCCCCACCAGCTTCTCCACACGCGCCAGCAAACCTGCCACATCCTACAGCAATGCCCTCTTCCTGCAGGAGGAGAAAACTGCGCTTCAGAAAACCAACACGTGAGTGTCAGTCCTCGCTGTCCTGGTCCTGTCTGTCTCTCGTCTTCTCCTCCTCTCATCTGCCCTTTGTTCATTTCAGTGTTGGATACAGCACTGTGAGATCCACAGACATACCGAGCTCCTGTCCGCTCGACGTGGAGAATGGTAAGTGTGAGTGCTTTGACGGCACCAAAAACAACAGTTTTCCACTGGAAATGTTGTTGGTGCTCGTACTTGTAATTCACAAGTATCAATTTGATATTTGGAAATAAACTTATTTTATTCTAGATGAACTGGGAAAATAAAGTTACAGATGGAACAGGTGTCTGTCACCTAAATTCGTGTGTAGATGTAGACCAGGGATCGGCAACCTTTTGTCATGAAGTGCCGTTTTTAATTTGCTCCAGTTGAAAATCTCCAACATTGATAGCAACAGCTTCTTTTCTCTTGGAGAACGACTGGAGCTGAATTCTGCAGGAAAGCGACTCTCCAGAAACGAGGAACCCTGATCGAAATAAAATACGTCCATCTCTCTTTCTCTCTCTATTTCTCATGTGACAGTGCCATAGTTCCCATATCATGGGAAAGATCTACACTCTTGAAAATAAAGGTTCCTTAAGGTGGTTTCCTGCCATAGAATCCTTGTTTTAAGAATCTTTCAGTGAACAGTTCCTAAAAGAACGATTGTTTCCTTAGAGTGAAGAACATTTACATAGTCTAAAGAACTTTTTTCCACTATAAAGAAAAAATCATGCAATGGAAATTATGCCCCTTTTACCAGATGTAATATAAGTCTCTGTTGTCCCCAGAATGTGTCTGTGAAGTTTCAGCTCAAAATACCCCACAGATCATTTATTATAGCTTGTCAAATTTGCCCCTATTTGGGTGTGAGAAAAAACACACCGTTTTTGTGTGTGTCCCTTTAAATGCAAATGAGCTGCTGCTCCCGCCCCCTTTCAAGAAGAGGGCGGAGCTTTAACAGCTCAACAACAACAAAGCTGGAGAATCTCATGCAGCCAAAATGAGGATTGTCAGTAACGGTGTTCAGCCTTACATTGTTCAAACCGGAGTCGACACTGATGGAGAGACTCGGGAAGAAGTTACAATGGTTAGTGGATACATTTATGTAGTTGCTGTGGAGTTGATTCAAATCTTTTGTGCAAAACCCCTATGGACGCCCACTACACACAGCATATCTGTTTGCTAAACAGAGCCATACACACCAGGCTAACATTTATGTAAATGGTCTCATTTTTTATATACTTATAGGTAGTAGAATGTCTAAAGTGGACCAGTGAAATAAAGTGTAACTGTAGAGTGTAGATTTGTTTTGTGTCCGTTTACCCAGAGATCCTGTTATTGTAAAATCTTCACCTCAGGCTTCTGACGTTACAGACAAGCAGGTTTAAAAGGCCAGAAGCAGCTTTTCATAGACACTGTATGTTTTGCTAAACAGTTGTAACCTTTTATTCTGTTTTATGCTTTTCAGGAAATAGCACAGACATTAATGATAACAGGTAAGTGATGGGATTAGTTCCAATTAGCTTGTTTATGTTGTTATGTTGAAATGTTTGAGCTTTACACGGACTGCTTCTGTGTTTCAGGAATGATGTTCACTGTGGCAGCATGGTAGACGATGCTTCACGAATCTACATCATGCAACAGGAGACTGCCGCCAGTTAATCATTTAATGTAAGCAAACACAAACACGCACATAAATAGCTAAGAAACTAATGATTTCATCAGTGTATTCTGCAAATTGTCCTTTTGTCCCACTTTCTCCAGATATTCCAGTTGTCTGCATGCAGCCGTTCAGCCTTCGCCATCTCCTCCAGAACTTTAATTCCTAGACTTCTTGGCTCTGCACTGTCTTATATTGTATGGAATATCCCTATCGTTCATGCAGAGTCACATCATGTATCCTGTCTCACGTATCTCACTGTTGCATGTTTGTCTGTTTAGTAAGAAAACAGCTCATAGGTTGTAAATGAACCCTCACACACAGTAGATATTTGAATACACACATCTGTATTGCTTGCATTATAATACAGGAGAGAACTAGAAATATTTCCCTTTAGTCTTGCTGAGCCTTAAAGACAGACGGTTCAATATTGTGAAGATTCACATATAACAGTGTGTGTGTTTCATTGTGTAGATTTTGATAATATTATATTCAAGTACTGACTACCTCCAATTGTGGGAAAAAAACAAAACCTTTTCAGTAATATTTGATTTGCATTGGATTTGATATGATTGGGATGAAAATTGCTGTATGTCAAGGGAACATATCATAGAGATTTACAGATGCTGCAGTTCTGAAACACTCCAAATGTGTCAGTTATTCTGCCAGATATTCTGACCAATCACAGCTCTGATTTCTCTCGCAAAATCCTGATCAGCCAATCAGGATGACAGAATGAAGAGCGTCTGTGGCCTGTATCTGTGTGATGTTTCCCTGCAGGATCTCGTAAGGTTTCTCTGTCAGATGAATGCGTGACTCCATTCCTTACACTTTTCTTATAAATCTCTTTCAGGATGTGTTTAGACTGATTCACTCATATATTTAGCAAGACAATGAATGCCTGAGGCCGCAGAAACTGTATTATGATGAAGGTTTAATCAGATTTAGTTGACACTGAAATGCTTGCTTCTCTCACTTCTTCCCCAAGTCAAACCTCTGTCGTCACCATTAAGAAGAGTAAATACTTCAGAAACAGATGAAGAGAGTTTGTGCAATAGCTCATCTGATTTACTCGAGATATCCTTATTGAAGGTTGTTTTATGTGATATATATGTACAGTGTGCTAGTTTGCTGGAAGCTGATTCGAGAAATAAATGTCATTCAAAGAAAACTGATTCTTCATTTTTTTCCCCATCTTGAAGAGGTGAGAAAAATCTTGTCTCTTTATATAGGGCATTAGTCAACAACACAAAACAGTGAATAAATGAGGCATTTATATAGCGCTTTCATATGTACTACTGTACACCCAAAGTGCTTTACACTCATATCAGGGGTCTCTCCTCATCCACCAACAGTGTCCAGCATCCACTCGGATGATGTGACAGCAGCCAGAGTACAACGGCACCATTGCACTCAGTACACATCAGCTGTAGGTGGAGAGGAGAGAGAGTGATAGAGCCATGGAGGCCATGATTGGTAAAAGCCAATGGAGGGAATTTGGCCAGGACACTGGGGTTATACCTCTACTCTTTACGAGAAGTGCAATGGGATTTTTAATGACCACAGAGAGTCAGGACCTCGGTTTAACGTCTCTTCCAAAGGACGGTGCTTGTTACAGTACAGTGTCCCCGTCACCATACTGGGGCATTAGGACCCACCCCCTGCTGGCCTCACTAACACCTCTTCCAACAGCAACCTAGTTTTCCCAGGAGGTCTCAAATCCAGGAACATGGATTTGATCAGGATTCAGATTAGAACATCAAACAGGTTCTCCGCACTCAGTGATGCACCCACTGAGAATCCTGCTGAAAGTGCCCTAGTTATTGGCGATTCTATTACACAGAACGTGAAAATAGAGACACCAGCCACCATAGTCACATGTTTGCCGGGAGCCAGAGCTCCTGACATCAAAGCAAATTTAAAAGTGCTGTTTAATGCTAATCGTAAATTATCGTAAAAGATTATTATTCACGTCAGCACAAATGACATTCAACTTCGCCAGTCGGAGATCACTAAAATTAACATTAAAGAGGTGTGTGAACTCGTAAGTATAATGTCAGAAACAGTAATTTGCTCTGGTCCCCTTCCTGTTCGTTGGAGTGATGAGATAGTTAGCAGATTATCATCACTCACTGGCTGGCTGTCTAAGTGGTGTCCGTAAAATAATATAGGTTTCATAGACAATTGGAAAAGTTTTAGGGGCAGACCTGACCTGTTGAAAAGAGATGGTATTCATCTCTCCAGTAATATGGCACATAACTGTGCATTCATGGGTTGGGTTAAAAGGGGCTATGTATCGATAGTAGAGTAACCGATCAGGAACACTGCAATTGGCTGCTGACATGGCCTAAGAACACGCACAGTTTTTCTCTGCAGCAGAGCAAGAGCTTTTGCAGAATTCCAGACCATAATTAAAAAGCTGCAAAAGCTGCAAAAGCCAGGAGGGAGGGCAGGCAAAAAGTAGTAGACAAATTAAATGCGCAAGTACTTAGTATATTACATGTTTTTATCACTTATTAAAGTATATTACATTTTAAAAAATTGAAAAAAATATAAATTGTATAACTACTTTATCATCTCTGATATTAGAGCCACCACAGGACCCACTAGAACATGGGAACAAGTAGAAGTAAAATACAAAAACATTCTACAAATTGGTAATCTTTACTACTTTACTACTGTTTTTGGTCTCTTTCAAAAAGAGACTATTGAAATAATGTGTTGTCTGGTTATAACACTTTTACACAGCCAACACTTTTACTTGTTCCCATGCAAGTGGTGGCTGAAGCATGTGCAGTAAGTGGACTTGTTGATAATATAATATAATATAATATTTATATCTATTCTGACTGCAGTATGAGTTGCAGGAATCCACACCTGTAGAGAGGTGGGATACAGAGGTGGGCAGTATTGTATTTTCCTCTTTATTTTTGTTGTATGAAAAATGTATTGACAGTTCTATGTCTTCTGTGCAAATGGCACAGGGTGACATCCGTTCCCACTATAAAAGAAGCCTACAACATAAGGTTGAATACTGCGAGTTAAAAAAAAGCACTGAGGGCAAATTGAGGGGACAAATAGAACTTCAAGCCCTAAAGAAGAAAAAGGTTCCACTAGAGTTGCTTCAAAAGGAACTTCAGAGTAAGAACAAATTCACTTTAACACATTTTCACACAATTGTTGACCTTGCATAAATATCTTTTTTATTCCTTTTTTTTTTTGGCAGGCAAAACGTAACTTTATTTGTATTATTTTTTCAAAGTCAACAAAATAAAACTCATGGAAACCATATTTGTTGTGTGATTTTTTTTATTTTTTTATAAATACTTATGAAAAATTGTGTACTACTATTCTGTCCTGTGCAGCTCTGCCACTAGGCTGGTCCAAGTGCACTGGCTGGAGGTCATCATCAGGCTGCATCTCCACCACAGGTGTCCTCTCCTTTCTAATGGTGGCAATGTTGTGTAATACAGCACATGTGACAATGTCACATGCCCTGTCCGGTGCAACCCTCAGACTCCTCAGACACAAATATTTCCTTTAGTTGCTCAAAGGTCATTTCAATGCGTGCCCTTGTCCTGGCTAGAGTTGCATTGTAACGTGTTTGACATCCAAGGTTTGGGTCAGGGAATGGTGTCATAAAGTAATGCCTGCAGGTATAGCCCGTCTCCAACCAGGATCCTGTCGTAATCACCTGTATAATGGAATACCAATTCTGTTAGTATGTAACACAGTGAGCTGGACATTTATATTTTCCTTACCATGTACAAATAATGTGCATATAAGTGACTCTAAAAAGTCTCGAGTCATTCACCTGGCCATTTGGCTTCCACTTTGGTGATATGGTACAGAGAGTCACACACCATCTAAGAGATCTTATTATTATACTTCAATACAATTCTTTTATTATATATTACAACATCTAAAACATTAAGGATCATATTAGTAAATCACCTGCACATTTATACTGTGAACCCCCTTTTGGTTTACAAAATCCCCTTCATTAGGGCCTGGGAGGGCCTTGATGGGAATGTCTGTGCAGTCTATGGCACCAATCACCAATTAGGGAAGCCGCCCCCCCGTTTCGTGACGAACGATGATGGAGAGCAGATCATTCAGAAGAAATGTGATGCAAACAATGGATAATTATATCAATCATGGATTTAATGCTTTCGTGGACAAAAAGTACTGTTTTTTGTTTTGCAATGGACATTTTACCCAAGTGCCACGGATTGGATTCATCTCCTATTTCATTATAAAGGTAGAAGTTCCGTTTGATTTTTCGTTTTCATTTTTATTTGCACACCCCACACAAATTAATTACTGGTGTTGGAGCATCTATATCTTATTAAAAATAAATAAATAAATAAAAACACCGTAGATTGACAGTAAATCTTTATAACTTTCTAATGATATAGCTTGTTATCTTTATTAATATTTTAGATAGTAAGATAGATAGCTCCTGCTAACATGGTCACGTCGAGCTAGGTGGGCGTGGTTTCAGCAACCAGTCACATGGGCAACTACCACATCCCGCCTCTTCGCCCATTTTCCCTTATCCGGGAGTGACGTGCGGTGACGCGCTGCTAAGATGGCAGCGGCCTCATTTTCGCTTCAAACTGCTCTTCAGAACTTTATGGGTGACGTCACGGACACTACGTCCATATTTTTTTACAGTCTATGATCGCAACGCAATGTATACAGTTTATGCTGTGGTTAAAGCTCGACTCTGACGAGTCAAGCTTTTAATGTGGGGTTACAACAAATTAATAAGGCAAATTACACCCTCACAAGAAAAACAATATCTCTCCACCAAAAGGATGGGCCGGGATGCCGGGTCACACCCCTACTCTTTTCGAAGGACATCCTGGGATTTTTATTGACCACAGAGTCAGGCTGCTGGCTGGTAGTCCCTGACCACTTATTTGACACGTATGACAACACTTTTTCATATGTTGCTGAGCCCTGTTATGAGTTGTTTCTTCAGTGTGTGTTAGATTTTTAAAAGTAGGTTCTGTCTATTTTGTGTATAATCAATTAAAAACTATTTTTGTGGTTGTCTTGTTTAACTAAATATTGTAGAGGTGTCCAAGCTTGAGGATTTGGGTATGGAAACAGCCATTTTGTCATTTGACCGCCAAAAGTCCAGCTTAGAGGTGTATGAACTGAGCAGCAAAGAAGCCACTGATTTCCTTGACTCAGACACAGTGAACAACTTTGCACTGCATTTTAAAGGTATTGGTTATATGAAAATACACAGAAATGGACTCAAGCCCGTAATAGCGCAAATATACACAATACAGTTTTATGAAATTAATCGTTGTCTGTTGTTACATCTGTAGCCAGCTCCTCAGCCGCTACACCCAGTACCAAAGATCAAGTCAGTGTGCTGCAGGAAAAGTGCAAGATCTGTTCAACCAAAAATATAATAATCATATGTTCAAATACATTTAAGACTGATGTAAAGAAACTGCTTATCTTGATAACCTAATATACCTTCATGAATCCATGGCATTATTATCAAATTAATAAATTATTTCTCTAATGTACCTGTCACAGACACGTCAGGTTCCAACCTCAACCAATCACAGCGCACACCATCTCCAGAGTACTGATCACCGCCACCTGCACCTCATCACCTCACTCATCACCAGCACCATAAAGAGCACACACACACAGCACTCCATGTCCGGTCTCGTTTGCATATACTCCCTGTTATGCTTACCTCAAGGACTCCTGTTCGTATACTCACCTGTCTCCAGCGTGTCTCCTTCCCTCTGTGTGCCTCGTCTTCTGTGTGGGTGTGCTCCAGTCAGCTCCAAGTGTCTCCAGCGATCTCCAAGCTCCAGCGTATATCAACCTGCAACGAAAAGGACAGTAACTATTCCCTATATTACCATCTGAACTTCATCTGCATCCATTCTACTCACCTGTTTGATATCCCTTGCTCTACTGTGGTCAATAAACTACCCATACCTGTTTACATATGTGTCTGCCTCCTGTGTACCGTAACAGTACCCATCAACCAATAGGTTATGACACCTTACCAAAATGACTGTTTGCAGCCTGTACACTGGCTATCAACTAGACGGGAGAGCCACAATTGTCGTGTGCATGCATGAGTGTGCTTGTGTCCTTCAGAGGAGGCCGGAGGTACTGGAAGGCTCTACCAGTCTCTGGTGAATCAGGGCATGAACATAACAGTTGCTAACTGCCCAACAGCCTTACCTTCAAGAAGCCTTTCTTTTTATGGAAGGAACCAATTGGAAGCCATTTTGAAAGCTGCTGAGATCTCATTTGAAATAAGTACGTGACATAACCAGTGGTTGTGTTTCTCCACTTGTGTTTTGGCAGACCATTTGGCTCTATGCAAAGTGAGGAAAATAAGTTAACTAAAGAATAATACAGGCCTACATGTGATTTCTTGTATAGTGCTGGGCCATTGAATCTCTCTCTGTCTCTTCACCCCATCCGGTCGAGGCAGATGGCCGCCCACCCAGAGCCATGGTTCTGCTTGAGGTTTCTGCCTCTTAAAAGGAAGTTTCTCCTTGCCTCTGTCGCCTAGTGCTTGCTCATGGTGGGAATTGTTGGGTCTTTGTTAATAATATAATAAAGAGTATGATCTAGACCTACTCTGTTTGAAAAGTGCTGCAAGATAACTTTTATGAATTGGTGCTATATAAATAAACCTGAATTGATTCAGGTTATAGATTCTGTGTGTGTCTTTGACAGTTTGTAAGGGATGTGACACTATTTCTCATTTTGACATTATAATGCAACAAAATTTCTAAAAAGGCACCTCTCCAGAATATCCTATAGTTGTTTAGTTGAATGTGGCCCTTGGCAATGGTTTTCATCTTTTTCATGCTCAAACTATTCACTAATTAAATTCTATGTATATAATTTCTGTGAATTATATTCCTTCATTGATACTGCTGTGTGATTAATTTTTTCTTCAGTAATGCAGGAAGACCAATTATTTGTTATGCTATGCTACTTAAGTGTTTTTTTTTGTTTTGTTTTCCCTAAAAATATCAATCAGATGCAGCACAATGCAACCCCACCTACATGGCAGAGGGAATGTCAGAGCACATGGACGCAGAAGGTATGCTGAGTTTTATGAATTTACTTTTAAAAAGAGATGCTGACTCTAAAGCATCAAGTTTTCTGTGCATCTATTTTTTCCACAGGCACAATGAATGATATCAAGGGCAGATGGGCCACATTGGGGGAAGATAAAAAGCAGAAATACTTTCAAGAGGCAGCAGCACTGAGGGCACATGGGCAGACACATGACCTGAGCCCTGAGATGAGGGATGCCCATTTGACACAAAGAGAAAAGCTCACTTGTTTGAAAATTTCAATTTATGGATACAATATTTATGCAGGTGACATTAAACGGCATATGTAAGGTTGGTATTCTTATCATTTTACATTTTGAATTGGCTGTTGAGATTTAGATGCAAATAATGGGACTATTTGTAATCAATGCTTTACTAATTAACTATTGACAGTATAAATGCTGACAAGAACAGATATGGCCCCAGAAGCACAGGCTAAAAGATTTTAAAACGGAAAAGCATGGCTTCGTCGTAGAAGAGTCTGGGTGCTGACAGGGTTCCCACGCGCCTTGAAAGTCCTTGAAAGTACTTGGATTTCAGACACATGAATTCAAGGCCTGGAAAGTACTTGAAAGCAAATATTGGTCCTTGAAAGTGCTTGAATTAAATTTGAAATACATTTTGTGAAAATGTATTATAAGATGCCCCTTTTAGTCCTAGTATATTTGTTTCAGAATATTATTTTACAATCAGTTTCCGAGTGTTTTACATTGATCGGGTATCGTCCGGACGGGACCGATCCAAGTCCGATACGGTGTACTATTTTGTTATTGTGTTAAGCTCCACAAAAGGCACAAAAACATTAAAAAGCACCGTAAAGTATCTGTGCACTATATTCCAGGTGTTCTGAAGCCATTCCATGATTTAATTTGAGGTACAGATGAATATTTAAGTGTTTAAATTAAAGTTCTCGTAAATGCCTCCCTCCGCTGCGGCTGTCAGTCATTCTCCATTCAGCATTCAGACTGCGTGTCGCGTTCGGTTACGACAGTCAAGATGAATCAATGTTTCTATTATTATACTTAATCTGTAGACAACGATACCGGTAATACAATACGCATCAATATATCTTCACTTTGTGCTTTGAACTTTTCACTGCGGAGCGCTGCCGCTGCACTCTGTGACCCCATGATACTTTAAGCGCATCGTTCTGCACACGGGATGCGCATAAGCGCTTTGTGCCGCTCTGTATGGGAGCCCTTCATATTACAGTTTTTCTCAGTCGCTTTGGTGAATTTCTCACATCACTATTTACATTTGCACAACAGTTAGTTCAACCTCCACAACATTTAGTCATTTGTGCACATCATAGTAGCAGTTTCTCATTCCTTCGAACAAATTGCAAATGCTTTTGGACATGCATCAATTGCTTTCATACAACGGAAAATTATCGTTTAACGTGACCGTCACATCCCGTGAGGCATACAGTTTTTTTAGGTAATTTAGCACTTTTCTTATTACTTGAATATCGGATCGGTATCGGCCGATACTGAATCTCAGGTATCGGAAGCGAAAAAGGCGGATCGGTGCATCCCTAGTGTCAAAATATTAAATGCACGCAAGAGCCTTAAAGGGACAGACAACAAATGATGTGACTTGTCCTTAAAGGGATAGTTCAACCAAAAATGAAAATTCTGTCACTCTAAACTAGATCCAAACCTGTATTAAGTTACCCATTTTCTTAAAAAAAAAAAAAAAACAACTTGTATGTAAACAGAAGAAATGTATTCGGGTTTTTAAACAACTTCTACCTTGAGTAAATAATGATTGAATTTCCCCTTTTTTCAATTTCTTTAATACAGTAGCTTTAACAAGAAACTCATAAGAGTTGTGATATATAAATTGCAATTCTGATTTTTTTTCTCAGAGGTGCTCATTTATATCTCTCAATTCTGACTTTCTTTTCTCAGAATTGCAAGCTTATATATGATGTTTTATTAACAAAGTTTGGGAGGAGCATGTTCAGATAATGAACCTAATTAGCACAGGTGGAGAGCATTCAGTTAATCAACTCAACCATTGTCAAGGAGTATGAATTCACCTCTGTTCATCTGAGAGTTTATCAGCATCCCACCTCCACCCCATCTCCTCACTCATAGTTCTATCTACTTTTACCCCATCGGGTGGAGTACTCTGGATTTGGGCCAAAATTTTGAGCTTGAAGCCCTCTCCCCGGACAGCACACCAAATGTGCATAACTTTACTTTATTTAATTATATGGATATGTGAACTATAATATATTGTATATATTGACTTTAAGCCACAATTACGATCCATATAATCCTTTTTTTTTCACTCAATTGCAAAATGTATTTTTATAATATTCTCTCTATATTATGATTTTACTCAAGTAATGATTCATAAAAAATGAAAACCAAAACTAGTATGGAATAATTGTTAACATTAGGGATAAGAAAGCTGCAAACACTTTTAATTTATTTCCAAAATTAATGTACAAATTATTTTGTTCCTCTTCCGGGTTAAAATGGATGCAAATGCAATAAGATGACTAAAATGTTAAGTACAGTAGAGGTCTTTCATGACGCTCCATATGTAATGTGAATTTGATAGGTGCTTGATATAAAATAAACAGTGCTTGAAAAAGTTCTTGAAAGTCCTTGAATCTGGTGTTCATGAAAGAGTGGGAACCCTGTGCTGAACTGGCGTAACTGCAGTCCAGCCTTCTGAGCCTATCAGTAGGTGCAGTAGGCCCCCATATCTATGAGCTGATAACCACTGATAACACCCATTCAATCGAGTGATAACATTTGAAACAGGAGCCAGGATCGAGAAGGTATAGAATCCAAAATTTTCCTATTCAATGAAATTACATAATGCCCAATGTCACTATATTAAATAAAATTCATTATATTTTGAAATGGCAGTTTTGCATTCAGACCAATAATTGCTTGAGTGTAATTTCAAACTGCCAAATTCCAGGCAGTTTACAACATTATACAATACAGTTACTTTATCTTAAAATATATTTTGGATGCTAATGTGTGAGTCTGTTCAATTGTAATTTACAAGAGATTTGTAAGATACAAGGGATTCAGACAGTAAATGAAAGGCAAGTGCAGAGAAGTTCTCGTACTTTCCTTATACAGTATGCTTGTTGAAAATATATTTTGAACTGTAATCTATTCTCCACAAGATGTTGCTTTACAAAAGTTGATTGGAACTGTCACAGAACTTGTAAAAGAAGTCAAGGAACTCTAGGAGGAATGTCAGGAATTCTTTAGACAGTCCTTCAAAAGCAACCTCTGCTACCGTTGTCTGTCTCAGGGTGTTTTCACACCTATGGATCATTTGTTTTGTTCCGAAACAGGGACTAAATCTGTTACATTTATAAAGTGTTTGCGTGTGTCTCAACATTTACAAATAAAGCCACAACAAGCTTGTGGAGAAACCGGTGCTTCTAACGGTCGCTGCAGTGACGCAATGACTTTACCAGTCGGCGATTGGCTCTTATTTAAAAGGCGGGACTTATTCCGCCATATTGCGCGTTGCACTTTCTCCCATTCAAAACAATATGAGTGGCACGTCTTGTGCTATAAATGGCATTGCCTCCAAGGACAAAACACTTGGCACTACTGTAGATCTCTACACAGAATATTTAGGAAAACCGCCAGCATGTTTAGTATAGTTAAAAAAAAAACTGCTCGGTGTGAAATGACATGAACAAATTGAAAACATTTTTGTTTAACGCTCAGGCAGTGCATATTAAAATAAACTTCAGACTTGCATTTATAACACTTCATTCTTTTAGAAGAGTATGCCCAGTTTTAGGAGGTGCAGTTTGTCCACGTCCAGGGACAGACCAACTATCTCGACATCTTGCAGCCTAATATAACTCCTGTAATTGATGGACAGGCATGAGTGCACCTCCTTGCTTTACAATCACATGTCCTAAATGCAACTAAGGAGAAAATTTTTTCAATTCTGAAATGTGTTACTGTGAGCAATGTTGATATAAAACATGTATCTGTGGCTTTTAAATTATCTTTTTCAGATTACTGCATTGAGCGTCACTGAAGGAGTTGACATTAAGGATAGCGTTTGGCGGGTCATGAAGCAATGCTTTACCAACTCCCTTGCCAAACAACTAAACTGGCGAGGCATCAATGGGAAAACACCGGCTGCAGATGAATGATGTCATTACCGGTAAGTGTCACATTGTGCTGTCATTAGTCTAATAAGTCCATTCTCCATTTTATGCATGTTTGACGCACACTATATATTAATAGGTTTAACAAACGAATTATGTAATTATTCAAAAAGGTTTATCAAAAAAGAAAACAGTGAAGTGTAATTTTTGCATCCTCTAAAGCATTCTTGTGTTTAAATACACAAGAAATTTGTACAAACAATGTCATAGGAGACCTTAGTGAAACACTGCAACACATTGACAGATAAGAATGAACTTTTGTGGGATTCTAAGGAAAGTAGACATGCCAATATTCGGTAATATATATCATCATGTTAATGAATATGCACGGTATTGTTATCGTGGGCACTTCAAAATACCATAAATAATAATTTATTACCAATTATTAACATTTTTATAATGCATTTACAAATACTTTCTCCATCAACCGTATAAAATGCACAACACTGCTGCACATTGTGGCATCACATATTCTGAGTTGTGTTGCGGTAAAAACAGTAATAGGACAGTGTCAGTAGCTCACCAAGTGCAACCATTTTTATATTTTAATATGCACTACATGCCCTAATGATTAGAAATGTTCTGATGATTATTGTTATTGTTCAGTAAAACTTTGAGATATAGGACTTCATTAGTTAACATGTTAATTCATTATTACCAAACTGAAAATTTTACTTTATATTTTTTGTGTATTGTATTATTGTATTTATACATTGAAAGTTCTTTTTGTTACTGCAAAAAGAGTTCTTAAACCTGTTATACTATGACAATACTTTTTTTTGCAAATTATTTCAGTATCGTGATAATACTGTATACCGTGATAAAAGCTTCAGCAATTAATCACAACATGAAAATTTAACCATGATAAATGAAGCAGTCTTTCCCGCTGTTAAATTATATACTACATTCATATTAATGCTGCGGCAAATTCAAACGTGCGCTCTTTCTCTCTCTGTCTCTGGATTTCCCAGCGCTGTCTAGTAGGCGACCTGTTGTCAGTGTGTCGAGAGACCATATGAATTTTATAATAAAGCAGAGCGGGAATCAAGGCTTCAACTATGGTAAATAACATGCTCACTCACAGAACAGACACTACCGCTTTTTATATCACATTTCCCGTTATGAATTATGACATCATTTGGTTCGTTGGGCCGTTAACTGGGTCGGATTGCTTTCACATCTCAAGTGAACTGCTCCATTGCTGCTTTCACACCTGCCCAAACGAACCGCACTAAAGGGGGAAACGAACTCTAGTACGATTCAACCGAACTAAATGAGGAAGGTGTGAAAGCCCCCTCAGTCCCGCTGCACAATACTGATGTGTTGAAAATGCAGAGGAGATTTTTACAATCCAATGAAGCAAGGCAAATGATGGTTAGTGCTTTTATGTAGACCATTTAGTTATTAATCTGTTTTTGGGACATTTGTCTTATGTTCTCTCTGCTTTGTGTACACGTTTGTATGGCAGGTGGGATGCTTCAACACTGGAAATGACACATGCTTTCCTGTGCATTAACCAATGAGCTGGCATCTTCAATAAACTGGGCTGGGAAGATGGTTAAAGAGCAGTCAAGGCAACAGAAAGCATTCAAGGACACCTTTTGAATAGGTGTATATTTGGATCCTCAGGTAGCTACAGGTGTTTTCCTTCTAATTTAGTCTGAGCAAGACAATGACACCGAGGAAGAATTTGTGAAATTGGTGCTCATTACATGATTAAATTTTAGAAGTCTTTATTTTTCCATTCTGATTTTTCAGAACAGTATTTATTTTATGATCCCCGGATCCACATTAATAAAATCTGTTACAGGACAAAAAAAAAATCTGCCAAACAAAAAAATAAATGAGAGATTGGTGGAAAACATGAAGAGTGCACATAATTTCTGTAAACGTATAAATTCAGCTAGTGTTCTGTTACTATATTAAATATATGGAGCATGTTAAAGTTGGCCTTTGGAGCTTGATGAACTGTATGAAGTCTGTGTGTGTGTGTGTGTGTGTGTGTGTGCGCGTGTGTGTATATAAGTGTATACTTCCAGCATATAGGGACAGGTGGGAGATGAATCAAATACAATTTCTTTGTAAACTTTGTTCACAATTGCTTCTGCAAAAAAGGTTTCCAAAGCTTAATGTTTTACATTCAGCATAATTTCTAATAATGTCAGACTAATGTTTTTCCCCCGTAGTTCAAGATGCACAAATTGCATTTGGAAGATATCCACTTGAATATTTAAAGGTGAATATTTTTTCCAAGTGTTCTAAAAGGAAACTGTACTGCTACATCATTCATCTCCAGAAGACGGCCTGCATTATGATGCTGTTGGTCATATTTATACTAGTGTACTATTGTTTATGAGAATGTGTGAGCGGTCTTCATTTAGCTATACATTAAGTTTGTTGTGTGAATAAATGAAAGAGAACTTTACAATTGATTCTGCATGAATAAAAACACAAATCAAAACAAGTTTAAATCTGTGGCCTTCTCTCCTTCTCTCTCTCTAACATCAGCCTGTCAGTGAAAGGGATTATTTTATCCACGGATCTTTCTTTACACACTCATGCTGAAAATCTCTCCAATAATACATATTATTCACACAGACTTCAATGTCTGAGTAAGATTAAAGAGCATTTTAAAACAAAATTATCTGTTTTATTACAGTAAACAAACCTCATATCAAAGTTTTTAGACGGAGCTAGCACAACTCACCTCTCGTCTCTCGCGCTTCCCGCGAACTGAAGCAGAGCGACCGGAACCGGAACTCTTAAAGGAGCCACGCACCATATTTAGCATCCAGCCACTGAAAAATAAACATAACTATAGAAACATCTTAAATAAAAGAAATTAATATTAACATTAAAAGACTAAATTAAAAGAAATTTTAATAGTAATTTCCAGAATATAAAATAATTATATAAATATAAAATAATTGATAAAATCAAAGGGAGAGATTGAGTGAAATTAATTTAATATAACACCTGTTACTCATAGTAATTTCAGGCATTTTCCTAAACAGTTGACACAATTTGTTTACACATTAACGTATTGTCTGCTTACTTTTGAACCATTACAACTGGAATGGTTTAATCTATCTCAGACTAAAACACATGAGCTGTTTTAACTGAAAGCATATCTTAAAATATGTCAGTCTCATTATTTTGTCTCAAGATTCACACCTGTAATGTTTTTTCTAGGGTGTGTTTATAAAAATTACTTAAATATCCTAATTGAACTAATCCTGGCTTAATTTAAGCCCTGTCTGTGAAACTGGGCCATAATGAACTAAAACTGAAGCAATATTTCTGTAAACAATGCTGTAAAAAATGACTCATGTCAAGCACAAAGTAGATGTCCTGAACAACATAATGAATTCAACATAAGCGTATATAAACTTCTGATTTCAGCTCTAAGTTTGATCGTCATTGAAAGCAAACGTATAGAGACAAATTACGTTCAAATTGGGCAAATTAAATAGCTGGCTGTTCAGGATAAGCACCTGAATTTGTTACATGTGAACAATCATACAATATTGTTTGTTTGTTTGTTCTGAGCAGAAAACAGCAGACGTGTTCATGTTCACAGTCAGCTGCGGTGTGAAGCTTTAACTGAAGTGACCTGATCTGACAGCTCCCGCCTGATCGTTTTATTACAGTTTTATATGAGCAGCTTTATTGTGCTCGTGTTCAAGAGGCTGTGAGAGCAGCAGAATCCATGATGGTGTACAGAGGGACTGAGCACAGAGACGGGCTTATTCAGGACTTAATTTCTGGAAAAATACCAGTGATTTTTCTCAGTCATAAACAGCTGCATTCTGTTGTGCTTTTGATCAATCTTGGACTTCATTGCCTGGGAAATTCAGAAGAAAGATTCCCGTGTGTTCATGTGGACAGTTTGTGTGATTACTGTCCTCTTCCAGTATATCAAGCTTCAGGACTGAATGTTGTCTCCCTGTATCATGAAATATGCTTCTTCTAAATCACTACAGATATGGATAACGAAAGCTTACAACGTGAAATTAAGAAGACATTGCCTGAACTGGAGGTAAATCTACACAATCTTTTCAATACACACACAGCACCAGCTCTATGAAAATTAGCCTCCGGTTACTGAAGCTGTAGAAATACGACATTATGGTGTTTGTTAAAGGTGCCCTAGAACTTTTTTTTAAAAGATGTAATATAAGTCTAAGGTGTCCCCTGAATGTGTCTGTGAAGTTTCAGCTCAAAATACCCCATAGATTTTTTTTTATTCATTTTTTTAACTGCCTATTTTGGGGCATCATTATAAATGAGCCGATTCAGGGTGTGTGGCCCTTTAAATCTCGTGCTCCACGCCCCAAGAGCTCGCGCTTGCCTTAAACAGCATAAACAAAGTTCACCCAGCTAATATAACCCTCAAAATGGATCTTTACAAAGTGTTCGTCATGCAGCATGTCTAATCGCGTAAGTACAGTGTTTATTTTGATGTTTACATTGATTCTGAATGAGTTTGTGGCTGTGCTCCTTGACTAACGGCTAATGCTACACTGTTGGAGAGATTTATAAAGAATGAAGTTGTGTTTATGCATTATACAGACTGCAAGTGTTTAAAAATGAAAATAGCGACGGCTCTTGTCTCCGTGAATACAGTAAGAAACGATGGTAACTTTAACCACATTTAACAGTACATTAGCAACATGCTAACGAAACATTTAGAAAGACAATTTACAAATATCACTAAAAATATCATGATTTCATGGATCATGTCAGTTATTATTGCTCCATCTGCCATTTTTCACTATTGTTCTTGCTTGCTTATCTAGTCTGATGATTCAGCTGTACACAGATCCAGACATGTAATCCCTTTCATAATGTTGGGAACATGGACTGGCATATGCAAATATTGGGGGCGTACTATTAATGATCCCGACTGTTACGTAACAGTTGGTGTTATGTTGAGATTCGCCTGTTCTTCGGAGGTCTTTTAAACAAATGAGATTTATATAAGAAGGAGGAAACAATGGAGTTTGAGACTCACTGTATGTCATTTCCATGTACTTGTGACACTCACAAAGTAAGTTTTGTTGAGATTATTACTTTTTGTTTCTTTTCCTTTTGTTGCAATAGTATTTTATTTCATTCTGATTTATATAAT
Source organism: Culter alburnus (assembly GCA_028476615.1). Taxonomy (NCBI): domain Eukaryota; kingdom Metazoa; phylum Chordata; class Actinopteri; order Cypriniformes; family Xenocyprididae; genus Culter; species Culter alburnus. Next base: position 81,333 of record JAOTNS010000325.1, read on the forward strand.
TGAACACTAATGAGAGATCATGGGAAAAGCACATAATGACAGGTAGTTCATAAAATGGACACAGGGTGGCAGTAGCTGCAAGTAGCGTCACACTGGGGCATTTAGCGTTGCGCAGGGCAAGATGAGCTCATAATCTGAGTGAATGGAGAATGAGCAACTGTTGTCCTGCGTCACTGATTTCTGTGTGATATTTGTAATATTTCCAGGTTAGTTACACACCTTTAATGTGACTACAGATGTTTATAAGCTAATATGAATCCCCTGTGATGTGTGCTCTGTAAGCGAAAAGTATGTCAAATGTGTACACAGTTAAGTTTGACAGTACGCAGTTGAGAGAATGGCGGCCGACGTCCGCAGATTGTTTATTTTATTTGTTCCTTACGGCTCCAGGGCATTTGTGGGTTATTTCTGGGTTATTTCAGTGTACTATGTGTGTAGTACAATGTTAAAAAGGTAAAATGTTAATGTGAATAAGACCAGTTACGGCTGCGGCCTTGTTTAAGGGCGCACGCACATTAATATTACAATGATACAGATTCAGTTCATAGAACTGAACGCCATGTTATGAGGCAGATATGTTTATTAATGAAGTTTGTGTTCTTATAGTGTAAATGTAATACAGCTTAACTGCAAATGAGAATTATTCTGTTGTATAAAGTGAACACTTATAAAATGTACAGTTATTACAAAAATACTCTTTTAATAAGAGGACAAAGATGATATGTTTAAAGGAAGAAATGCAGACATGATTGAGGAGAGACCAATAATGGGATTTAAAGGAAAAGTGGTTGTTTTTGGTTTCATACAAACTTTAATAAGTTAATGTTTGGAAAATATGTGAGGATACATTGATGTGAAAATAGACCTTTGAAGAATATATGGCTTCATGTTATCCAAATGTGGATATAACCTGTGCTTCAATGCAAAACAGACAAAAATAACAGAAAGTAATTCATGATTGCAGATACAAAGTTAAAAGGAAGTTAAAAATAAACATAATCGAGTGAATGGAGAATGAGCAACTGTTGTCCTGCGTCACTGATTTCTGTGTGATATTTGTAATATTTCCAGAGTACTCCTATCAGAGGATTATCTATACATCTGCCAGCGGAGACCTAGCCGGGACCCGCTACATACTGAACTCTTGTTATTCAACTATGCCAAGGTAAAGTCAATTTTTGAATCAAGGGCACCTTTAATGTTACTATTACATTAAATATTGGTTGATATTAGAGCAAACAAGTTACTTTTCTTCAGGTTGTTTTACAGTGTTTAAGATGTTTTTCATTACAGGTATCATAGTTTATTATTAATGTTGTTGTTACAGAAGTAGCTTTTTCTGTGTAGATCATGTTCAGTTCTAATAAACTAACTGTAAAATATTAATTAAGTAATTAAGAGCCTTGCAATATAATGCAATAATAATATTGTTAAACATTTGCAGTGTATTTAAAAATATCTATTATTATTTGTTTCTGTCTTTATTCATTAATTTATTTATTCCATTTGAAATGACTTACCCCAGTCAAACATTATGTGGAAGTGTGTGTCGGATGGGCTGAATTCAGTCCTGATGAATCTGCTCTTCCAGGCACAGACAGAAGATCTTCTAATTATATTATAATTATTTAAAGTAAACTCATTGAGGCAGTTGAATGTGCAGAAGCTGTTTCAGGAAACCTGTTTGCTTTTACCTCATATTTAGTGTTAATGCATTCATGCTTTTAATGTGTTGAAATATTTAGTATGCATACTTATTCTCTCTTTGTGTGTTGGATATCTGAATTTTTAAATGCTGATTATTCCTGCGGTAGAAAACATTGTAGCACCATGATAAACCATTGGGTTTGCTATTGCTCCAGCTCTCTGTCTGATCTCACAACCTCATTACGGCACCCGAAAAGCTTTTTAAGAGCTTTTCACCACATAAATTGATATCACCACATAAATTGACATTCTAGGTAAAGATACATGGAAATATTAGATTATGATAAACTGAGTAAGCATTTTCACACATCTACTATCATCTCTATATTAAATATACTGATCAGTAAAACAACTAGTCTAATATTATGTAGGTCTTCCTCATGCAGTCATTCTGAAATGCTGTTGTTTTTGTTCACGGTTGTAGAGAACAGGAACCCTAGAGCTGGTCAGTTTGAACCGGTCTGTTCTGTTATCCTCTCATCATCGAAGTGTTTTTATTCTTAGAACTGAAGAACAAATAAAAGTGAATCATTGAGCACTGAATCTGGTAAAATGCTACACATTGCCCTTTGTATTGTAAAATACATTCATGAAAAACAAAGTAAATAAATTTATATATAAATATATTAGGGCTGTCAATCGATTAAAAATTGTGATGTAATTAATTACATAATCTGTGATTAATTGATCTAAATTAATCGCATACATAATTTTTGCTGTGAAAGTATTAAATATTTAAATTCAAATGAATCAATGAATAATCAGCATTAGTGATATTAAAGTTCAAAAACTTTTATTATTATTTTCACTGTTCAAATAATGGCCATAACAATCAACAATATGACCTAATATGCTAAGGAAATAAATTCAAAAGTGCTTCAGGAAGAAGATTTTTTCACTGTACAAACAAGGCATCTCAGGCCACATTTATAACCTAGGGGACACAATAAATAAATGAACACTCCCCTTAATTTGAACAGTATTTCTCTTGTACAGGTGCTGGTCATATAATTAGAATATCGTGAAAAAGTTCATTTTTTTTATTGTAAATTATTTTTAAAAATGAAACTTTCATATATTCTAGATTCCCTACATGTAAAGTAAAACATTTCAAAAGGTTTTTTTATTTTTTTTATTTTTTATTTTGATGATTAGAGCGTACAGCTCATGAAAGTCCAAAATACAGTATCTCAAAATATTAGAATATTTTCTAAGATCAATCAAAAAATGGATTTTCAAAAACAGAAAAGTTCAAGTTCTTTAAAGTATGTTAATTTGTACACTCAATACTTGGTCGGCAGCACATATTACAGCAAATGACTTGCTCCTAGCACAAATTACAGCATCAGTGAAGTGTGGCATGGAAGTGATCAGCCTGTGGCACTGCTGAGGCACTATTGAGCCTTCAGATCATCTGTATATTGTTGGATCGACTGTTTCTCATCTTTCTCTTGAAAATATCCCATAGATTCAGGGGTCAGGCATGTTGGCTGGCCAATAAAGCACAGTAATATCATGGTCAGCAAACCACTTGGAAGTGGTTTTTGGACTGTGGGCAGGCGCTAAAGTCCTGCTGGAAAAGGAAATCAGCATCTCCATAAAGCTTGTCAGCAGATGGAAGCATAAAGTGCTCCAAAATCTCCTGGAAGATGGCTGCATTGACTTTGCACTTGATAAAACACAATGTACCAACACCAGCAGACGTCACGCCCCCCCCAAATTTATTACTGACTTCAGAAACTTCCCACTAGACTTCAAGCAGCTTGGATTCTGTGCCTCTCCAGTCTTCCTTCAGACTCTGGGACCATGATTTCAACATGAAATGCAAAATTTACTTTTATCTGAAAAGAGGACTTTCGACCACTGTTCACTGTCCAGTTCTTTTTCTCCTTAGCCCAGGTAAGATGCTTCTGACGTTGTTTCTGTTTCAGAAGTGGCTTGGTAGTCCTTTTCCTGAAGATGTCTGAGTGTGGTGACTCTTGATGCGCTGACTCCGGCTTCATTTGACTCATTGTGAAGCTCTCCCAAGTGTCTGAATCGGCTTTACTTGACAGTATTCTCAAGCTTGTGGTCATCCATGTTGCTTGTGCACCTTTGCCTACCCAATTTCTTCCTTCTAGTCAACTTTGCATTTAATATGCTTTGATACATCACTCTGTAAACAGCCACCACAATTCAGTAATGACCATCTGTGACTTACTCTCTTTGTGGAGGGTGTCAATGATTGTGTCCTGGACCATTGCCAAGTCAGCAGTCTTCCCCATTAGTGTGGTTTCAAAGAACAAGAGATACCCTGAATTTATACTGTAGGGATGGTCATTTAATGAAACTCAAATGTAAATATTCTAATAATTTGAGATACTGGATTTTGGACTTTCATTAGCTGTATGCTCTAATCAACAAATAAAAAAAAAAAAAAAAAAAAAAACTTTGAAATGTTTTACTTTACATGTAGGGAATCTAGAATACATGAAAGTTTTAAAAATAATTTACAATAAAAAAAAATGAACTTTTTCACTATATTTTAATTATATGACCAGCACCTGTATGTGCCATAAATGAACTCAACAGAGACCAAAAGTTTAACAGTGCAATATCAATTGCAGGACTTTTTTGTGTAATTGAACATAAACCTTAAAAAAAAATCAGCCCCTTTTACCACATTTCACAAAAAAAAAAAAAAAAAAAATATCAATAAAACAACAATTTCTCCGCATCATATGAGCAACACACGGCATGTGCTGATATGGAAGCTTTCTCGCCGCAGCAATCATGTTTCGGGCACTGTCTGTGCCAACTGTGGTGATCTTTTGTTGAACTCCCCATGCCTCCGCCACAGACAAAAACTGCTGGGCGCAGGCATCGGTGTAATGCCTGGTGTCCGTTTTTAGCATTGCTAACACAAATTACTAGAGTTTCCACTCACAGTCAATGATGTGTGCCATAACACCAAGGTAATTGTGATTGCTAACTGACGTCCAGTGATCCCCTGTCAGTGCGATGTATTCCGCTCCCGCCAATACAGCTGCTGGATTTTTACCATAATGATGTTTCACGATGGCGGTTTATATGTTATGTCTGAAGAGGCTATTTGCAAAACCTCTGCTAACCCTCTGTCTTCTATCACCGAAACTGGTCTGCAGGAAATTGCGATCCATTTAGCAAGGGAATTGGTCAGTCGGTCACATACAGATTTGCTAAGTTTGCATTTCAGTGTTTGCTCCAGTGTGGTTTGAAGATGACGTTGACTGCTAGAGTTGGTACAACGGGACGTGCTAGGTCGTACCTCCGGATTAACCTTAACTCTTGGATGCTTTGCATTGATGTGGTACTTTAGAGAGGACGAACTCCGGTGATATGCAAATTCCTTGCTGCAGACATTGCAGATGACTTGATTTGTATCAACACTTCCATCAGGTCGTTTTTTATAAGTAAATGTTCCAATCAATGATCCAGGCAGCGCCAGCGCGTTCTCGTCTCCCTCCTTAATTTTACAGTCGAATGGTGGCTAGAACGGCTCCAGGTTCAAAGGTCAATAAGGAATGGATTAATCTGCGTTATTTTTTCTCAGATTAATCGAAATTAACACGTTATTTTTACAGCCCTAAAATATATATAGGCTACTATTAAGTTAAACAACATTTCTTTTAAATGTATGGCGCCGATTTTAAATGAGGCAGCAACTTATGATATATAGGACAGATCAATATAGGCTGTTAATAATCTTTCATTGAACAAAAGTATTATAAAATGAAAGGCTCTAATTGCTTGTTTGCAATCAAATGATTCAGATGGAGGAAGTGAGAAACAGAATGGACAAGATGAAGGTACTGGTTTAGACACTATTACAAGAGAGGAATAAACAGAAAATCACAACATGTGTTGGACATGATCCTTATGTTATAAAGAGGAGCGATTTTCTACTGGATTGGAATATTTGCCTGTCATTGAGACTGTAAGCATCTTTTCCCTCCAACATGTTCTCCAACCAATACGATCATATAGGTCGTTTGTCACTTCCCTGAAATACGACTCATAGGAGCGTTTACTAAAGTGGCGCCCCTATCGACAATAGGACACTTTAATTAAATTCATGAAATACAACCCATAGGAGCATTTGCTTTCATTTTAATGCATTGTTCCCTTTTATCTGCATCATATTTCGGGTTTCGCGTAGCTCAACTGGTAGAGCATTGCAATAACAATATGAAGAGTTCAGATGCAAACCCTCTAAATCCATCAGACTTCTTTTCTTTAAAATGAGCATTTTTTACCAGGCTTTTACGATCAAGTTCAGGAGTTTCATTTTAAAGGTAATGATAAGGTTATTAGCTAGTGAATAAAATAACTTTTTTTCAAAAATGTCACTCTGTGCTTTTTTTGCAAAAACCTCTAAATCCACCTATTTGGGACAAGACATGGTAAATAGTTGAAAAATCACTAAAGATGCAACTAAAAACCCTGAAAAAGATGAGAGCACTTATCACTTAAAAACTAAACAGTAGACAAACCTCTTTACACAGGGATCTAACACGTCTCTTCTATTCAGCCTCCACTTTTTGCCTCCTCCGTTTATATGGCATAGCTTCCATATGAGACAGAAGAATAGCATTTTGTTTGACTTTGTCTTTGGCGAAATAGATCTGTTGTTTGATGTATAATAAATCAGATTCCTTCAAAGTAACGGCACTGCACGAAGAACTGTTATGAGTGCATGATACAATTGTGACCAAGCCATTTCCACTGTAGGCTATTTTGCCTTATGACAGGCGGAGTTTTGAGGTAAATAACGTTTTCTTCTGCCATTCAATATTAGTAGGACAGTCTGATCCATTTCATCGTACTCCATCTTTTATTTTAAAAATCTCAATCTGAATCTGACTCTAAAAAAATCTCCTCAGCGCGCCGCTATATTGAAACCGCTCGGAATCATATGATTCGATTCGCGCCTTCTGATTGGTTCTCGGAATATAGCGGCTTTTGCTGCCAAAGGGAAGTGGCGTCTAGAGGCTTTTGCCAACAAACCGATATTTCTGAATGGGCTGACGCTGCGATTTAGAGGATTTGAAGCACGTGATTTGTTGAACGTGTACTACGTGCCGTAAGCATTCGTTCAATGTCATTATCTCATTTTTGACAGAGATGGCGTTTAGCGGCTTTTGCATCTGAACTCTTCATATGCAATCATGTGATCGTTGGTTCGATCCCAGGGAACGCATGTGCTCATAAAGTGTAAATGCACTATAAATCACTAAGGTTAGGTTTAGGGGTGGGGTGGGTGTAGTCATTAATAAAAATTAGTTTTGGTAAATGGAAATAGGAGAAATGGTGTTAAAGTGCACACATTGCATTTAAATGAACACGCATTTTGATTGGTAATGACAGTCATACGTCATTCATTCTTCTGTGTTTATCTGATGTTCTTCGTGAACATCGGACCAAACTCAGGGCTGCAGAGAGGAAGTGGCACAAATCAAAAGACCAATTTGACCTAAGTAGCTATCAATCTCTGCTCTCATCCTTTTCTGCCCAAAATTCATGCTGCTAAATCCTCCTATTTACACAACAAAATCAACAGCGCTTCAAACACATGCACACTTTTCAAAACATTCTCTCCTCCACCACCACCCACCTCATCCCTTACTGCTGATAATTTTGCTACATTTTTCACTGACAAAACATCTGCCATCAGCAGTCAGTTCTCCACTCCACACACACAGGAACTCAGACCAACCACACACACAGCCACACACCTCCTCTCTTCATTCTCCCCCCTCACTGAGACAGAAGTATCCAAACTTCTCCTCTCCAGTCATCCCACCACCTGCCCTCTAGATCCCATCCCCACACACCTTCTACAAGCCATCACTCCCACACTTTTACCAGCACTGACACACATTACCAACACATCTTTCCACACTGGCACTTTCCCTAACACATTCAAGCAGGCTCGGGTAACCCCGCTGCTTAAGAAACCCACATTAAACACGTCTCTTGTAGACAGCTACAGACCTGTTTCTCTCCTACCATTCATAGGAAAAACACTTGAACGAGTTGTTTTCAACCAGGTGTCATCTTTCCTCTCACAGAGCAACCAATTGGATGTCAATCAATCTGGTTTCAAGAGTGGCCACTCGACTGAGACTGCACTGCTGTCGGTCACTGAATCCCTGCGGATTGCAAAGGCTGATTCCAAATCATCAGTTCTCATTCTGCTCGATCTATCTGCTGCCTTTGACACGGTGAATCATCAGATCCTCCTGTCCACCCTCTCATCACTGGGCATCACAGGTACTCCACTTCTCTGGTTTGAATCCTATCTCACAGGAAGGTCTTTCAGGGTTGCCTGGAGAGGGGAGGTATCCAAAGTTCATCAACTGACCACAGGGGTTCCTCAGGGTTCAGTTCTTGGACCCCTCCTCTTCTCCATTTACACTACATCACTTGGTCCCATCATTCAGGCACATGGTTTCTCCTACCATTGCTATGCTGATGACACACAACTTTTCCTTTCATTTCAACCAGATGATCCCACAGTAGCTGCACGAATCTCAAGCTGTCTGGCGGACATCTCGGCATGGATGAAAGAACATCATCTACAGCTCAACCTGGCTAAGACTGAGCTTCTCGTCTTCCCTGCCAATCCGACTCTAAATCACGATTTCAGCATCCAGCTAGGCACATCCTCAATTACCCCATCAAATTCAGCCAGAAATCTTGGAGTAATCCTTGATGATCAACTGACCTTCAAAGACCACATTGCAAAGACAGCTCGGTCATGCAGATTTGCACTATACAACATCAGGAAAATCAGGCCCTTTCTAACAGAACATGCAAGACAACTTCTGGTCCAGGCCCTGGTCATTTCTAGGCTTGATTACTGCAATGCACTTCTGGCTGGATTGCCATCATGCACAATCAAGCCCTCTACAAATGATTCAGAATGCTGCAGCCCATCTCGTTTTTAACGAGCCCAAAAGAGCCCACATCACGCCTCTCTTCATCTCTCTTCACTGGCTACCACTTGCTGCTCGCATCAAATTCAAGGTGTTGACGCTTGCTTACAGATCTACCACAGGCTCAGCACCCTCCTACTTCCACTCACTCTTATGAGTATACACTCCTACCAGAAACCTGCACTCATTAAAGGAGCGAAGGCTTGTGGTACCATCACAGAGAGGCACGAAATCACTTTCCAGAACATTCTTATTCACTTTCCCTTGCTGGTGGAACGATCTTCCTGCCTTCATCCGGAATGCGGAATCCCGTCAAGATTTCCAGCAGCAAAACTAGACTGTCCAAAACCAGACTGGACTTGAGACATGAAAAAAACACAATCAAAAATCACAGCCAATCAGAAAAGCGTGTGGGCGGAGTCTCTCTGCAAGCTTACTGCATTCGCAATGATGGATAAGTAGATAATCAAATTCATAAATCTTACACAATTTTAACATGATTAAAAATGTTACATACTGTGACGGAACCAATCTTATTTTATCATAGAATACAATTTTGTTTGTTCACCTTGAGATTACAGTTTTAACATTGTTTAGCTATTCATTGTTGTTTTTAGTATGTCTATAAAGGGTGTGAAAAATTATATTCAAACTCACATTTACATTAAATAAAGCACATAATCAGCACCTGAAATTAGGGGCCAAGCACCGAAGGTGCTTAGGCACCTATTGTTATTGTTGGCGTTCCGTACGCTTATTAGGGGCCAAGCACCGAAGGTGCGGAGGCACCTATTGTATCCGTTGGCGTTCTTTTTTTTTTTTTTTTATTCTTCTTCTTCTTCTTCTTCTTCTTCTTCTTCCGCTCTTGAAGTCTATGACAGCCCATAGAACCGCTTGCGGGAAAGTTATGAAATTTGGCACACAGTTAGAGGACAGTCTGAGCTATGTCCATAGCAAATTTGGAGTCTCTAACTCAATCCCTCTAGTGCCACCAGCTGTCCAAATTTGCACTTATGTTTATGTTAATAACTTTTGAACCATAAGGGCTAGAAACAAAATTCTTTTTTTCCTCTGATTCCTTGGGTCAAGACGAATCGATTGCACCCTATGACGTCATTTTCCGTCATGAAAATTTTTCCGCCATTTTGAATTTTCTGAAAAACCTACTTTGTCGAACTCCTCCTAGGCCGTTACTCCGATTTTCACGAAAATTGAACCAGATCATCTTCAGACCGTGCTGACAAAAAGTTATGGAACTCAAGTCGATTGCTCAAACCGTTTTCGAAAAACACGAACGAATTGTACGTAACGCTTGCGAAAATAGAAGTAAGGCTGTATCTATGCAACACTTTATCATATTCAGACCAAACTTGGTACATGTCATCACAAGCATGTCCTGAGGCACCATGCAGCGTTTCGGCGCAGCGCCACCTACTGGTGCGGAGATATGAAAAATGGGTATTTTTGCTTATAACTTCTGATGGGTTTGTCCAAAAATCATAAATTTGGTCTCGTTGGATTCGGGGAAACATGCCAAGTCGAATGATATCCAATTTTCACATATCGGACATTTTGACTGTCGGCCATTTTGAATTTTGTGCTAAAATGCTGTATTTTACGAACGCATTAGCGCATCGTTACGAAACTCGGTATGGGTCATCAGGACAAAGCCCTGAAGGAGCCTGAGAAGTTTCGGACCAGCGCCACCTTGTGGTCAAAAGTTATAACAAAATTTACAAAAATGCTAATAACTTTTGATTATATCGACCGATTGTAATGAAACTGGTATCAGTAGATTCCGTGGGTCATGCTGAGAACATAGATATCAAATTTGCCATATTCAGCTGAACTTCCTGTCCGCCATATTGTTTTTCTTTAAAAACCTACTTTTTCGAACTCCTCCTAGACCGTTGCTCCGATTTTCACCAAAATTGAACCGTATCATCTTCAGACCATGCCGACAAAAAGTTATGGATTTCAAGTCGATATGTCAAACCGTTTTCGTTTACCAGAGCAAAGAATTTGAGGCATGATGCAAAAACGACTCTTGAAGCTGTATCTCTTCAGTGCTTTGACATATTGACACCAAACTTTGCAAGTTTCATTGTCACCTCACTCTGACCATACCACAGCAATTTGGACACAGCGCCACCTATTGGTCGAAAGTGATGAGCCAGTAAATCCTCATTTTTTATCATTTTTCAGCTCTTTTAGCTAAAATGATCTTAATAGGTCTTTAATTGCTCACTGCTGCAGTTAGCCTGATGCTCACAGTCGTGTTGGCTTGCTTCTTGTGCTGTTTTTGTGCTTGGCCCCGTAATTGCTGCTTGCAGCTATATTTCTTCTTCTTCTTCTTCTTCTTCTTCTTCCGCTCTTGAAGTCTATGGCAGCCCATAGAACCGCTTGCGGGAAAGTTATGAAATTTGGCACACAGTTAGAGGACAGTCTGCCCTTTGTCCATAGCAAATTTGGAGTCTCTAACTCAATCCCTTTAGCGCCACCAGCTGTCCAAAGTTGCACTTATGTTTATGTTAATAACTTTTGAACCGTAAGGGCTAGAAACAAAATTCTTCCCCCCCCCCCGATTCCTTGGCTCAAGACGAATCGACTGTACCATATGACGTCATTTTCCGTCATGAAAATTTTTCCGCCATTTTGAATTTTCTGAAAAACATACTTTTTCGAACTCCTCCTAGGCCGTTACTCCGATTTTCATGAAAATTGAACCAGATCATCTTCAGAGCATGCCAAGAAAAAGTTATGGAATTCAAGTCAATTCCTCAAACCGTTTTCGTAAAATAAGCGAACGAATTGTGCATAGTGCTTGCGAAAATGGACATAAAGCTGTATCTCCGCAACGCTTTTTCGTATTCAGACCAAACTTGGTACATGTCATCACAAGCATGACCAGAGGCATCATGCAGTGTTCCGGCGCAGCGCCACCTACTGGTGCGGAGATAAGAAAAATGGTTATTTTTGCTTATAACTTCAGATGGGTTTGTCCAAAAATCATAACTTTGGTCTCGTTGGATTCAGGGAGTCATGTCAAGTCGAATGATATCCAATTTTCCCATTTCAACCATTTTGGCTGTCGTCCATTTTGAATTTTGTGCTAAAGTGCTGTATTTTATGAACGCATTCAAGTATCGTTACGAAACTCAGTATGGGTCATCAGAACAATGCCCTGAAGGAACATGAGAAGTTTCGGACCAGTGCCACCTTGTGGTCAAAAGTTATTATGAAATTTACAAAAATGTTAATAACGTTTGAATATATTTACCGATTGTAATGAAACTGGTCTCAGTAGATTCCTTGGGTCATGCCGAGAACACGGATATCAAAATTTGCTATAGTTGGCTGAACTTCCTGTCCACCATATTGTTTTTCTTTAAAAACATACTTTTTCGAACTCCTCCTAGACCGTTGCTCTGATTTTCACCAAAATCGAACCGTATCATTTTCAGACCATGCAGACAAAAAGTTATGGATTTCAAGTCGATATGTCAAACCGTTTTCGTACACCGGAGCAACAAATCTGAGGCATGATGCAAAAACGACTCTTGAAGCTGTATCTCTGCAATGCTTTGACATATTGACACCAAACTTTGCGATTGTCATTATCACCTCACTCTGACCATACCACATTAATTTGGTCACAGCGCCACCTATTGGTCGAAAGTGATGAAACAGTAAATCCTCATTTTTTTATCATTTATCAGCTCTTTTGCCTAAAATTATCTTAATAGGTCTTTAATTGCTCACTGTTGCAGTTGGTCTGATGCTCACAGCCATGTTGGCTGGCTTCTTGTGCCGTTTTTGTGCTTGGCCCCGTAATTGCTGCTTGCAGCTATATTTATCATTGTTCCTGCAACGCCACAGAAATAGAAACTGTTTTCGTGTTTTTCAAGAGTAGGCTGTAGTTTTTTCAGTTTGCGTGCTTAATGAATAAATGCTCTGAGGCGCAAATAACTTATTACATTCGAAAATTACATACAGTGGCTTCTACTGCAGCAACTTCTATTTTTCTTAGTGATATTTAGAGCCCATTTATAAGTGACTTTGTTCTCTTCGGCTCTCTGGATGGAAACTGCTTTATTCACAAATGATTTTCACAAAATTACAAATTTGCGTGGGAGAAAGAGTGACTTAGAAAGCAAAAGCCAATTCCCACATTTTGGGCGATTTAGAAATAAGAGTTTTTTTAGGTCCAAAAAGAGGACATGTCTGGAAGAAAGAGGACGAATGGTAACCATATTAACGAATGTACCATTAGGACATTTCATGTGAAGGACTTGTGTGCAGAATCTCTTGCGTCGTTCATAATGTTAGAGCAGTGCTTTGATGGAGCAAGTGTTATGTGAGGAAAGGTGCATGGAAAGGCAAAGGAGTTTCTCTGAAAGGCTCGCACGAGACTGAACGGAACGCGAGAAATGAAGTATACCCGGGCCTTAACCGCTCTAAATTGTAATGGACTGGAGCTCACGTTCACATCGGGAACACGGGAGCACCGCGATGCGACCGCAAAAGGCACTTTCACTTTCACGATCAAAGTGCACGCCACTGATAAGCATTGTAAATTAAGTATTACAGTATACACATACCAATTAAACGCACAGATCTCCTCTCGTGTGTCCTCCACTGGATGAGGCAATATCACTTTTGTTTCTATTTCAGATATCTCTTTTATAGATGCCATCAATGCTTTTGCCTTTCAAGATGTAATTACCGAAATCAAAACAGTCCATAAACTATAAATCCTCACGAAAACTTCAGTCAAGCCAGCTCGCGCGTCAACCTGAGAGAAAGTGTCAAATTTCTCGGTTTCTGAATGGACGGTTTGGCTTGATTGACAAACGCTAATGTTCGGGCCTGATTTATATACCATCGACCTGTCCTAAAACGTTAGCACGCTTTGATCGATGGTTCGGAGATTGCGTGTTTCTCCGTTCGAGAGCGCATTTCCTGTTCACATCCGCGACAAAACATCTGATTATTTACGAACGGATTGCTTACAGAAATGTGAAAATGGTCTCATTTGAAAGAAAATATCCTAAGCTAAAAGATGATATAGTGTGATTAATTGAAGCAGCCCTTATCAAAAGTGCGGGGGTCGACTTCTATCTTTTCAAAACTGCGGGGGTCCTAACCCCCCCTGTCCCCCGTGCCAACGGCGCCCCTGCAGAGGATCATGAACTAACGCTGTACTTTGAAGTTCTTGATCGTTTCAACAGTGAGTTTAATTGAGGCTTGACTGATTGAAGACCTCAGAGATGCTGTCCAGGCATTAACTGTTTATCTCTTGATTTTATGAATGCAAGAAAAAATGAAACGTTTGCCTATAAATATGACAAGCACACTGATGATGAGCTGCTTCAAACATAGATCAAAACTGCTAAAGTCTTTCTCGAGTTGGAGCTCAAAGATGAGAATGATGGAGCTCTTCAAACACTGCACGATTTTTTTCGCACAATATGAAAAATAACATTGAACTTAACCACGATGATCCCTTAAACGCAATTTATGGTGTGATCATGAAATTGCAAAGGCTGCAATTATTTTTTATGTGCAGCTTGTCAATGAAGTATGGCTCCAAATGCTGATCCATCTGAAAGCACTGCGAGTTTGAGTCGCTTATAATGTGCATTTGAAAAATCAACATGCGTCAAACATCTTTCCAGACATGAAAATTATAATAATAATGAGAAGAATTCATGAACCTCTTGTCCAACAAAAGACAACATTTAATAACATGTTTTACTGTTATTCTCTTATAAACTCACTTCATAACAGTTGAGCATCCTTCTGTGGGAGGATGTGTCTTCTTACACAGAAAAAGGCAGTCGTGCGTTTATTAGTTTACGTTTAATCAAAGCTTTTCAATCTTCTGTTTATTCAGCTACAGCGATATTATCTTCTGTTATCTTCTTCTGCAGCCGGGTTTCTGTGTGAGAGCGCCCTCTGGCTTTCAGATGGAGAAGCATTTACTACTGATCACAGAGCCGTACAGCTCTGACAAGCTGCGCATAAAATAATCGCAGCCTTTGCCAAATCGATTGCGCTGTCGCGTTAAAATGATAATTATTTCAACTTACCGTGTGTGCCGAGGCATTTCCAGGTATCCTCAATGAAGCAAGAGCACACAGATGATGCTGTAATCATATCAATCTGGCAAACGTTTTTACTGGTTCTTTGGCTCTGGAAAGTGTTTCATTAGCGGCCATCAGGTGTTCACTATATCAGTCACAATCACTCAAACATTTTGCTTGAAAACAGACGCATATGGACGTAGTGTTGGTTATACCGGGACTCCGAAGCTCTGACGCAGTTTTCAAAGCACATCATATTACACCAAAGACTATAGATATTGAGACTTCGATCACACGCTGTGCCGCTGCTTGTATATATAAATATCAATACCACGTGATTGATTGACATTTTGAAGCTTCGAATGTCATGCAGTATTGGAAGATCAGGAAAATTGGCGCTTCTCGAACTGCCGCATTAAAAAGGAAATGCATTTAATGGTTTTGCTTTTTTAACAGAATATAAGCATTAATATTTATTCAGACTTCCAATGTTTTGTTTTGACACACACTTTTTCAAACCGTATAACTGCTGATTTGTTAGATAAGTGGAGAAAACAAAAAAACATGCCATCATCTGTCCAAATGACCTCCACATTTACAAATAGGAGTATCTGATCTCTGTGAATACAGTAATAAACGATGGTAACTTTAACCACATTTAACAGTACATTAGCAACATGCTAACATTTAAAAAAGACAATTCACAAATATCACTAAAAATATCATGTTATCATGGATCATGTCAGTTATTATTGCTCCATCTGCCATTTTTCGCTATTGTTCTTGCTTGCTTGCCTAGTCTGATGATTCAGCTGTGCACAGATCCAGATGTTAATACTGGCTGCCCTTGTGTAATGCCTTGAACATGGACTGGCATATGCAAATATTGGGGGCGTACATATTAATGATCTCGACTGTTATATAACAGTCGGTGTTATGTTGAGATTCGCCTGTTCTTCAGAGGTCTTTTGCACAAATCAAATTGACATAAGAAGGAGGAATCAATGGAGTTTGAGACTCACTGTATGTCATTTCCATGTACTGAACTCTTGTTATTCAACTATGCCAAGGTAAATTAAATTTTTCCATTCTATGGCACCTTTAATAATAAATGACGGACCAGTAAATGTCACGACCTGTAGGGAAAGGGTTTAAGAGATTCTCAGACATATAGGGCTGTTTTAATCTTTTTAAAGAATACAGGTTGAGAGCACAGGATATGATGTGTTGGGATCGTGGTGCTTCTGCCCATCCTGGAGGATGAGGAGTCAGAGAGGAAGCTGAACACACTCCAGCATTACATCCTCATATACAAACACAACATGCATCACCCATCTAAGATATACAGCTGATGGCAGTAATACTCCTGAGGAGTCAGTGGCCATTAACAGGAAGAAGAAGATTGCTTAGTCACAGTTCTGTTTCTCTGGGGAAGGTAAGGAGGTTTATCGCTGTTCTCTGTGATATCTATTCAGTTTCTTTAATCATATTGACCATACATGCTAGTTAAAGGAATTGGTTTCGTATTTGTAATATTATTGAGTGTTTTGTAAATGTGACAGAGCATATATTATATTGTGTTTGATGTTTATTTGGGTATTTTGTAATTTGTTCTTTGGATACAGCTGACATTTATCTTTATTTGTCATATGTTCGAGTTTATTTTTAGTGAGTTTGTGTACCATGTGATTAGTGTTTGTATTGTTATTTTGATGTTGATCAGTAACACAGTTGGGTTTGTGTGGAAAGCTGTGGCAGTTCTGTGATGAATGTGGAGATGCTGCTGATGAGGATAAAGAGCCTCATAAAAGGAAAGATGATCTGCTTTGACTGAACCACACACACACACACACACACACACACACACACGCACACACACAGCACATACAGTAAAGCCTTTTGTAGCGTCCTCCTGACAACAATCAATGGGACTGATCAGGAAATGAGGAACAGGAGCTGTGTATTCAGAGACTGAAATCTTAAATGGAGCACAACGATGATGGTTCCACCTTAGAGATAATCACCATATATATTTATAATGACATTTTCAAATCTGATATCAATCCTAATAAAACATATTTACTGTTACTACTGTAAATAATGCTAGGCTATATAAAATGAGTATGGAGCTCATTCAATGCTTTCAGAATCTATACTTTTGTAAATAACTTTGTTTCTGTAGCCTACCCAGGTGAAAAAAAAGTACACTTCTTCTTAAGGCGCTCTAATTTTGCGCACTAATTTTGTACTTAATATACAAAAAATTCTGTGTACTCAACTGTGCTATTTTGAGACAGCATGAAATATGAACTAAAATGTGCTTTTAATATACTATCTTTTAATATGTATTTAAAAATGTATTTAGTTACCACTTAGAGTAAATTTGAACCCATAATGTACTACAAGTGGTAACTAAATATATTTTATATACAGAGATAGTATGTTAAAAGCACATTTTAGTTCATATTTCATGCTGTCTCAAAATATCACAGTTGAGTACACTTAGATCAAGTTCAAGTTCTTTTTATTTATAAAGCGCTTTAAACAAGGTAGAACCTACCAAAGTGCTGTACAAGATCAAACATACAATAAAGAGCAAAATAATCAAACATAACATAATTCAAGGTCAAATTCAGATGTTCTTAAGATGATCTTAAGAAGTACTAAAGAAGAATTTTTAATATATTAAATACAAAATTAGTGCACAAAATTAGAGCACTTTAAGTACATTATAGAAATGTATTTCTTTTTCTCCTGGGTTAGCTGTATGAATTGAGATCAAATGAAATCGATACCTGTGGAATTGTTCACAGACGCATACGCAGTTCAACTAATAAAGATCTTCATCGCTGGCAAACGGTAGGACGCATTTTTATCGAGAAAGTGCACTTATTAAGTTGTTTCAAGGCAAGTAGAAAGAACTATTGCAATCTTTATTAATATATTGGGCAATATGCTTTTGTTTCATTTAAAGTGTTCCCAGATTATTTATTTTTCTAAAAACCTTTGTGTTCATCTTAAGAAGGAAAGTCATATACATCTCATGACATGAGGGTAAGAGATGAGTAAACGGTGAGCACATTTCTGGGTGTACTGTATTTTTTTTTAATACAGAATAGCAAATGACATGGGATTCCTTCTTAAGATTCATCAGTGGAAAGAAAGAAAAAGAAGAAGAGGAACAAAAGGAAGAAGCCAAGCAAGAGAAACGAATAAGAAGTAACATTAAATCTGTTTCGAAATAAATTGTCTTTCAAATAAAGGTTTGTTTGGGGTTTTTTTTAAAATTATTTACCCTGTAACTACACAAAACAAGAGTGTAACAAGCTCCACTTTAATTTACGGCCCGTAATGTCATATTTACCCTGTAACTTCATGAAACAAAAGCATATTTCCCCATGTATTAAAAAAGATTGCAATAGTTCTTTCTACTTGCCTTGAAACAACTTAATCAGTGCACTTTCTCGCTAAATTGCTCCCAAACGTAAGATTGTTGTCTATCATAACAGTATAAGTACCCCAATTTGTTATTTTGCTGGTTGTTACTCCTTTATTCCCAAGACTTTACATATTGTTCCCCTATACTTACATGTACTTACTTTATTAGGTACACTGTAATTATCGAAAGGTACGCTGTAATTTCGTTGTAATTATGCAGTACTTTCCAGGCTGTAATCTACGGAAGAGGATTAGGGCCAAGCAACAATAAAAAAATAAAACCATCTCGAGATTAAAGTTGTTAAATTTCGAGAAAAAACTCGTTAAATTTCGAGAAAAAGATCGAAATAAAATGTTGAGAATAAACTCATTAAATTAAGAGAAAAAACTTGTTAAATTTCAAGAAAAAAGTTGAGATAAAATGTTGAGAATAAACTCGTTAAATTTTGAGAAAAAAGTTGTTAAATTACGAGAACAAATTCGTTAAATTATGAGAAAAATGTAGTTAAATTTCGAGAAAAAAGTAGTTAAATTTCGAAAAAAGTAGAGATAAAATGTTGAGAATAAACTCATAATTTAACGAGTTTATTCTCAACATTTTATCTCAACTTTTTTCTTGAAATTTAACAACTTTTTTCTCATAATTTAACGAGTTTATTCTCAACATTTTATCTCGACTTTTTTCATGAAATTTAACTCATTTTTTCTCTAAATTTAACAACTTTTTTCTGGTTTTATCTTTTTATTATTGCTTGGCCCTAATCCTCTTCCGTAGTAATCTAAACCGTTACCCAGAAATGTATTTATTTTAAAATACTCACTCTAAAGGCCTGTACACACCAGATGAATATCCCGCATGTTTATCGCCAGCGTTTTTCAAGATGATTTTTGTGTTCATACCCAAGCGATTTTCACTGGTGATGTGCAGAGTGAACGTGCTAATTCACCCTCTGCCAGTATGTGGCGTAGTGCAAATAAACGTATTTATGAAATAGACATTCTCAACTTTATTTCTTGAATGAAAAAGTAAAAAACAGTAAAAATACAGAAATAATACACATCTATTGGTGTGGCCAAGAACTGGCAGAGCACCATAGCGTGCGTCTCAATCAGCTCCTAGTTCACTAGTCAGGGCACTGATCAGGGAGTCACACATTCATTTACACGACCTAGGAAGCTAGTTAGCTGTTTGAGATGCAGGGATACTTTGTAGGGGTCTTCTTCTCTTCTTACTTTCTCTTCGTTGTCTTGGTATCACTGTGTGCTCGGCAAGACCGTTTTGTGCTTGAGCGCCACCAAGTCCTGTTTTACTGTAACTTCAGCAACTCCAGGCACGTGAACAAAAGCGCCACTCTCATTGGTCTGCCAATTTTTTAATGTGGTGAGTTAAACCAGAAAAACTAACCTGAGGCGTTTTTTTTTAAACAATCATGCTTTTACACCTGGCATTTTTCGCATTAATGTGCACACTCATATTGGCACCCGTTGTTTAGTCACGAGGCATTAAACGTTGGCGATAATCTTGCGCGATATTCATCCCAGTGTGTACAGGCCATAAAGGTGCCTTTTTAGCATTTTGACATAAATGTTTCTTCTGCAAGATGATTAAATTCACTGAAATAAAAATCATCAGTTAGATTTCATTTTCCTCCCGCACATATAAAGCTGTTTTAGTAATCAATGAACTCAATCTATAGAAGGACTGAAATAACAGCATTCATTTGGTGTGGAGATTGAGTGTTTGGTTTATTCTGTGTTGCAGGTTCAGACACGATGAGCGGCATTATTCCCAAGAGCAAAACAAAAGGCATCGACATCTGTGGAACGGGCAAATACTTTTATATAATCCGCTCTGATCTCGGCTGCTATATGAAGACAAGTGATTTAAATTCAGGTTCATACATCTCTATTTTCAATCTGCACCCCTCCTGCAAAGATGGAGACCATTACCTTGCGGATAGTGGTGGCTCCTTTTACATCATCAAGGGCAATAATTACCGCAGAGTCAAGAACCTGACGACAGACAGCGGTGCTGTAGTTTACAGCCTTCATCCCAACTGCCAGGGTGGAGACCACTACTTCAATAACTTTTGCTATTTTTTCATTATCTTCCAAGAAAAGGGCACTTATCGAATAACAAGAGACATAAATACAGACTCGCATGCGGAAGAACACGACCTGCATCCCGACTGCAGAAACGGGCTCTATTACTGGGGCATGAGTGTCACTATATTGTTATATATCGATAACGACGTCATCCTCCACTGCTACTTCCTCAAGCCAGCCTCAGAGTGGGGAGTTGAGTTCTGCACCATTATCGACCTCAGCAAAGATGAGTTCTCTGGTGTCTATTCTGTTCATCCTGATGTTCTTAACTTCCTCCCTGGTGGTCTGTCAGTAACTAAAGGTCCAGCCTTTGGCATTTGGGAGAATATTAAAACTATATCTAATGACAGCAATACACCAGTGACATGGACAAAGAAAAATCACTAAAAAGGTGGGATGGAATAAGGAGAATATGACCGAGATCACACACAACTGGAAGATAGACGCGTCAGGCTCAATTGAAACTGGAAAGCTTGCAAAGTTAATTACAAATTTTCAGTTCTCCCTTTCTTTAAAATATGGAGGTTCTCGTGTCAACACTGTAAATGAAAGCTCAAATGAAATGAAAGAAGAGGAAGAGGAACTCTCATTTGAGCTGAAGCCACAAGAGCGTTTATATCTGTGGCAGTACAGAATGGGTCATGGTAATGAACCGGTGTTGTTCTGCCGTGATTTAAAGATTACTAGTGATCCAAACCCTCCAACTGAAGTCCCGCTGCCACCAGCACAATCATGAAAACATATCAGGATGCTTTAACTCCAAGGATAACCAAGTGCTTCAGTTAAATGCCTTAATTATAACTTCTCAAGTAATTATTTAGAAAATCTGCATGCATTGCTTAAAATGAGGCTGTTGAAGGGGACACTTTAATGTCATTTGACCAATTAATCATCAAGTACAGTATTCCACGACAGGTTATTTACAATTGAGAGACTTTATGAAAAAGGACACTACTTTGCTCACAAACCATGACATTTTGACCAATGACACAAATGAACAGATCTACAAGTTCTTTTTACAAGGTTCTCAAGGATTGTGGCTTTTCAAATACAGACTCCTTGAAGAGGACATGGGAAAGGACACTTTAAGGGTTAGTTCACCCAAAAATAAAAATTCTGTCATTTATTACTCACCCTCATGTCGTTCCACACCCGTAAGACCTTCATTCATCTTCAGAACACAAAATTAAGGTATTTTAGTTTAAATCCGATGGCTCAGTGAGGCCTCCATAGGGAGCAGTGTACACTTCCTCTCTCAAGATCCATTAATGTACTAAAAACATATTTAAATCAGTTCATGTGAGTACAGTGGTTCAATATTATAAAGTGACCAGAATATTTTTGGAGCGCCAAAAAAAAAACAAAATAATGACTTATTTAGTGATGGTCGATTTCAAAACAATGCTTTAGAAAGCATCGGAGCATAAATGAATCAGTGTGTCGAATCAGAGGTTCAGAGCGCCAAAGTCACGTGATTTCAGCAGTTTGGTGGGTTTGAACCACGATCTAAATCATGATTCGACACACTGATTCATTTACGCTCTGAAGCTTCCTGAAGCAGTGTTTTGAAATCGGTCACTATATAAGTCGTTATTTAGTTTTTTTTTTGGCGCACCAAAAATATACTTGTTGCTTTATAATATTAATATTGAACCACTGAACTCACATGAACTGATTTAAATATGTTTTTAGTACATTAATGGATCCTGAGAGAGGAAATGTCATTGCTGGCTATGCAGGCCTCACTGAGCCATCGGATTTCAACAAAAATATGAGCTTTAAGTAATAAATGGATTAACATCTCTTTCTGTCTCTCTCTCTTATGGACACACAATAAAAAAAAACTGCATATAATATGAAAAGATTGATAAAACGTAGTGATAGGTTTAAAGTCTAGATTTTTTTTGTTCATATTTTAACAGGCTGGCAATTCAAATCAGCCATGCAGCTACACCACAGTATAATAGCTAGCTGTATGAGTTAATGTGACTAACCTTTGTGGATGCGATGTCTCATAAAACGTGATAATGTTGTTCCGGTGTCTTTAATTGTTTTCCCACATTCTGTGCTTCTAGCCGATCTGACGTGACAATAAACCCAAACGAAAGAACATATGGCACAGTGGCTCCCGTCATGTTGCATGGGACTCTTATTATAACATTTCTGAGTTTATGCGCACGGACATGCATAATTAAATTCTATGACAAGAGTCCAATCTACCACGACACGTAAGGAAATATATGAGACGCAGATATTATAAAACCATTTAAATACAACACAAATTCTTTATTTATTATATCAGTAGTTATGGGTAAAAGACTTTTTTAAAGTATTTTTAAAGTCGTTTTTAAAGTATTCAGAGTCTTTTGTGCCGAGTCGAGTCAGAGTCTCTAACTCAAGTGCTCATCTCTTGTACCATTCGAATGATGGCCAAAACTTTACAGATGAGTTTTATGACGTTTATTGTACTTCACACAAAATATGAAGCATCTGTTTTCACTCTAGAAAAATCACAGTAAGAGCTTAGTAAAACACTGCAAGTGTGCATTAAAATATTATCCATAAACTCTCTCTCCCTTGCATTATCATCAACATACACAGTGAAGTACACAGAAACACTCATTACAACCAGAGTTGGGCAAAAATACATCATAATCTATTTTAAAATAAATTATCTAATACTTTAATTTCAAGTGTATCAAAATAAACTACTGTATTTTTGTAATTTAAAAATACTAAAAAAATACTTTTACAAGAGCGTATGAAATTTCTTTGGGAACGCGGGGCCACCGCAATGTGACTGCAAAGGGCACTTTCCTGATCAAACGGTCAGGGTCTCAAGCTCTTTCTTTTCATCTTGATCTATGGTTTGATCTTCTCCACTTACAGTTCAAATCAGCTGTTCTTAGTCAAATAACCACAGATGGCAACATATACAGGAGAACTGGAGCTCTTTAATTATATTAATGAGAGAAAAGATAAAACAGGACTCAATATGACACAGATATGAAACACTTCTATAAACACACAACAATATTACTAATAACTCCTGGTTAATATTTTATATACACTTAGTACACTTCTAATATAGTTCATGCACTTGAAAACAAGTCTTTTTAGGGATCGTTCACCCAAAACTGTCCTCTGACTTCCAATGTATGGACAAGAAAATCTCAAAATAAAGTCTTTTATGTTCCACAGAAGAAAGTTTTTTTTATCATCATGAGGGCAAGTAAATTTCATTTTTTCATTTTTGAGTGAACTATCTTTTAAATAGCATGAATAGTATTTATTTGCTAAAAAGAGTATGATAAATGTACATGCATTATGAACACTAGCTGACAAGCAGTAATATGACATTAAACTAATTGATGTTGTTCATCTGTCAGTCTACCAGGGAAATGAAGTCAGAATAAAGGGTGTTTATATGCATGTTGTAGTGATCAGAACTGATGCTGAACATGTGTCCGAAAAACAGCAGGCATAAAAGCGTCATTTTTTAAAAAACGCCTCTTATTTGTTTTTCTGGTTTGACACGCCACATTAAAAACTGTTTGTGATGAACATTATGACATTGTCTTGATTTCTTCAGTGCAGCTCTATTTCATCTGTTCAAACTGAACTGCAGGTGGTCTGTGAATGGGAGGCAGGCTTTTGCACTGAAACACAGCAGGCAGACGTGGCTCTACTGTCTCGTGAGTGTTTGTCTCGGCTGTCTCGAATTCTGATGTGTGTCAGTTCTACAACAGCAGCGAACAGACTTCATTAAATCACCAGCATCAGGCCTCTCATGAACAAGTACAATATACAGTCAGCGAGTGGGTTCAGAAACATGAGGAATCTAAAAAAAATGAAAAATTTAACAAGTAAATCGTTCCACATCTTGGGATAGATGTCTCTAATAAAATTCAGGATTACATAGGGGAGAATATGAGAAATGTGTAAGTCAGCAGCACCAAGAACAAACTTCCCAAAATTAATTGTCGCTTTAGAGAAGTAAGAGATATTGCGTGTGAAAGACCGCAACAAGTACCGACAAAACACAGAATGATTATCGGATAGGGGATGAAATATCCGATCGATTCATACTTCAAACGTCTAAAAGACGAAGCAGAGTCTGTGCCAGCAAAGATGAGAGGAACAAACCAGATGATCACAGAAATAACACAGGAGACTTTTAGTGAATGATGAGATTTGTACCAGATAGGATGAGAAACCAGAAGATATCGTTCAAAAGCAACACATGCCATAAAATACAGACCCGCCATCAAACTATAAAAATATGCACTAATCAATTCATTTATCTGCTCGTATTCACTAATCAATTGCAACCATTTAAATGGCCATTTGATTGTCAATATTAACATACAACACATCTGAATGAGATCTGAAAGAATCAAATGAATTACAAAAACTGGAGCAGAGCGCTGAGATTTGACAAGAGCACACAACCCAAGCAGAGTTAAAATCATGACTGGAATCTCAACGACTGAAATGATCCAGACGTACAGTGATCCTGCAAAATCAAATTTACCGATGTCCTGAATTTTTACATTGAATATCTCTTCAGCAGATATATCTAAACGATATTCAGTTGATCCGTTGAAGCCGGTGTATTGTTCCATTTTTTCATGAAATCTTGACAGGCAGCACTAAATAACAAACCAGTCATTAGTTAAAAATATGCATTTCCTATTGTAAAAATTTTTCTTTATAAAAACAATAGAGAAAATTATATTTGGCAAGGTGTGTTTTCCCTGTGATTTCCGTTTGCTTAAAATTTTCTTTAGAGGAGATGTTAAAATGCTTAAAATACGTTAAATGTAAGATAAAAGATTGAAAATCCTCCATCTGAACAGTAACACAAGAATGCTGTTGTTGTGAATATTCAGTTCAGCTCAACTGTACGTGTTCAATGGTTTATTAATGAAGGAATAAATCTGGAAGAACTTACGTTACTGACGGGTAGTTTGTGTGTTTGTTCTGCAGGTCAAAGCGAGTCGAAGCAGAAGGTTTGTGGAGCAGCACACAGACTGACAGATGAAGAGCTCTTTATTTGCTACACTGGAAAACACACATTTTAAAACTTGTTGATCTGATGTAGGAAATGACTGAGATTACAGACAAACAATCTGATACGACGTGTGAAACTGGGACCACCTGAAAGGACACGATTGAAGGATTAGTCCAGTTTTAAATAAACTTTTAATGATAATTTACTCACCCCCATGTCATTCAAGATGTCCATATCTTTCTTTCTTCAGTCGAAAAGAAATTAAAGTTTTTTATGAAAACATTCCAGGATTTTTCTCCTTATAGTGGACTTGAATGGGCACCAAACGATTGAAAGTCAAAATTAGTTTCACTGCAGCTTCAAATTGTTCTACATGATCTCAGATGAGAAATAAGGGTCTTTATCTAGTGAAACCATCGCTCATTTTCTGAAAAAAATTGAAAATTATATAAGTTTTAACCTTAAATGCTCATCTTGAACTAGCTCTCTTCTTCTTCTTCTTCTCTTCTCTATTAGAATTCCAGCAGTGTAGACGCTGCTAAGTGTATTACTGCCCTCCACAGGTCAAAGTTTGAACTAAATTTTATATGCAATATGCTAGTTCAATAGTATATAATAATTAGTTCAAACTTTGACCTGTGGAGGGCAGTAATACGCTTAGCAGTGTTTACACTGCTGGAATTCTAATAGAGAAGAAGAAGAGAGCTAGTTCAAGATGAGCATTTAAGGTTAAAACTTATATAATCAGGGTTCCCACTCTTTCATGAACACCAGATTCAAGGACTTTCAAGAACTTTTTCAAGCACTGTTTATTTTATATCAAGCACCTATCAAATTCACATTACATATGGAGCGTCATGAAAGACCTCTACTGTACTTAACATTTTAGTCATCTTATTGCATTTGCATCCATTTTAACCCGGAAGAGGAACAAAATAATTTGTACATTAATTTTGGAAATAAATTAAAAGTGTTTGCAGCTTTCTTATCCCTAATGTTAACAATTATTCCATACTAGTTTTGGTTTTCATTTTTTATGAATCATTACTTGAGTAAAATCATAATATAGAGAGAATATTATAAAAATACATTTTGCAATTGAGTGAAAAAAAAAGGATTATATGGATCGTAATTGTGGCTTAAAGTCAGAATATATACAATATATTATAGTTCACATATCCATATAATTAAATAAAGTAAAGTTATGCACATTTGGTGTGCTGTCCGGGGAGAGGGCTTCAAGCTCAAAATTTTGGCCCAAATCCAGAGTACTCCACCCGATGGGGTAAAAGTAGATAGAACTATGAGTGAGGAGATGGGGTGGAGGTGGGATGCTGATAAACTCTCAGATGAACAGAGGTGAATTCATACTCCTTGACAATGGTTGAGTTGATTAACTGAATGCTCTCCACCTGTGCTAATTAGGTTCATTATCTGAACATGCTCCTCCCAAACTTTGTTAATAAAACATCATATATAAGCTTGCAATTCTGAGAAAAGAAAGTCAGAATTGAGAGATATAAATGAGCACCTCTGAGAAAAAAAATCAGAATTGCAATTTATATATCACAACTCTTATGAGTTTCTTGTTAAAGCTACTGTATTAAAGAAATTGAAAAAAGGGGAAATTCAATCATTATTTACTCAACATAGAAGTTGTTTAAAACCTGAATACATTTCTTCTGTTTACATACAAGTTTTTTTTTTTTTTTTTTTTTTAAGAAAATGGGTAACTTAATACAGGTTTGGATCTAGTTTAGAGTGACAGAATTTTCATTTTTGGTTGAACTATCCCTTTAAGGACAAGTCACATCATTTGTTGTCTGTCCCTTTAAGGCTCTTGCGTGCATTTAATATTTTGACACTAGGGATGCACCGATCCGCCTTTTTCGCTTCCGATACCTGAGATTCAGTATCGGCCGATACCGATCCGATATTCAAGTAATAAGAAAAGTGCTTAATTACCTAAAAAAACTGTATGCCTCACGGGATGTGACGGTCACGTTAAACGATAATTTTCCGTTGTATGAAAGCAATTGATGCATGTCCAAAAGCATTTGCAATTTGTTCGAAGGAATGAGAAACTGCTACTATGATGTGCACAAATGACTAAATGTTGTGGAGGTTGAACTAACTGTTGTGCAAATGTAAATAGTGATGTGAGAAATTCACCAAAGCGACTGAGAAAAACTGTAATATGAAGGGCTCCCCATACAGAGCGGCACAAAGCGCTTATGCGCATCCCGTGTGCAGAACGATGCGCTTAAAGTATCATGGGGTCACAGAGTGCAGCGGCAGCGCTCCGCAGTGAAAAGTTCAAAGCACAAAGTGAAGATATATTGATGCGTATTGTATTACCGGTATCGTTGTCTACAGATTAAGTATAATAATAGAAACATTGATTCATCTTGACTGTCGTAACCGAACGCGACACGCAGTCTGAATGCTGAATGGAGAATGACTGACAGCCGCAGCGGAGGGAGGCATTTACGAGAACTTTAATTTAAACACTTAAATATTCATCTGTACCTCAAATTAAATCATGGAATGGCTTCAGAACACCTGGAATATAGTGCACAGATACTTTACGGTGCTTTTTAATGTTTTTGTGCCTTTTGTGGAGCTTAACACAATAACAAAATAGTACACCGTATCGGACTTGGATCGGTCCCGTCCGGACGATACCCGATCAATGTAAAACACTCGGAAACTGATTGTAAAATAATATTCTGAAACAAATATACTAGGACTAAAAGGGGCATCTTATAATACATTTTCACAAAATGTATTTCAAATTTAATTCAAGCACTTTCAAGGACCAATATTTGCTTTCAAGTACTTTCCAGGCCTTGAATTCATGTGTCTGAAATCCAAGTACTTTCAAGGACTTTCAAGGCGCGTGGGAACCCTGTATAATTCTCAATTTTTTTCAGAAAATGAGCGATGGTTTCACTAGATAAGACCCTTATTTCTCATCTGGGATCGTAGAACAATTTGAAGCTACAGTGAAACTAATTTTGGCCTTCAATCGTTTGGTGCCCATTCAAGTCCACTATAAGGAGAAAAACCCTGGAATGTTTTCATCAAAAACCTTAATTTCTTTTTGACTGAAGAAAGAAAGACATGGACATCTTGAATGACATGGGGGTGAGTAAATTATCAGGAAAAGTTTATTTAAAAGTGGACTAATCCTTTAACTAACAATGATGAGTTTGAGTGAAAAACCAGCCTAAAGTTTCAGAACTGGTTCGGCTCAACTACGACAGCTGAAGTAAAGTGAGAAATGCTTTGCAGCTGCTTGATTTCATCTGTAAACTTCACTGTGTTTTTTCACATCTAAGTAACCAACAAATTAAAGCAGAACTAAGTAACTTTTTTTACCTTCATAAATAGTTTTCTAAGTCCTTACGATGGTTAATTGACATGTAGTGGTGTGTTTGAGGCGTGCACTAACCCCCTCTGGCACGTCTACGCCAGAAAACAGCACTTGCAAGTTGAGCTGCATCGACCCGACACAATCTCGCCTCATGTTCATGTTCACACGAGAGTGACAAAATGCTTTACGGTAATTCAAAAACAAAACCTCCATCGAGTGTACTGTATTTGCAAATTATTACCCACCTCCTCTTTCTTGTACTGTATTTGCAAAACTACTGCGCTGGTGAGCGTTGTAGTCGTTGTAGTCCAGAGCTGCGCTTGGAGTATTTACAACAGTGTGATTCACTGAAGGAAACTGTAGGGGGAGCTTCGCAAATCTTACTGAGTTCCGCTTTAACAAGAGAGAAAGCAAAAATGACATGATCTTTCTAAAATATTGATTCTTCTGCTGCTTTTCAAGCCTTTTTTCTTCAAGAAATGGAAATCTGTAAAGTTTTTCCATTTGAATCTGCTGTACTGAAATCACACACAATGTTCATTAAAGGAAACTAGTTTAAGCACAAATGATCACAGTGATTCCCGAGGCTGAAACACAAAGATAGCTGATGATATAAACTTCATCTCATGATCTGAGCTGGAATTATAAAACATCAAACTACAAGACAGATGATGATGTTTATGAGCTGGAAATCATCATCAATGAATCTCAAGAACCTAAAATGGAATATGGTCCTGACAAGGACCTGAAAGAAAACTTCTTTAAACAATTCCATGTTAATTTCTTTACTTTCTTCAACACTGTCCACATAAACAAGCACACTAGAGAGTCAACAAGCAGAACAACACATGAACAACACAATAATTCACACATGAAACGACATGATCTTACCGTGAATCAGACTGCGGACTGAAGACGCTGTCCATCAGATGATGATGGTGTTCATGAGCTGCTCTTTTATATCATGAATAACTCCGGAAACACCCAACAAAAATCTTCCCTGATGGAGTGGATGTGGGAGGTTTTTTTCTCAAAAGCTTGTTACTAAGAGATTTGGGATCGCACATTTCCTCATTTCCCATCAGCACTCATTCATTATGCATGTCACAAACCACCTCTAAAATAATATCTGTGAGATTTTGGAGCAGATTTTGGTGAACAAAAGTGAGATGACGGCAGCACTCGGGTCATAGAAATCTCTTCTCCGACTGTAAATCACACACCTGTCATCAGTTATCATGTCAGTGCATCAGTGATTGCAGGATATTCATCTTTTCTTCTGTAGTTCACATTATCTGGTATAAACTACTGGATGTTACAGTTTTTTTCATCGCTTTGACTCATTTTTTGAACAACTGACCCTTCTCAAAGACCCAGCCCCCTTAGTTACTGTTGCTTTGTCCGACAAGCCGTGGCGCTGTCAGGCCACACGCAGTGAAAAATACATCACAAAGCAAAGAGGACACTGACAAGACGTCGACAGATAAGACAGAGCAGGT
Organism: Culter alburnus; assembly: GCA_028476615.1. Classification (NCBI taxonomy): domain Eukaryota; kingdom Metazoa; phylum Chordata; class Actinopteri; order Cypriniformes; family Xenocyprididae; genus Culter; species Culter alburnus. The sequence continues at coordinate 111,515 of JAOTNS010000325.1, forward strand.
TACTTATGATATTAAACAAAGTCCCAGCTTTAAAACTGTGTAGTTTTAAAAAAAAAATTCAAACTAATGTGTCGTCACAGATCGCTGTAGCGCCTCAGCTCAAGAGGCTCGTGAATCGATCATCTCTTCATACTAGTTAACCTATAGCATCAAATAAACATGAATGAACATGAGAAGGAATGTTGTTTCTAATGTGGAAAGACATCCATATACACAATTTTTCAAGTTTAAGTCCACCGAGTTTCTAACTCCTGAGTGCTTTGTTGGGCCAAATGGCGGATTCGGCATTCTGATTGGTTAGATCGCTTGTCAATCAACCTCCCGGCTGCTCTATTGCATGTCTGCTAAATGTAGCAACTCACCCGGAACATTTGATTCGATGTTGATTGGCAGTGGTTTGTGTATTTTTACACATTTCTCACATATACTCATGTATACATCGTGAAAATTACCAAAAAATGACAACTGAATGAACAACATCATTTGCCAATGATGACAAACCTGTACTATTTCAATCCTGATGGAAATGTTGACCATGACCATATTGTATAAATGTTTTGTTCTAGCTGATCTATAAGTACTGCTGCTCTGCTGTACTATTGTTGTGTAACATGCATAAAATACACAATTACCCTGCCTCATTGTTTGATGTATTTCACTAATATATTAGGTCTAATGATATATTATTTTGTTTATTTTTTTGGAAAAGCCTTATATGATGACTTATAGTATTATCCCAGTAGCAATGTGTGTGTGTGCGCGCTGTTTACACACACACACACACACACACACACACACACACACACACACACACACACACACACACACACACACAGTCAAACCAAAAATTATTCAGACATTTCTTATATACAACATCTACCCCCCTCCATTGTCTCTGTAAAGCTGGGAAAGATCCTCTCTGGTAAAGGCAGGAATTCACTAAAAAATAGGCATCATGTGCTCTCCCTGGCCCAGTATTTCAAACTGTCATTGACTACGACATCGGACGATGATCGAGTATGACCCCTCTCGGTTGTAGTATTCTGCTGGGTTTTCTGGTGAGGCAATAATGTCATCTATGGCACTCCCACATTGTGTAAATCCCCAGCGTTCCCAAAGCAATTAGCAATATCCCGAAACTTACTCTCATTAAATCCTTTAATCCATGTGGTAGCATATGGGTGGAAAAACACTTGTGACATACTGCGTATGTTAACCAGTTTACATGCGTCTGCAGAAATACACATTTGATTGGAGAACAGACAGAAGAAGATCCGTCAATGTGCATTTGATCATCGTTTGTTCAGATGTTCAAAGAGCGCGAGCACATGTATTCTGTCTTTTCTCTCTCAATCTATTGATTGTTAAAATCTATTTTGAATTTGATATCCAGTTGTTGAGTTTATTTATGTGTTTATGTACATGTATGATTTTTCTTTTTTCCCTATGATTATAATTTGGTTTGACTCCTGAGTTTGAAAGGGCTCGCTGTGTTTGGGGCCTCCGTGAGGAGGGTCAACACTAGTGTCCAGGGGTTAATGTGGGGTTTTGTGTGTGTGTAAGAAATGCAAGTTTTGAGCATTTATTTTCAGCATTGATACTAATCATAAATGTTTCTTGAGCATCAAATCATCATGATTTCTGAAGGATCATGTGACACTGAAGACTGGAGTAATGATGCTGAACATTCAGATTTGACCACATATATTGTGCATTTTAGAATATATTTACATAGAAAACAGCTATTTTAAATTTTAATATTTACTGCCCTTTTTGAATAAATAAATCATAATTGGTGAGCATAAGAGACATATTTCAATTGTACAATTACAATTTTTCCAAACTTTTGATAGGTTCTGTATTTTATTCTGCATTTTTATGCTTTATTCGTGATTTTTTTTTTTTTTACAAAATTCATCCATGAGGACTTAATGCATGTGTTTGTAGCATATTAACCAGTCATAAAATACTTTGTTTAGGTGCTTACATTCCAGTTCTATTTTCTCTTTGAATTTCTTCTGCCAGGGTGACATATCCTCCTTAAGTGAATATGTCTGTCTCATCCCCACTTGCTTTAAAGGTGTTATAGAGGATGTTTTGTTTTATACATTTTTGCAATATTACTTGAAACTGTCTTTACTAACTGATAAAAGACTATTTATTAGGTGCACTGAAAGGAATATTAATATACATCATCTGTGCACGAGGTAGGGCCTTAAAAACATCAGCTAATCGTTACGCGATCATCGCGTAAACGATTGCCCCTCTGGCTTGTCAATCACTGCCATGACGTTCCTTGTGAGACACGTGCGCGGCTGCACGCTCCAGTAACTTTCCACACTCCACAGGCGCCGCATGCAGTGTTTTTGTCAGGAGACAGGAGTAACAACTGCAGATTATGAGTACCTGCGGTGAGTCCGACATAATGAATCCACGGCTTTAAGTCGCGCACACACTTAGCGATTGTAAGGCCGATTATGAATGTAAATTGATACTTATGACTGATCGCGCTCAAACGCGTCAGAGCCAGTTGCTTTCAGTCTGCGATTACAGTCGGTGTTCAAATTCCATGTGAAAGTATATAAATCTGCTTCAGGAGCAGGAAACTATCGCTGTATGTTGAGCATAGTCAGAATGTTTTAGCTAGTCGTTAAATGTGTGCCCAGCTTAATAACACAGCGAATGCCGGTGGTAAACACTCGTGTTCCGATACTCGTGCACGAGTTTTGGGAGGCGTTCCCTCGAAAAGAGCTGTGAAGCAGGGGGGTTGTTCTTAAGCATGCGCTCATTTCAAAAACTCAGTCGATGAAAAGAACCTCTGTACCACCTTTAAGTGATGGTAGGATGACAATATTCTTTGCATTTTCTTCCACTTCCTCAGTCAATTTCAAAGAGGCCTGCTTTATATTTTAATGTTCTTGGGCCTGTAAATAAGCTCTCTCTTCTGTACATTTCTGAAAACATGTAGTTCTTAACAATATATGTAGCACCCTGATCAAATTCTGCAAATTCTGGAGTTCAGCCAGCACTCCCCAGCTTAAACACAGTGGCAGATTTTTGGGAATGCCAGGAATTGGCAACATACAGGAGTGGATATTTTGTAGGACAACTATGGGGAGGCTTTGCAGGATGCCAGAGCAGAGTTGTTAGAGGTTTCACATATTCACTAGGAGGAGGCATGGCAGGTGGCGATTAGGTGGGCCCACCAAAACTTGAAAACGATTCAAGAGCCCACAATCCAGCAGGCCACAGCCACTGTTACAAGACTGATGACAGGGGAGGCTCCACGTAGAGAGAAGGCAGAAAACCCCTGGCCAACAAAGCACCCCGGAGCCTGCAGAAGGCCGGATCAATCCTAAAAAGACTCAGATGGTGAGGCAGGAGGAACCTAGATTTCCATGGTCCCTTGGACTGGAGGGGGACTTGTTCTCCAAGTTCAGCCCCGGCACCTAAGAGCCCTCCTAGTTCCTCACAACATGCTCTTAAAGTCTTGGTGGTGGAGTGGACTTCTCCCACAGTCAAAAGGGAACCCATCACTGTTCTCCAGGAAGAGATACGGATGGCAGCTCAGAGTCTTTTGGCTTCAACAATAGGGAGCATGGGAACCCCACAAATCTGAGAAAGAGTTGAGCGGTTGCAGGGTGCTGCCTTCCAGATTTCCCCAATGCGGTTAGCCACAACCCTCATATTAATTATGGAACAATGGTGCTAGGAAGGTTGGTGGAAAATATCAAAGCACTTGATGAGATTTTTCAAAACACAGGCCGCAGCATCCCTGTGTTACAACCACCGGTTCCTGCACTACACTTCCCAGCATTCCCTCTGCCCTACACCTGCACGTCATCACCATCACACGCACCTGAAGACAATCATCATCATCAGCACTCTTTAGGACTTGTATATAACCACTCACCCTTCACTCTTGTCTTTGTCGGTAATTGTTGTATGTTAGCGTGTGTATATCTCCTGTGTTCCTGTATGCTCCTTTGGATTATCTAGTAAAGTTGTACTTTGATCTTATACTCCTCGTCGTGCATGTTTCTACACACCAGTGAACGTAACAGAATTACCGACCGCCCTAATGGATGAATGGGCCAAATTCATCAATTTGGCTCAGGAGAGCCATGACTTTTTTGTTTATTCGTCACGTTTTTTACAATACATACAATAAAGTATACTTTTTTTCACTAGGGTCATTTCAATGCATGCCGTTGTCCTGGCTAGAGTTGCATTGTACCATATTTGAGGTCCAGGGTTTGGGTCAGGGAATGGTGTCATAAACTAATGCCTGCAGGCATAGCCCATCTCCAACCAGGATCCTGTCGTAATCACCTGTATAATGGAATACTAATTCTATTAGGCCCAGAATAAGTGTATGTAACAGTGAGCTGGACATCTATATTTTCCTTACCACATTCAAATAATGTGCATATATGGAAAGGCGTAGATTTGGTTTCAACATTGGGGAGGGTTGAACATTGTTATAATAATCTGTTTTATTCGCCTTATTCACCTCGAACGTTCTAAGGAGCTTGAGGGGTACACCTACCACTTCCGGGAATTCTCGCGTTGCGATCTCTTTTAGCGGTAATGGCGCAGCACTGCTGTGTTCCCCAGTGCTCGTCACACAGGAAAAAAAATCCAACAGTGGACAAACCTTTCACCGTTTTCAAGAGGATAAGGGACTACGTCGAGAGTGGATAAAAATATCAGAAGGCATCCTGGTCACTGGCATAAAGTTGGTTTGACGTCAGACGTTTGATATTCGCAAATTTAAGGACTGTCTCTAAAGTTACATCCGACATTGGTATGCACGATTCTAACTTCAATAATATTTGAAGGGAATAATTAACAGCCATAAAACCAGCTGTAAAGTGTTAATCTACATGTCAGCTATGATGCACACCTTTTAAATTTTAATATTTTAAAATAAACTCAAATCATGTGTAAATATGGCTATTTTTCACTACTGTATATACGCTCATACATAAATATGCCATAATTTAATGCTCAATAACATTTGAACTTAACAGCCATAAAACCAGCAGTAAAGTGTTAATCTACATGTCAGCTATGATGCACACCTTTAAATTTTAATATTTATTCAAATAAACTCAAATCATGTGTAAATATGGCTATTTTTCACTATATGCTCATACATAAATATGCCATAATTTAATGCTCAATAACATTTGAAGGGAAGAATTAACAGCCATAAAACAACTGTACAGTGTTCATCTACATGTCAGCTATGATGCACATCTTTTATATTTTTAAATAAACAGTCAAATCATATGTAAAAATGGCAAGATTCATAGTCCACAAAGTTTCCATTGCTGCTACTGATTGATAGTACTGTTTTGGAGTCCAACTTCCGTGTTTTGTACCCCTCAACGGCGTTCGAGTTTTCAAAATGGCCGCCAGGTGAATAAGGCGAATATGTAGTGTTATTGGATAATTTATTTCTTCTCTCTATCTATACTTAATAACTTTATGAAATTTATATATAAATCATTCATCAAATTCTAACATAACTGAGTGATTATAAAAGAAATTGTTAAATACTGAAACCGCCAGTAGGCAGCAGCGATTCGCTTTTTTATTGAGTGAGACACTTAAATCGTTCAGCCAATTCAAAAGTCAGATTAATTTAGGAAGAAAACAAACACTGATGTGAATACTTTTGTCATTGATATTACAGACACTACTGAAAAATGAACTAACAAAACAGTTTTGGTAACTGGTTACAGTTACACTGATAGTTATGGCTAAATTGCAATGGATTAGCTATAGCTAAAATATATGTGGAGTGTATTACACAACATTCTCAACTTCTCAGTACATGCTTTATTCTTTTTAACGTCCCTCTTTGACCAGCAGTTTAATGTAGTCACTGGGCAGCGATTCTCTTCATTTTTGGTGCTACCGTGCTCTCTCATTCAAACAGTAGAGCACCACTCGCATTGTTTTGGTGAAAGTGCGACACATTTGGTTGGGCTTACCAATCAGTTCATGGAGGGGGAGTATTTTTTGACTCTCTAAAAAGTCTCGAGTCATGCACCTGGCCATTTGGCTTCCACATTGGTGATATGGTACAGAGAGTCACACACCATCTAAGAGATTTTATTATTATACTTCAATAAAATCCTTTTATTACATATCTAAAACATTAAGGATCATAAATAGTAAACTCACCTGCACATTTATTCTGTGAACCCCCTTTTGGTTTACAAAATCCCCTTCATTAGGGCCTGGGAGGGCCTTGATGGGAATGTGTGTGCAGTCTAAACCCTTTCTTAAAGATAGCATGACCCAAGTTGGCGAATTAATACCAAGAGTGGCATCAGCTACGGGTCTGGACACCAGTGTCATAGAAGTAAGGTTTACTTTAGTGCACACTAACAATCAACATGTCAAATAAATATATCATTCTGCTGTACTGCTTGTGTATATATGAAGTGTTTTGTTAACATTCATTTTAATTGGTGTAATACTCTTTCGTTATTTATTTGTTTTTCTTTTTCAGGACTGGATCAGTAATTACAAAAGCGTCGCCTGAGCCCCGGCCATCAAAGGCCAAAGTAATATCAGACAGCCGCCTTACAATCTTTTTTGTAGGGACATACTCAGAAACAAAGGTGAGAGACAATATTTAATGGATGCAATATTTAAAAAGAGATGCTGACTCTAAAGTGTTAAGTTTTCTGCATCTATTTTTTTCCATAGGCACAATGAATGATATCAAGGGCAGATGGGCCACATTAGGGGAAGATGAAAAGCAGAAATACTTTCAAGAGGCAGCAGCACTGAGGGCACATGGGCAGGCACAGGACCTTAGCCCTGGGATGAGGGATTCCCGTATTAAAATGCTCCTAAAGGAGGTGAAGGTTTGGAAAGAGGCTTCATTTGCTAGGCATTAGTGGTATATTATAGTATTAGATGCAAGGATGATTGACAGCAGTTGTGATGTGAGCAGAACATTGTGACAGACAACTGGATTGTTTATCTGTACATTTTTTTCATCATTTCATATGAATTCATCCCAAATAAATATTCCAGCTGGTTTTTGTTTACAAGGCTATCAACATCAAATTTTCTCACATTGAAGAAATTGTCAAAGTTCTCATACCACCCTCTCAAACTAAATTCCTTCTGGTTGGGCTAGTCTATTCAGATCAAGGTGGTCGAATGAAAGCATTATATCACAAATGGCTGTCAAATTATTAGTTGGATATTGGGACTCTATGTAAACACAGATAATTTATAGTTAATGTAATGATTCGTACATTATATAGCACTTTTCTGGGTACTCAAAGCACTTTACATATTGAAG
>JAOTNS010000326.1:1151-71151 GCA_028476615.1 Culter alburnus
ACAGCAATGACAGTACAAACAGTACTGTCATTTACAGTATCAAACCATTGTGTCACCGGCGCTGCACACCATCCAACAATGCCTGCCCCTCTTGCTGAATGCCTTCCCTCCTAACGTGAGGATGCCTCTACTAGCGGAGCAAGCTCAGCCATCTCAGCCATTTCATCCCGCCATCTCTCTCCCTACCTCTCTTTTGTCTTTGGTCTACAGTTTCAACTACGGACCTTAGCGTGAGGCTGCCTCTGCTATCGCCGCAGACCTAGACGTCCTATTTCCCCTTTTCCCTTTTCTAACCCCCTGTTCCTTCCGAGACTCCAGCGGCCAACCCGAGCAAGAGGCTGCCTCTGCTAACGGTGCAGGCCCGGATGCCTCAATTTCCCTTTCTCAGTTTCCCTCTTTTCTAACCTCCTCATCCCTCCCCTGGCTCCAGGGGCCGACCCGAGCATGAGGCTGCCTCCGCTAATGGCCTCGGTCCCGGCCTTTCTTCCTCCTTGCACTTTCCCATAAGCAAAACGCCATTCACCCTGTCTACTACAACTGATGCCCATCCCACCAAATGCTACAGCCTTGGAACAAACCCCGTTGCCAACAACATCAGATACTCTTGAAATTCAGCTGTTGGCAAGAATTGCCTGGGAATGTGGACCCTTCCCAACCCCTGTACCTGATTATTCAGAGCTGATATTTCCATAAACCACCCACTTAAACTCTCCTTGACACTTCTCTCTGCATTCTTCAAGCTGTCTCCCCTAGAACCCTACAATCCATTCTGCATAGGAGCAGCAACTACAGCCACCCAAAAAGGCCTCTCCCTCTTTGTTCAAACATTCGGTCGCCGGTCATCAGAAGCTTTTAAGAACTACATCCAATCTAATCGCTTCTATATTAAAGAAGCCAACGAACACCTAGCAGCTAGTTTCAGCTCAGCTCATTCTCTCACACATACCTGCAAGCAACCATATCCAACTAACTAATACCATCATTCCAATACAACGGAAATCATCTATCATTGCCGCAGCAGTGATGTGCCTCGGCTCCCACAGGAGCTTAGTTCCTCTGGCTATTCTCTCCACTGTCGCAGCAGTGATGTCGCCTCGGCTCCCGCAAGAGCTCAGTTCTTCTGGCTAATTTGTCCACTGCCGCAGCAGTGATGTCGCCTCGGCTCCCGCAGGAGCTCAGTTCCCTGGCTATTATCCCACTGCCGCCGCAGTGATGTTGCCTCGCTCCCGCAGGAGCTCATATCTTCAAGCCAATTTCCACTGCCGCAGCAGTGATGTCACTCGGTTCCCGTAGGAGCTCAGTTCTCGCTAATTCCTCCATTGCCGCGCAGTGATGTCATCTGCTCCCTCAGGAGCTCAGTTCCTCTGGCTATTCTCTCCACTGTTGCAGTAGTGATGTTGCCTCGGCTCCCGCAGGAGCTCAGTTCCTCTGGCTATTCTCTCCACTGCCTCAGCAGTGATGATGCCTCGGCTCCCGCAGGAGCTCAGTTCCCCTGGCTATTCTCTCCACTGTTGCAGTATGTTGCCTCGGCTCCCGCAGGAGCTCAGTCCTCTGGCTATTCTCTCCACTGCCTCAGCAGTGATGTCGCAGGTTCCCACAGGAGCTCAGTCTTCTGGCTATTCTCTACACTGCTGCAGCAGTGAGTCACCTCAGCTCCCGCAGGAGCTCAGTTCTGGCTATTCCTCCACTGCCGCAGCAGTGATGTCGCATCGGCTCCCGCAGGAGCTCGTTCCCCTGGCTATTCTCTCACTGCCGCAGCAGTGATGCACCTCGGCTCCCGCAGGAGCTCATTTCTTCAAGCCAATTCTCCACTGCCGCAGCAGTGTCACCTCGGCTCCCGCAGGAGTCAGTTCTGTATTCCTCCACTGCCGCAGCAGTGATGTGCCTCGCTCGGAGCTCCCCTCCACTGCCGCAGCAGTGATGTCGCCTCGGCTCCCGTCATTCTGGCTAATTCCTCCACTGCCACAGCAGTGATGTCACCTCGGCTCCGCAGGAGCTCAGTTCTGGCTAATCCTCCACTGCCGCAGCAGTGAGGTCGCATCGGCTCCGCAGGAGCTCGGTTCCCTGGCTTCTCTCACTGTCGCAGCAGTGATGTCACCTCGGCTCCCGCATGAGCTCATTTTCTTCAAGCAATTCTCCACTGCCGCAGAGTGATTCACCTCGGCTCCCGCAGTAGCTCGTTCTTGGCTATTCCCCACTGCCGCAGCAGTGATGTCGCCTCGGCTCCCGCAGGAGCTCGTTTGGCTAATTCCTCCACTGCCGCAGCAGTGATGTCGCCTCGGCTCCCGCAGGAGCTCAGTTCTGGCTTTCCTCCACTGCCGCAGCAGTGATGTTGCCTCGGCTCCCGCAGGAGCTCAGTTCTGGCTAATTCCTCCACTGCCGCAGCAGTGATGTCGCCTCGGCTCCCGCAGGAGCTCAGTTCTGTCCAATGTCTTCATCCATATGACAATAACTCTACCGGCCTTTACTACCCTCCTAGCAGCACATTCAGCCTAAGCAAGGCAATTTTGGGGGTCATCAGTAATGTTCCGGCTGCTGTCCTGCATTGGTTTGCAATTTTTGGGGGGAGTAATCTGGGTCGGGCCAAAATACCGAGCTCGGAGCTCTCTCCTCGGACAGCACGCCAAATCGCATACTACTACGCATACTATTTTCTATCTGATTATTTGTAAGTGTGAACTCGTGAAATGATGTTTTATTAACAAAATTCGGGAGGAGCAACGTTCAAATAATCTGACTAATCATCACGTCATCTCGGCCAGCTGTCAGCAATCAGTAATCAACATATCTACCCAATCAGCACGAGTGAAAGCATATATATAAGACACGGTCGACTCACCCATATTCCTTGACAGTTTGACAGCATCCCTCCACCACCCCGTCTCCTCACACCTGCACTGGTTACTTTCCAGAATACTAACCAGAATGGGGGGAGTAATCTGGGTTCGGGCCAAAATACCGAGCTCGGAGCCCTCTCCTCGGACAGCACGCCAAATACGCATACTACTACGCATACTATTTTCTATCTGATTATTTGTAAGTGTGAACTCGTGAAATATGATGTTTAGAGAGTGAAAATCTTCCAGAGAGTTGATACTGTGTTTCTGTCTGTCAGTGATGTGGAGAAGCTTGCGACGGTTACACTGATGGAGAAGTTTGTTCCCACCGTCTCCGGCTCTCAGAAGCTCCTGGCATCGATGGACTGCCGTCAGCTCACTCAGGTGCATGGATTCACCGATATTGTGGTCAAACCAAAGTGAAAAACTCTTTCATTGTGAAGCCTTCTAATGCTCTCACTTCTCTTGAAGAATATTTACTATATTTAATGATCGTCTACACTAAATAATAATTCAGTATTTTCATTCACAACTGATGTGTCAACAATAAAGATCCTGTTTTATTCATATTCTGTCTGTTGTTTACTGTGTGTGAGCAGATATTCATCATTCTCCAATGTGTATTTGCATAATATTTAGTTATAGTAAATATCAGTAATAAAATTGAACTCTTGTCTTTATTCAGATGCTGCAGTTATTACAATATAAACCAAAAATCACAATATTTCACAAGTAATTAACAGCTGGAGAGGAGAGAAAATGGCTTCTGAGATTTCTTTATAAAATAATATGTAGAAACACTCTGGAAATTTTGGAAATGCAGCATATTATGTAAAATTTCACTATATAATTGTTACAACAGAGGATGGTCTCTGGGACTTCGGGCTTTTCTTCTGGGGCATGAAGGCGAGACAGGGCGTCAGCTTTAGTATTTTTAGAACCAGGGCAGTATCATATGGAGAAGTTGAACCTTGAGAAAAACATAGCCCAGCGAGCTTGGCGAGGGTTGAGTCTTTTGGCAGCCTTTAGATACTCAAGGTTTTTATGATCGGTGAGAACTTGGAAGGATGAGTAGCCCCCTCCAGCCAATGCCTCCACTCCTCTAGGGCAAGCTTGACGGCCAGGAGTTCACGGTCACCGATGTCGTAATTGACCTCCACCGGGTTGAGCTTGCGGGAGAAGAAGGCACATGGATGGAGTCTACTTGGTGTCCCCTGCTGCTGCGAGAGGACCGCTCCCACTCCGGTGGTGGAGGCGTCCACTTCCACGACGAAAGGTAGGTCAGGATTAGGGTGGACGAGGAGGGGAGCCGTGGTGAAGGCTCTCTTGAGGGTTTCAAAGGCGTTGGTGGCTTGTTGGTGCACCTCGTGTATGAAATCCTGGAATACGGAGGGGCGTTGACCAGGCCATACGGCATCACGAGATATCGTAGTGTCCGGGGGCGTGACGAAGGCGGTTTCCACTCATCCCCTCACGTATCCGGATGAGGTTATACGCGCTGCGGAGGTCCAACTTAGTGAACACAGTGGCACCGCGGAGATGTTCCAGGGCTGCTGGGACGAGGGGAAGTGGGTAGCGGAACTTGACTGTAATTTTATTGAGGGCACGGTAGTCGATGCAGGGCCGCAAGCCTCCGTCCTTCTAGCCACAAAAAAGAAACTTGAAGCAGCAGGGAAGTAGACGGGCGGATGTAACCTTGACTGAGGGCCTCTTTGATGTATTCCTCCATGGCTTCTCCTCGGTATTGGACAGGGGGTAAATGCTCCCCTGGGCACGGCTCACCGGTAACAGATCGATGGCACAGTCCCTGGCCGGTGTGGAGGAAGCTTGGAGGCGCGTTGCGGGCAGAAAACGTCACTGAAGGGGCGTAGTCCGGGGGAACATCCACGGAGCGCTTCTCTACAGGACTTTCGATGGACGTGGGTATTGATGGAGAGAGTCTTGGAGAGTGGAGAGTTCGGAGAGGAAGTGCTGGGAAGCAACAGAAAACAGTGGTGCCCACTTCAGGACTTCGCCCGTGCGCCAGGAGATGGTGGGACTGTGTTGCTCAAGCCATGGGCGCCCTAGAACTGTCAGCGGTGGATCCTCCAGAACAGCAGATGGATGTTTCTGTATGAAGAATGCCCACACGAAGTTGAAGTGGTCCTACACATGACGGATGGTCTTACGGCTCAGGGGTTTGCCCGTGATGGAGTGGATTTGATAGTTAACCGGAGACGGGGAGATCTTGAGCTTGAGTTGTCGACAGAGGGCGCCGGAGATGAAGTTTCCTGCTGACCCTGAGTCGAGGAGCGCCACCACTGGAACAGAGGCATTTGCAGCAGTAAGGATTACAATAGTAGTGGACCTGGTTTCATTTTCTGAATGGAGGGAATTATTGCACTCACCACGGGCCAAGGAGACGGGTTTGGGCATGTGGAGATGACATGCCCCGGAGATCCACAATATAAACATAAGTTCAGGGTCAGCCTTCTCTGTCTTTCATTAGTTGTGAGACGTGAGTGATCTATCTGCATGGGTTCGTTGGCTGGTTCTGGAGAGCTGACGGGTTCTGACCGACGGAGGATGATGGTGGAAGGTAACTGGCCCTGGTGCTCGAGGAGACACGACTGCATACGAGAACCCACGCGGATGGCGAGTTGGATGAAGCGTTCGAGTCCTATGGAGTCCTCGTATGCAGCGAGATGCAGCTGCACATTAGGCTCCAATCCCTGACGGAAGGTGGTGATGAGGGCTTGTTCATTCCATCCGCTGGTGGCGGCTAGCGTTCTGAACTGCAAGGCATATTTGTTAACAGAGTGATTTCCTTGTTTCAGATTATAAAGTTTCCCACCAGTCGATGAATCTGCCAGAGGTTTCCCGAAGACCTCACGGAAGTGAGAGACGAACGCCGGATATGACTTGACAACAGAGTGATTGCTGAGTTGATGACGTGCAGGTGGCGGTGATTAGAACTCTGGTGATTGTGTGCGTGGATACTGCAGTGAGGTGGAACCTGACGTGTCTGTGACAATAATATTATTATATCAAATTATGTAAAAATTTCATAGTAGATATATGAAAGCAAAAACAAAGTTTAAAATGAAGAGAAAAGAAAAAAAAAGAAATCTTGATTAGAAATAAAAAGACTCATTTTGGCCATTCAAATGTAGCCGTGATGAAGTATATTTTTTTCAAACAACATAAAACTCACAAATATTTCATTATACAGTCATGTCCAGAATTATTGGCACCCTTCTTAAATATGATCAAAGATGGATGTAAAAATAAATATGAATTGTTTATCCTTTTGATCTTTCATTCAAATTATTATTTTTTATCAAATAATAATTTTTTATTAGTAAAATATCTCTGAATTATATTCCCATTGTCACGAATCCTGTCAATTCCCGGACTACATTTCCCATCATCCTCCCTGCCAGCCACATGATCACACTCCACACCAATCACCCATTGCCACATACACCTGTAGCACAGTATCTGGACTATAAAGGACTCACTCACACATCACCAGATCGCAAAGTCTTGTTAACAGTCCCGTTGCATTTCTGAGCGTTTATTATCCTGTCTGCCTGTTTGTTGCCGTTACTGCCTGTTACCTGTTATTGACCCGTTGCTGCCTGTCCTACCCTCTGCCTTGTCTAAGGTCCTGTGAGAGATATCCGCCTGTCCTGACCATTGCCTGTTTCCTGACTACGACTCTGCCTGTTCCTTGCTGTTCCTGCTTGCCCCTGTTCGACCCAGCCTGTACGACCATGCTCACTGTAAATAAAAGCTTGCACATGGATCTCTGTCTGAGTCCCGTCTCGTTACACCCATATTTACGTTTTTAGTGCAGTTTTTTTTACTTCAATGAAAGATGAGATTTTTGTGATTTATTTTTTTTAAATAAAAGATAAAAAGCATTAACAATGTAGATTTATTTTCTCAGCCGCCTTTGCTCATATTTACCAATATTTATTGCAATACAATATTATAATAATTCTGACCATGATTATAATTGATGTTTGTCAGTGACTGATTTTTTTTTTTTAAAGGGCCTGAATATACAGGGTTTGTTTTGTTTGTTTGTTTTGTTTTTTGCACTTGTACACATTTTGTCTATCACATAATAATTTCTTTATAATGACTTTGGTTTGTTTCAGTTGACAGGTGTGATGATCAGTGGCTTGAGTTTTTACCTTCATCATTAAGACCTGGATAGAAATATGGATAGTTTGTCAGTGAAAGTCTGACCAGTGAAAGAGTAGATATGAGATCTGGAGTCCACGTCATAAAAAGAGACCAGACCCTCCTCATAATCCACAAACACTCCCACCTTCTCAGGTTCACTGTCAGAGATAAAGAGACAAATGGATCATCACAAGCTGAATACTGGATCCCCTTCCTCAGAAACACAGTCCAGTATCCATCCTCAGGACTCAGTGTGATCTTCACCTTCCTGTTAATGGATTCTCTGGCCACTCCTAAACCCCACTCAGTCTTTCCCTTCACCTGCACCTCATAGTAAAATCTCCCTGAACTGAATCCCTGCTTTGCCAGAACACAAGGACCCTTATTAAATCTCTTTGGGTTTTCTGGGACGTTCCTCTTAATGTCTCCATCACTGACTTGTTTTCCATCATCAGACAGGATGAGATATGGATTTGCTGTATCAGGATCCAGAGTCACATCCACTGAGAGAGATCAGACATTATCAATCAACTTCAGAACAAACATTTTCAGATGTACAGTATATAATACAGATTATAACAAAGTATTGTAAGTGTATTGGAGAAAATGGTGTCAATCACACTGTACCTGCAAACTTCTGCACACACTTCAACTCTGTGGACAAAGATGACAATATAATTAAAATTAGATAGGAATTTCAGGTTAACAGTGAATTTATCTCTATGGCAGCATCTTAATAATGTAGTGATTTCTGGTTATGTATTATTGTTTGTATATGGATAGTTATGTCATGTTGCTTATATGTCTCTAAAGTAAGTTAAAGTAATACTGCAGTAACTGGTTATGGCATAAGTTAAAGTTTGGATTTATCTTCACATAGACTAGGTTTATTAAGTGATTTTATCCGTTTAATGCTAACATGGCAGTTTAAGTTATGTGGTTAGGTTTTTGAAACATTGTGAACATTTGCAGACAGAGATAAAATAATTGTGATGACCAGCAGCAGGTCACCAATGCTAACATTTATTGGTTACACTTTATTTTAAGGTCTTGTTACACTGTCATTAAACATTTGTGCGGAGTAATATTAAGAAACTACATGTTCTTACTGTAGGGTTAGGATTAGGGTTAGGATTGTTGCAGCATGTAATTATGCATCATTTATAGTTATGACCATACTAACTACATGTACAAGACACTATAAAATAAAGTGTTACCCTTTTATCACATAGTCCTGAAATGTATTTCTTTGATAGTTACTAACAAAAATATCAATTCACTGTATTTGACATTCACATACCAGTTTGACTGAGTTTTTCATTAGTCCCATGTAGAGTTTTCTTCAGTTTAGTCAGAGCTCTTTTCAGAGAGTTCACATCACATCAGAGTCAATCCGGATCTCAGTCCAGTTCTTCTTGGTGGGACGACTGGACAGGGATGAGCACATCTACAGCAGGAGAGAGAGAGATGTAACCTTATTTATCTTATCTAGTTCATTTTCATGAACTTTTAGTTTGCTCAACATTGTTTCCTGTGTCCTTTGTTTGTTACTATGGTTACTGATTATTTGATCACACCTTGTATTCTGTCATTATCTGTGTAGATTAAGTTCCTGTGAGTTTCATTCACTGTGAGTTATTGTTTGTGTAACGCTGTGCTTAGACACACTGTCTCATGGACTTTGACTATCGGAGTTTGTTTTTCTTATTAAATCCTTTGTTTTAGGAATCCCTTGACTCATCTTCATCTTTGGACTTTAGTAGCATGACAAGAGGACGGTTAAATGTGATATTTTATAAAGAAGTTAATTCAATATTTTTTTATGCAGGATCTTTAACACAATTGAGGCAAGACAACCTAGATGAATAGTGTAAAATATCCAAAGGAGTAAAGCCTTCCAAAAAAAAAAAAGTTTATCAAGTCATGAGATTCCATCAAGAGATGCATGCCACCGTGTTCACGGCCCATCATCACTGATGAGTTCTGTATTGGATCCTGCCATTCCAACTAAATTTGTAATATTGTACATGATACTGATGACACAGATGTTCACATACCTGTTTAAAATGGAGATGATCATCAGTGTGTGAGATCTGCTCCAGCTCAGTGTTTCTCTTCTTCAGCTCAGTGATTTCCTGCTGCAGCTCTTTAATGAGATCTTCAGCCTGTTTCTCTGCTGCTTTCTGCTGTTCCTCCATCATCTTCAGCTCCTCAGACTGACATCTCTCAATAGAGCGGATCAGATCAGTGAAGAGCTCAACTCTGGAGGATTTCTCTTTCTCTGTGTTATCTGATGAATGAAAAAGGTAAAAGGTCTATTTGTTAATCTATTACATATTTACATATTATTTAAAGTGATAGTTCACCCTAAAATGAAAATTAACCACATGTCACTTAAAATGCGTAATTTTCAGTGGAATACAAAAGACACTGCAATACACCAAGATTTGTGAACTATGGGGAAAATAATGTGTTTAGAGCAACATGAGGGTTACTAGATGATGGTAGAACTTTAATTCAGATTTAATTCAGTGTCTTTATTAATTAGGTTGAAATATTATGATGCATAACATTTTTTGAGATATATTTTTTGGTAGGATAGTTAAACAGAAAGTGAAATGGAGAGAGGGATTGAAAAGGACCATGAGTCAGGAAAACCTTTCTCAGCTCTACTGAGTGTTTGATCTCTTGAATCTTCTTCATTCTGTCCTCGATCATCTGATGAACGTCAGTCTGTCTCTGAACCAGCTGATCCTACAAACAGAGAAAAACACACATTTATCACTGAATTTATGTTTCCATCTTCTGACAGTCTTGTTTGATTTTTTTTCTTTTTAAACCATTTAAAGATCATACTAATTCAAAATTATAGTTTTGAATTTTTTAATCCTGACAGATTTGCGAGCAACAAAAAGCTTTATCAGAAGAAATGAAAGACCATTGGATTTGGGTCAGGTTCTTCACAGTGTGTTTAAAGTGTTTTGTCTGTAACTCTTCACCTTCTTCTCTTGACTCTCCTCCTCTATAGGAACAGTGTTGTGAGTCCTGTGTTCTCCTTCAGTGCAGAACAGACAAACACATGTCTGATCATCTCTGCAGAACATCTCCAGAGGTCTCTCATGTTTCTGGCATATATAATCCTCCAGATTTTCCACAGCGTTGATCAGTGTGTGTTTCTTTAGACATGGGACTCTGAGATGAGGCTCCAGATGATCATCACAGTAAGAGATTTGACACGTCAGGCAGGACTTCACAGCTTTCTGCTTTCTTTCATCACAGATGTCACAGAACACTTTAGATTCTCTTAAACTGAGCTTCTTATTAAAGTGTTGCACAACCTCTCTGAGTGTTGTATTAATCTTGAGATCAGGTCTTCTGCTGAATCTTTCTTTACAGAACGGACAGAAGCAGTTCCGAGAGCTTGTCCAGCACTTGCTCAGGCAGGTTCTGCAGAAGTTGTGTCCACATGGAGTGGTGACTGGATCAGTGAACACTTCCAGACAGATGGAGCACTGGAGCTCCTCATTTAGTGCTGGACCACTGGAGGATGCCATGACTGAAAAGAAAATGATACTATATCATCTACATGTTACAGTAGCTGGTACATCAAGCGCACGACAAGGAGATAGAGTTCATAATAAGACTTTACTAGGAGATAAACAGGAATCCACAGGAACATATACCAACATGACATCAACGATACCGGACAACACAGGACTGGAAACACAGGGCTTATATACAAGGGATAACAAGGAGGGTGATATGGAACAGCTGGGTGTGATGATTGTGGTGATCAGTTGCCATGATGACTAACTGGTGGCGGGAAATGGAACGACAACGAGTCCAACAATGAGTCCAGAACAGAGTGCACATGTGACATATCGCCCCCTCCCGGAAAGGCGCGTCCTCGCGCCGTGGAGAGAGGAAGAAGAAGAGATGGAGCAGATAATGTAGGAGGCGGTTCGGGAGGCGGACGGCTATCCGGGAGGAGGTGAAGAGCAGGAGTCCAGGGTGGTGCAACAATCCAGGGAGGTGCAGGTGGTGGTGAAGTCCAGGGCGGTGAAGATGGTGGTGAAATCCAGTGACTGGCCTTGAGCAGAGGAGTCTGGAAGATGCTCCAGGCCACATGCCAGGACGGCGACCCAAGGCGGCGTTGCTGGAGGGAGGAGCCGAGGTGGTGAAGCGTTCCAAACCACCTTGGGGAGGCGTGGAAGCAGCGCCGCCGATGAAGAGGGATCCTTAGGCGAAGACAGAGAGCCGAAGGAGCGGAGTGATGCCGATGACCTCTGAGTCCGCGACGACGTCCTCACGACGGCCCCCCGAGGCAGCAGCAGTGTACCGGAGGGCTGAGGTGGAGCTGGAACGACTGAGGGCCGAGGCGGAGTCTGAGGGAAGGCGGAGCCCAACGGAGCCGTAGGGGTGGAGGGTCGGAGAAACTCGAACGACCCGTAAGTCCGTGGCGAAGTGCTGGCGATGACTGACCCAGGCGGAGTCGCAGGACTGAGGGAGTCCAGTGGAGCCGAACGCTCGATGGTCACTGCTGTGGACGAGGGTGGCAGGAGCAGAGGCGGAGGAGTCAGGACGATGAGTCGAGGTGGAACGACGTGACCTGAGGCCGGAGGCGGAGCCGTAGGATCCTCATCGCCTGAGGCTGGCTCACAGCAGGCCCCAGGTGTAGCCACGCCACTGAGAGGAGGCTGGTGTAGAGCTGAGGGCGTGATGTGAGACAGTGAAGGCTGGGTAGCAGGCAAGGTTGTGGGCTGGAGAACAGGCAGAAAAGCAGAGGGACTAGGATAAACAAAGTCATTAACAGGGTTTTGGAGAGGAGGTGGGAGAGGGAGGCTGGGCGGGACCATTTCATCCAAAATGAAAATGACAGTTTCAGGAGGTACTAACTGAGATAAGGAATCTTCTCCAAAGTCATAATCTATAGCGCTTGCCTGGAACTCACTCTCAGTGGCGGGAGTGTGGGCGGGGCTCCCATCCAACCCCTCGTCATCCACACTGTCTCCCTCGGCGATGGTAACAGCAAACTCACACACCTGGTCAGACACGCTGGGCTCCGTCTCCGCGGCGATGTTACGCTCAGTCGTTCCACTGGTCGCTGGCTCCTGCATCGCGGTGGAGGTGGGCTCTCTGTCTTTGGTGGGATCGTGCTGTCCTTCCACGCCGTCTGATGGTTCCTGGCTGGGCGCTGGAGTGGGAGTGGGACTGGCGTCGTTGTCGTAGAAACCCACGGTCATTGACGATCCACAGGACGCCAGTACCCACTCCACGTATTCAGGGAAGCTCCCTCGAGGTCCTTCCCCAGACAGCAGCGCTTTGGTGGCGGTGTTCAGGCCGGCAAACAGAAAGTTGCAAAGGCTGCTGTCCGGGAATTGTGTCGATGGTGCTAGGAACAGAAAGTCATTCAGATGTTCCTCGAGGGAGCGGTCCTTCTGCTCAAGGCAGATTAACAGAAATGCGGGTGTGTACATAGTGACGGGGATGTAAAGAGAAACACGAAAAAACACTAAGACGGAAAACAACAAACACTTAACACGCCGCAATCGGTTTGACTGTTTTGGTCCGGTATTCTGTTACAGTAGCTGGTACATCAAGCGCACAACAAGGAGATAGAGTTCATAATAAGACTTTACTAGGAGATAAACAGGAATCCACAGGAACATATACCAACATGACATCAACGATACCGGACAACACAGGACTGGAAACACAGGGCTTATATACAAGGGATAACAAGGAGGGTGATATGGAACAGCTGGGTGTGATGATTGTGGTGATCAGTTGCCATGATGACTAACTGGTGGCGGGAAATGGAACGACAACGAGTCCAACAATGAGTCCAGAACAGAGTGCACATGTGACGCTACATTGCTGAAGAGAGCAACTTTCATAATTATATGCACTGAATAAATTAGGCTATGGATGTTGCATGTTAAATACTGTTATAATTAACAATGATTATTTATGTACCACTGTTTATATCAATTTCAAAGAATGTCAGACCCGCCTCCAACACTAACCCTAACCACACACTGAGCCTATAAGCTCCACCACCAACTTCTGTTCTGATTGCTGGTCTGTACTTTTAGACAGCTTTGTGGCACTGCAGTAGGTACTATTGAGTGGTAGAAAAACAACTGAAGGTACTAAATACAGAAACTAAACATGTCTCTGGGAGCCACAGTACAGCCAATTTAAGAGGCTTTTATAACATTTTAATACCATCATGAAAATATATTTTATAAAAGACGACAAAGAAAATGAGCGGAAGTGTAATTTTTCAAACAACCTACATAATTAACATGTGTAAACACCTGTTTAATGGAGTTTATTTCACTGAACTTTGTTTATTCTGTCTGCAGTTCAAGTACTTCCTAGCACACGTACGTCTGCAAGACGTCTGTTAAAGATCACTTCATCTGGAAAGCATCTGCTGTTTACAAACATCTAATAGACATCTTTAAGATGTCAGTTTTACATACATTCTAAATCATAAACATCTTAAAGACATCTTCTAAACGTCTATTTGACATCTGACAGGAAACGTCCTATAGACGTATTCCAGATGAGCAAACACCCTAAATAATACGTCTTCCAGACGTAAACACATACATCAAATAGACGTCTCCGAGATGTACGTGTGCTATCAGGGTTTCTGATATGTGACATGAACACAAACTATAATTTTACCAACATTCTTACTGCTTCATGCTATTAAACTAGTGAACTTTCATTTTCATCACTTACCTGTGAGTGAATATCCGATTTGATCGTTAATTTCAGAGTTTCTGAAGAGAGATGTTGTTTTTAAGAAGCTTCCAGTTCATCTGTTCAGTTTCACTTTCTCTGAAGTCTTTACACACGTGCAGTGATGTCATATAACTCCGCCCATAATCAAAAATATGAAACAGTTCCTAATTCATCTCTGCTGAGTGCGTAACAGTGTAATAAATATAGGCAGACTATATGTGTAGTTTTGCTTAGTTCCTTAATGCCCACTGTACGACGAGCGCACACGTCACGATCCTGAAGCGCGAATCTCAGACATTTAAATTTCAACAGTTATTTTGGCGGAAGAGATTCTGCTGATTTATCAAACTAAGATATGTGAGTATTGCTTTATTGCATTTTTTTTTTTTTTTGTCAGAACAATGTAAATACATTTATGAAATTATTGTCAACAGTGTTTATTCTCAGTGCAGCACAGAAGAAGACCATTTTTCAAATATGCTTACGATATAGTGTGGAGTACTATTTGTTTGCTCTGAGTCTGGACGGTGTGTGAGGTTCAGATACTGAAGGAGCTGAAAACGATATGAAGGGTGGTGTGTTTTCTGATCCACTCCCAGTAGGTGGCGCTAATGCACTATTTTGTAGTCTAAGTTCTGTTAACGAAACAAAGCAGCAGCAGCCCACTTGTTGTAAGGAGTTCATATATTGCTCATATATTCAGAAGAAATTTCATAGTATGAATATCATGTCTAAAAAGTAAACGTTTTAAATGAAGGAGACAATATATGTCAGTCCATGTTGGATATTAATGGTTTAATCACAGAAAATGAAGCGAGAGAAGGAGTCACTGGAGGCAGTGGCGTACCGCAAGTCTGTGAGGCCCCCCTGCAAAGAATGAGATGGGGCCCCTCCCACAAGCAGTGATGTCATGTGTTAAAATTTGTTGTGCACCTGCGTCCATCTGCCCCACAGTTTACAAAAACTGATTTAACAGTGAATCATGTGGTGAATTATCATTGCATTGATTTATTTGATGTTATTATCGAATAATATTATAGCCTAGACTATATGATAGGCCTATATAATGTTTAGTGATTTTGATATCGTAGACTAAAATACCGGCAGGAATAAATATTTAGGATAATTTATTCATTAAAACCAAAGGAGTGCCAAGAGAACGGATAACAGCCGCAACGAGCCGCAACGAGCACTGGCCACGATTTCAGAAACAACACACATTCCAGCGGATAGATCGCCTCTTATTTAACACAGACCTACAAATTTCTTATCAAATGGAGATGTTTCTTTCTTTTAGGTACAGTTATTCGCCGAGTTTAAATTAATTTTTGAGAGGTTTCAGAAAGATTCTCGCAGAGAGACAGCTGAAAGCGCAACCTGTTTTTATTTAATCTATTTTACAAAAGTAGCCTACAAGGTGTTGTTATTATGAGCGTAAATATAAAATAAAATAAAATTTTAAAAAAGTAGACCATTTGTAGTCTTGCATCAATCTGTAGGCTATTGCCAAAAATGACGGAAGGCCTGTTTTAAGTCGTTTCAGCTGTCATGAGGAAAAAATCCATCAGAACGCGCCGGCGCTTTCGTCGGCCAGAGGGATAAAAATGTAGCCAATTTAGTTTCATATTTATATTTAAATATTGGGCTATAGCCTAATATATATATATATATTTTAAATGTCACCTATGTTGATTATGAAAAGTGAATAGCATGACGGATGCGCAATGTCGGGATACATGCAGCGGGTCAGACATGAGTTAGACCACTTCATTAAGTTTTGTTTTATAGTAGGTCTTTCTTTAAAGTAAATTTCGTTTTGTAGAAATTGTTTCTTAATTTCAATCAATGTTTCATCAACCAATTGCCTATATTTAATAATTAGGTAGAAAACCAAGAACGTCGGTTGTGGAATGGATTGAAGTGCGTAACAAACGAACTCATGTTTCCGCGGCTTTTGAATAAGGCTGAAGCAATAGACGTCTTTCTGTTTTTATTAAATTTCTTAAATACATGTCTTTATTACTTAATTAATTGATAAGATATTTTTGGTCTAACAATATATTTTAGCTGGTCTAAATTCTAAGTTAGACACAAATTTGCGTATAGGCGTGTATATAAGGTTCCCTTCTAGACAAGCGCGTAAATTGCTGTTTCGGCCGCAAATTTTCAGTAATTTCGATTGGTGCATCAAATGATGTAGGCCTAAACTAAATTCATGTAGTTACAGTAAAAGAATAAAGAAATAACTAGACTTATTGGCTAGGCTACATTTGGAAAAGAACTTCAGACATTGCGGTAGCTGACCATTATCAGAGCTGACGATTTTTATTTATTGAAATTCATTTTAATTACATAATGCTACTATTAGATTTAATTACATACTAATATTATGCATTGTAAATTATACAAAATTACAGCATTTTAATGGCAGAGTTCTCCTTGCTTTGTCATATAGTGTCTCTCTTAGTGAATGGGGCACAAATCTATATATTACTGATTAATATGTGTTTCTTCCTGTGGGGGAGCATCCCAGCCAGAGGATACAACAGTTCACTAAGACTGCACTGATTAAAATGCCATTGTAAAGCACAAATAAGCTAAAGATAGGTGCAAACAGAATACTAGTATACAGTAAGATCAACATTAGTTTTAATAAGCATCATTGATGAATCATGCATCTAGCAGTTAGAACGTAACAATAACATACATTTTCAAGCAAAATAATCATATTGATTCAAGCAGTTAACAAGTACTTGTCAGTTTATGGACACAATACTGCACAAATTATAGCGAACACAAAGAACAAAGGTTTTCAATTTTTCTGTCCCAAATGAGTACAATCTGGGAAAATATGAACTAACACCGTAAAGTGGGAATATACTAAACCCCATCAGTTATTCAGTTCTGTACTGCCACCTGTTGGCGCAGTTGTGTAACTTGGAGAACAACTTTTGTTATGTCAAGATCACAGAGGAACAGCATGTTTTCCTGAAATGCTATTTTTAAATGTGCTCTAGAAATAAACAACTTGAACTTGAAATGAACTGGAAGGAAAACGTCTGATATTAGGCTTTGCAATGTACTGGAATTAAGGCAGACACATTAGCCTATTGCAGTGTCATTCATACAACTGCACCAGACATGGCTTTTATAAACCAATGACACCTTCCGTAAAATAAGTGTGTTTTGCCATGTTATTTAAATTAAAACGATACAAAGCCGCTAATATTAAGTAGCCCTACAATGTGCTAATTGTACATGAAATTACCAGCAATAAAAACGTTAGTGCCTTATTTAATGAAAAAAGAGAATAGTTTTATTTATAGTGGTTCTCACACTTGCACCAAATTATGTTTGCAAACTGGAGGGATGTGTGTGATATGAATAACTTTTAGAGCCTCTCACTGTATTATGAGCACAAGGAAGGCCAGTTTAATATAATATTTATTAACAAAATGATGATCAATAACCTTATTCCACATAAGCCCCAGAGGCCTGTTGCAGAAAGCCGGTTTTAGTGGCTACCCAGGTATGTTTGAGATTAGTTTGAGCAAACTTTGGCAAACTTCTGCCCTGCTCCCAACAGACATGCTGAGCCACTGCAGGCACTGTATTTGTGATGGTCATCTTTTGATTGTCTGTTTTATTTATTCATTTCTTTATGTGAGAGCGCACACACGTACACTTAGATATGTAAATGAGGGCATATTACGGACTATACTGTCTCTAAGAATGACTATAAAACTATATAACAAACTAAGCTTGAACTTTATTTATGAATCATTTGAACCTTTGAGAATCCCCCAAAAGGGAGTTTTGTCAGATTTAGTTCAGTTTTGTCCCCAAAAATATATCTAAACACCCAGCTCTCACTCCGCTGCTGACTTAAAACTGTTGGAGACAATGGGTCTCATTCATGAAACACGAGCAGAACGAATTTTTGTGTAAATCATGTGTAAAGTGGTTCTGGCGTAAATTTTCGGATTCATTAAAATGTTCGTATTTTCCAAATGTTAGTTGATACGAAAGAAATCTACACCTGCTCCCAGCCACGCGTAAATAGTGCGTTTAACATCCGAACGTTTTGCTCATTAATAAGGCTGCATTTTAATTCACCTTAATCGGGTACATATTTACACAGCATTTTGTAAAAATATTATATATAGTAATTGTAATGTATAGGCTAATGTAGATATGCTCGATGATGATGGTGGTCCTCCCAGTTTGAATACGATTTCTTTCGAAGTGAACTAATTCGTTTTTTGCAGTCAAGCTTCATGTCGAACCATTTTCTTTTCACTTCTGGGACTGTTCGATTAACAGATGAAACTCCATTAACAGCATCTGTAATATGCTGCCAAGCTTCCTTTTTTTAGGACCTGATACGCCACTATACGCTTGAAAATAAAAGGTGGCGTTTTGAATGAACTTCTGATAATAAAACTTCAATTTCTGCATCTGAGAATTTTTTCTTTTTCATTCGTTTTTGAGAAGACATGTTGAAATACTTCGTTCGATGTCATAATATGATGCTCATATATAGTTGTCAGTCGGATTTAATGGGCGGGATTTATGGTAATTGAGAATGAGCGTCCCATTTACGACTGATTGGAATTCATTAACACACACACACACATTTCACTATCTGACGTTTACGAAGTATTTGTGAATCAGGAGAAGAGTTTTCGGGAAGGTCTCTTTACGCGCAAATCACTCACATATTTACTCGTATATTTACGAATGTTTCATGAATGAGACCCAGTATTGTACTCAATGTGACTGCAATTTTGGTGTAAAATGTATTTGATAACTGTCCAATAAAAACATACATGTACAAACAAATAGACAAAAAGAGAAACGTAACGTATGCCATACACTCTTTACAGTATGTGCTCGGCAACAAGCTTAAAGGGATAGTTCACCCAAAAATGAAATTTGATGTTTATCTGCTTACCCCCAGAGCATCCAAGATGTAGGTGTCTTGTTTTTCAGTAGAACACAAATGATGATTTTTAACTCCAACCGCTGCCGTCTGTCAGTCAAATAATGCCAGTGGATGGGAACTCGTACAATAAGAGTCTAAAACACTTCCATAGACAAATCCAAATTAAACCCTGCGGCTCGTGACGACACATTGATGTCCTAAGACACGAAACGATCGAGAAACCGAACAGTATTTATATTATTTTTTATCTCTAAAACACCACTATGTCCAGCTGCATTCATCACTCAATTCGTTTGGTCTGATCGCGCTCTGACAGCGGCAGTGATGTCTCGCGCATATACTTCAGTGAGTGCCAGACATCACTGCCGCTGTCAGAGCGCGATCAGACATCACTAAGCGAGTGCTGAATGCAGTTTGACATAGTGGTGTTTTAGAGATAAAAAATTATATAAATACTGTTCCTTTTCTCGCACAAACCGATCATTTCGTGTCTTAAGACATCAATGTGTCGTCACGAGCCGCAGGGTTTAATTTGGACTTGTCTAAGCAAGTTTTATTTACTCTTATTGTAGAAGTTCCCATCCACTCGCATTATTTGACTGACAGACGGCAGCGGTTGGAGTTAAAAATCATCATTTGTGTTCTACTGAAGAAACAAAGTCACCTACATCTTGGATGCGCTGGGGGTAAGCAGATAAACATCACATTTTCATTTTTGGGTGAACTATCCCTTTAACAAATAAAACTTTAATTATTCATCAACCCTGGAATTCCTATTATCCCAATATGAAATAAACTGATTGAAATATATTTTTTAAAAGAATATTTTGGAGTTTAAAGAAAAATAAAAAATTTTCTGCTAACATTTTGTTTCTGTCTGACTGGAGAAAGATTCACCTGCCATTCACCTTAGAGCTTGGATGAAACTGAGGAGAAAATGTCTGACTTTACTCATTTGTTTTGTGTAATAGCCTGTAGGCAACCTTAATGATGAAATTATTTTTACAGCATAAACAACCGTTTTGGCACAATTCTTAATTTTTTCCCTGTTACACAAGTCAACGATAAAGAGCCTCCATGGCCGCATTTACACTGCAAGTCTTAATGCACAGATCCGATCTTTTGACCATATCCGATTTTTTTGGACGACATGCTTACATTTCTTTTAAAAGTGACCTGTATCGGATATCTCCTTTTTACACTGCACTTCGCGAAACGTACCAAAAGTAGCCTATATGACATCACAAATCAATTTCAATGGTACATTGAGCTTAATTTATTGACATGAATTCATACAGAAACCCTTTTAATGCAATAGTTACATCCCTATATAAAAAAATAATACAAATTCTTCACGACATATGCAGCTCCGCTGGAAGCGCGTGAATTTAATAATGATCGGGTACGGGTAGATATTCACAGCTTCATGGGCTCGAATCCGTCATCCTATACTATTTATTTTTTTTTTTTTTTTTTTTTGTCATTAAAACCAATGCGTTCATCAGTGATTGTATATCAAGGGCAATTGCAAGTTTGTGTGCTTTTTATTTTGTGGTTTCAATGGAGCGAATAGAGTCTCCACAACGGGACTGAAGCGCGCGTCTGTGCATGAGCCGTCGTCACTAACAACAGCAGCAACGAGCACTCAGTGCGATTTCAAGAGCAACACATTTCAACGTCAGATCGCCTTTTATTTAACACAAACAAATGAAATTAATAATCTACCAGTCAACTAAAGATGCTCCGTTTGTTATAGGTATGTCTGTACCGCAAAATGTTAAAAAAAACCCTCACTTTTCAATGACGCAGGAGTCGCATTTACGGGGGAATATCCGATCTGTCCGCTTACACTGCAGGCGCAAACGCACGTATCCGATTCATATCTGATTTATAACCACATATAAATGAGGCCCATGTTTCATATCATGTCTGTCTGTTCTTATGTTTATGTGAGTAGATATTAATGAACTTGAATAATTTCTCCATTGTTTATTTACATATTTATTAGCAAACAATATAGCTTACAAGCAATATAACAGAATTTAACACTTGTCTTTATTCAGATGTTGTAGTTATTCCAAATTAAACCAAGAATCGCAACATTTTAAAAGCAATTTCAAGTTAACAGCTGGAGAGGAGAGAGAGAAAACAGACAATGGAAATTTTCTTACAGATGTAGAATTTTTTGAATAGTATGCAAAATTTCACCATTTCATATTTAATCATATTATGTAAAATTCCATAGCAGATTTGAAAAGCTGGAAATGTGAAGTTGTGTTAAAAAAAAAAAAAAAAAAAAAAAGCAAACAAAAAACTTTCCACACCAAGTCAAAAAATGTCAATATTTATAGAAATGAGCTTCCATTTGCGGAAATGAAAATCCTTATTTATTATTTTCATTGTCCAGTGGGTTTAATCCATGGGGTCACTATACTATCCTACTGCCAAATAGCATCTTTTTCTATTTTTGGTCATTTAAATATATCTGTAACAAATATATGATCTATTTAAATGCCACTGGGCTTCATTACTTTGAATTATCCTTGTAATCAGTGTGCAGATTTATTTTTGTTTTGCAAATTCTAATCCTCTAAAAAGAACACATGCATAGATAATCTTTCCAGATTTCATATTTCACATTTATGGGGAATTTATTTTAACTGACAGGTGTGATGATCAGTGGCGTTGAGTTTTTGCCTTCATCATTAAGGCATGGGTTAAAATATGGATAGAGTTGTGTCAGTGAAAGTCTGACCAGTGAAAGAGTAGATATGAGATCTGGAGTCCACGTCATAAAAAGAGACCAGACCCTCCTCATAATCCACAAACACTCCCACCTTCTCAGGTTTCACTCTCAGAGATAAAGAGACAAGAGGATTATCACAAGCTATATATTGATTCTCATTCCTCAGAAACACAGTCCAGTATCCTTTTTCAGGACTCAGTGTGATCTTCCCTTCCTGTAATGGATCTCTGGCCACTCCTAAATCCCACTCAGTCTTTCCCTCACCTGCACCTCATAGTAAAATCTCCCTGAACTGAATCCCTGCTTTGCCAGAACACAAGGACCGTATCAATCTCTTTGGGGTTTTTTGAGACTTTCCTCTTAATGTCTCCCATCACGGACTTGTTTTCCATCATCAGACAGGATGAGATATGGATTTGCTGTATCAGGATCCAGAGTCACATCCACTGAGAGAGATCAGACATTATCAATCAACTTCAGAACAAATAAATAAAAAAAAGTATTGAAGTGTGTTGAAGAAAATGGTGTCAATCACACTATACCTGCATACTTCTGTGCACTCTTTATCCCTGTGAACAGATGAAAATATAATGATGAGTTATATAGAAAATAATTTTAGGGTAAAAGGGACTTTATTTCCATTGGCAGCATTAGTGGCATGTAAATGTCAAATGTAAAAAAAAAGATACAAATATATTGAGGGTTTAAAAGGGTCAGTACCAAAAAACCAAGTGTTGGTGCTTTTAAAAAAATATTGGGGAAGGGTGTTTGTGTACATGGAGTCACATCATGCCCATCATCACCGAAAGTATGCAAGTAAGTACGTAACTGCTTTAAGTTTGGATAGAACTTTACACAAGAAATCTATTCACTATATTTGATATTCACATACAAATATGACCGAGTTTTTCATTTAGTGTCCCATCTAGAGTATTCTTCAGTTGAGTCAGAGCTGTATACACAGAGTTCACATTCACATCAGAGTCAATCCTGATCTCAGTCCAATTCTTGGTGTGGGAGGACTGGACAGGGATGAGTTCATCTACAGCAGGAGAGAGAGGACTAATAAATATGTTATTTTTATATTTTTAAAGTTAATGTTTTACACAGTGCATTGTATATGATGACTGATTAGACAGATGCTTAGACCTGTATGACATGGAGATGATCATCAGTGTGTGAGATCTGCTCCAGCTCAGTGTTTCTCTCTTCAGCTCAGTGATTTCCTGCTGCAGCTCTTTAATGAGATCTTCAGCCTGTTTTCTCTGCTTCTTTCTGCTGTTTCTCCATCATCTTCAGCTGCTCAGACTGACATCTCTCAAAGGAGCGGATCAGATCAGTGAAGAGCTCAACACTGGAGGATTTCTCTTTCTCTGTGTTTCTCTGATGAATGAAAACAGTTAACAGAGTCATCTAATAATTGTTTACACATATATTTAAAGAGAGAGACCTTATATCACTAACAATGTTTTTTAAATCCATTCAGAAATTCATTACTTTTATTAGGCAGACTGAAATATGATGTGTGCTATGATTTGTAATCATTTTTCCACTCACTTTCTCAGCTCTACTGAGTCCTGGATCTCTTGAATCTTCTTCATTCTCTTCTGGATCATCTGCTGCACGTCTGTCTGTCTCTTAATAAGCTGATTCTGCTTACAGAGAAAAACACAATTTAGCTTTCCATCTTCTGACAAAAAGTCTTATTTGAATATTGATTTTGAAAACCATTTAAAGACCCCATTAATTTAATAGTTTTTATATGTGGTTTTTAGTCTGTCAGCTTTGATGGTATATAAATATTTTCCAGTGTATTCTTGAAAGATGACTATCTCTACTTTTAGAAGATATACATGTATTTAAAGAGCCCCATTATGGAATTTTGAAAATTACCTTTCATGTAGTGTGTAATGTGAATGAAAACATCCTGCAAAGTTTTAAATCTGAAAGTGCACCATATATAAAGTTATTGTCTCTCAAAAGTAAGAGTCGACTCTGAGTCAATTAAACGAGTCGTTTGTAAAACGAATCCCAAGCCGTTTTGTTGTGACGTCACAATGAAACATTAGCATATTGGCCGCCCACTTAATGCGCACGCAGACACCAGGGGAAATTCTTTTTTTCAACAATACCACAGCAGTACAATCTTTTGTTGTGTTGCCATCATTTTACTGAGGAGTGCTCCTCAAACCTCACGGATTTTAATGCAGGATTCACAAAACACTTGGTCTTAAAATATGGATCAGTGTCCAGTTTATTTGGACCAGCTTGCTCCTCTGAATCTAAACCTGTAAGTATGATTAATAATCGATGTTTATATTTTCTAGGGATCGTTAAAATTTGTAGTTATGTATGTTATGTTTTTCAAAGTCTCCTGCTAACTGGCTAACTCACGTTTCTGTAGTTCTGCTATTCAGATGTGGGTCCAATATTGTCTAAAAATGTGTCAATTAATGCAGCTTGTCTGTCTTGTTACTTGGAGTAATGATCGAGGATGGAGCACGACTTTTGTTTACAGAGTAATGCATTATCAGCTATTCACGTTTGTGCTCGGCTAATGTGAGAGTTTACAACATGCAAAACAAACAGTTCCCTTTCGTGGGAACTATCGACGCTACGTCGAATGACGTGATGAGAACCCTCTGCGCGTTGCTTCATGAAGCACTTCTGTATCTAACCAATGATGAAACGAGACGTCAGAGGCGGGTGACGTCACGGACCAGGAAACTATAAAGCATACCCAGAACAAAGAACGCTAGCTTCTGTTGTCTTCAGCAAGCGCTCTCTGTATCTTGTGTGTCTTATTTATTTGTTGTCTGTCCTGTTATCACAGTGATCTCTTCATCTGAGGATAAGAGTTTCAACCGAGGTGTCGAAGTCGTGGAAAAGACCAGTTCAGTACTGTGTTTACAGCCCCCAAACGTCTACATACAGCAACATCATAGGGCTGAAACACCACGGCTATGGGGCGATGCCTCGGGTCGAAGAGACACTTGCGAGCTATCTCTCACCCGAGTCTGCATCGTCCCTCAAGACCCCGAAATTGCCCACTAAGCATTTAAAGACAACATCGGGCTTGGTGGGCAAGGCTTATTCGGCAGGGGGTCAGGCTGCAGCTTGCCTTCATACTATGTCCATTCTGCAAGCTTACCAGGCTGACCTGCTGGGGGAGATTGATGAAAGTGGGGAAGCGACATTTGAGTCAATACAGGAGCTCAGAAAGGCGACAGATCTAGCTCTCCGGGCCACCAAGGAGACGGCCAATTCAATCGGCCGCTCTATGGCAGCCTTGGTGGCCATGGAGAGGCACCTGTGGCTCAATTTGTCAGACATTAAGGAGAAAAACAAGAAAATCCTTATGGATGCGCCGCTGTCTCCTGTGGGCCTATTCGGCGACGCAGTGTCATCTGTCGTCGATAGGTTCCAGGAGACACGCAAACAATCAGTGGCCTTCCAAAGATTCCTTCCCCGCCGTGTTCATCCCCCCGAGGCTGCTGAGCGGGAGCAGTCTCAGCCAATAGCCGGCTCCTCGGCGCAAAGAGCGCAACAGAAGGCCAGTGTGGCCACCCGTGCTCCCCCCGCAGAGAGCTTGGGGACTGGGGCGGTCAACAACAGGCGAAGTCTTCCGGGAGTAAGGCTGATCTGAGGACCGTCATTATCTCCCTGAAGGCTTCAAAGAAAAAGTCCTGACGCCAGCCGTCCAGGACCCATGAGGGCAGCCCCCTCCGGGGGGGTTCGGATATTAAAAAATCAAGTGTCTGTTCCCCTTCGGCGCTCTCAGGGGGCCATTCTGCTAACCCTGCCACCCAGTGTGCGTCAGGGTGCAGTGCTTCCCGCCGATCCTCTGAGGAGGGCCGGCCAGCACGTGATTCGTCTGTCTGCCGGTGCACCGTGTCAGACCGACGAGCCAAATGCTCAAAAAACACCAGAGACCAGTCTCGAGAGACTGGTTCCCTTAGTAGAATTATGGAAGAATGGAAACTTCTCCCAAACATTTCGAAATGGGTGCTGCTCTCATCGTAGAACAGGGTTACAAAATACAGTTCGGCTCTCGGCCACCCAGGTTCAACAGGGTTCTTCCCACAGTGGTGACCCCAGAGCAGTCTCTGGTTATGGAACAAGAGGTTATGACACTTTTGCAAAAAGGAGCTATAGAAAGGGTTCCTCCTCCCAGCAAGCTGTCAGGCTTTTACAGCCACTACTTCATTGTTCCAAAGAAGGATGGAGGGCTGCGTCCGATCATAGATTTACGTGTGCTAAATCGATCTGTACAAAAGCTAAAGTTCAAAATGCTTACACTCATACAGATTATCCCACAGATCAGGTCCGAGGACTGGTTTGTGGCGATAGACCTGAAAGATGCGTACTTTCATGTATCCATCCATCCTTCCCACAGGAAGTTCCTCAGGTTTGCTTTCGGGGGCGAAGCTTACCAATACAAGGTTCTTCCTTTCGGCCTATCCCTTTCACCCTGCACGTTCACAAAGTGCGTGGATGCAGCTCTGGCTCCGCTGAGACTCCAGGGCATCCGCGTGCTGAACTATATCGACGACTGGTTGATACTAGCTCAAACAGAACAGTTGGCAGTTCAACATCGAGATGTTGTTCTGTCGCACATGAAAAAGCTTGGGCTGAGGCCAAGAAAAGTGTGCTGGTCCCGTGTCAAATTACCAACTATCTAGGGGTAGTTTGGGACTCCACCACGATGCAGGCATATCTATCCCCTGCTCGTGTGAGTTCCGTTCTCGGGGCCGTGAATGGGGTGAAGTTAGGCCAGTCACTTACTGTAAAACAGTTTCAGACACTGTTGGGTCTTATGGCAGCTGTGTCCAACGTGATAACTTTTGGCCTTCTGCACATGAGACCCTTACAGTGGTGGCTCAGGACCAAGGGGTTTTCTCCGAGGGGAAATCCTTTTTGCATGATCAAAGTCACGCGGCGATGCCTTCATGCTCTGGTCATGTGGAAAAATCCTTGGTTCCTGTCCCAGGGACCCGTGCTGGGGACTTCTCGTCGTCGCGTAATGCTTAAGACAGATGCTTCCCTCACGGGCTGGGGGGCGATCATGAGTGGTCGCTCGGCTCAGGGTCTATGGGAGGACCATCAGCTCTCCTGGCACATAAATCGGCTGGAGATGATGGCGGTGTTTCTTGCATTAAAACATTTCCTCCCAGACCTGAGGGACCATCATGTGCTGGTCCGCACGGACAACACGACGGTGGTCTCTTATATCAACCACCAGGGGGGTCTACGGTCTCGCCGACTTTGCAACTTGGCCCGTCAGATCCTCCTGTGGGCCCAGGGAAAGCTCCTCTCACTGAAAGCAGCATATATCCCAGGGCATCTAAATGTGGGAGCAGATGCCCTGTCGAGGCAGGGGCCGAGGCCCGGGGAGTGGAGACTCCACACCGAGGTGGTGGAGCTCCTATGGAAAAACTTCGGTCGAGCGGAAGTCGATCTGTTTGCTTCGGAGGAATCAACCCAGTGTCCACTGTGGTACTCCCTGACGCACCCAGCACCTCTGGGTCTGGATGCTATGCTGCAGACGTGGCCGAGGCTACGCCAGGAAGGGGTCAGCCTAATACTGGTGGCTCTGTACTGGCTGACCAGGATATGGTTTGTGGACCTAGTGTCTCTATTAGACGGCTCTCCCATGGAGCTTCCTCTGAGACAGGATCTCCTGTCTCAAGCGGACGGCACGATACTCCATCGCCGCCTAGAGCTATGGAAACTGTGGGCCTGGCCTCTGAGGGGGCAAGGCTCACAGACTCCGGACTCCCAACCGAGGTTGTGGAGACCATCCTTCAGTCCAGAGCTCCCTCCACAAGGAAGCTATATGCATATAAATGGAAACTGTTTTCTACTTGGTGTAGTCAACGTAATATGGACCCTGTCCAGGCATCTATCAGCTTTGTGCTTCAGTTCCTCCAAGAAAAGTTCTCGGAGGGGTTATCTCCTTCAACACTGAAGGTCTATATAGCAGCCATTTCAGCTTACCATGCTCCTATAGGGGGTTCCTTGGTGGGTCGAGACCCCCTTGTCATACGCTTCCTTCGTGGCACACTGAGGCTGAGGCCTGCAGTGCACACAAGAACTCCGACCTGGGACTTGGCCATAGTGTTAGAGGGGTTAGCTGAGGCTCCCTTCGAACCACTGGAAGAGGTATCGGAAAAATTCTTTACTCTGAAGATGATATTTCTTCTCGCCATTTCATCTCTTAAAAGAATAGGAGATTTACAAGCACTGTCGGTTGCTCCTTCGTGTCTGGAATTTGCGCCTGGTATGGTTAAGGCTTTCCTGCACACTAGACCTGGCTACGTGCCAAAGGTCCCCACCAACGTCCCGGGTCCTATCGTACTCCAGGCTTTCTGTCCTCCTCCTTTTGTAGATCCGGATCAGGAGAAACATAATCTGCTCTGCCCAGTTAGGACTTTAGATGCTTATGTCCACAGAGCTGCCCTGTGGTGGAAAACAGACCAACTGTTTGTATGTTATGGGTCCCCTAAGAAAGGGGGCCCAGCATCTAAGCAGAGGATGAGCAAGTGGGTGGTTGAGGCCATTTCACTTGCCTATGAAGCATCTGGTCAGCCTTGTCCATTAGCTGTCCGTGCTCACTCCACCAGGGGTATGGCGGCTTCTAAAGCATTAATGTCAGGAGTGTCATTGAATGAGATATGTGATGCAGCTGGATGGTCATCCCAGCACACATTTATCAGGTTCTATAACCTAGATGTGAATTCTACTCAGGGTTCCTCAGTCCTGTCCACAAGTCTACAGACAGGTACTCAGTGATACAGCGTAGTTGGGACAGCGTTCCCATCACGTCATTCGACGTAGCGTCGATAGTTCCCACGAAAGGGAACGTCTCGGGTTACAGATGTAACCCTTGTTCCCTGAGTAAGGGAACGAGACGCTACGTCACGTTGCCGTACCCCCAGCATACCTGTGAGCGTCTTGCTTCAGACATATTCCAGAAGCTAGCGTTCTTTGTTCTGGGTATGCTTTATAGTTTCCTGGTCCGTGACGTCACCCGCATCTGACGTCTCGTTTCATCATTAGTTAGATACAGAAGTGCTTCATGACGCAACACGCAGAGGGTTCCCATCACGTCATTCGACGTAGCATCTCGTTCCCTTACTCAGGGAACAGGGTTACATCTGTAACCCGAGACGTTTTTTTTTCCTCTGTGTTTTTATTGTAATAGGATGTTAAGATGCTAACGTTAGTATGTGCTAACTAGTTAAAGTATTCTCTCTATAAACAGTAAACACTCATTGTAATGTCAAAAAATGATTTAGCCATTTTTTACATTGTTAACAGTTATGACGAAAAAGTCTGTACACATCTGGCCTAAATGTTTATCTTATGTTAGAGGTTTTCAGCTTCGCATGGCATTCTGATACAGTTTCTACAAGTGCACCTACATAAAGTAACAGTGATGCTGCTATCACGTCTTATAAATAATGCAAACTAAGGTGACATTTATCATAGAGAATCACTCCAGTTGGGATTGCGAATAAGTTTCTGGTTGATTGACTACTTCAGGTGCACGCAGTAGACCAATCACAAAGGATTGAGCCATCTGACCAATCAGAGCAGTGTAGGCTCACGGGAAGGAGGGGTTTAGATTCTCTGAACTGCTTCTAAAGAATCATTTACAAAACATTGAGAACTGAGGTGAAATTAAATGTATATTATGAGAAAACGAAAGTGTTTTTTGACCTTGCATGCATGTAAACCTGTACTAGGAGACTCCCAAAACAATATTAGGAACTTTTATAAAAAAGCATAATAGAAGCACTTTAAAATGTAAAGTCTCTCTCTTCAAAAATATTGAAATATCTTACACTACACAGTTATTTTGCCAACAAAAATGCTCTCTTGAATAAACATTTTCTTCCCCTTGTCACTAACTAGCCGTAGCAAATAGCAAATGATGATTCACTGAGACTATTCAACAAAGACTTCAACTAAGACTACTGACTGTGAAATAAAAGGGACAAGTTTTTCAATATGTTCTGCATCGGCATCAAGACACAGGA
Organism: Culter alburnus; assembly: GCA_028476615.1. NCBI lineage: Eukaryota > Metazoa > Chordata > Actinopteri > Cypriniformes > Xenocyprididae > Culter > Culter alburnus. The sequence goes on from JAOTNS010000326.1 coordinate 30,651, forward strand.
AAGATGCATTTCATGAGATGTATAAAGTGTTTTGTTTGTAACTCTTTACCTTCTTCTCTCGACTCTCCTCCTCTATAGGAACAGTGTTGTGAGTCCTGTGTTCTCCTTCAGTGCAGAACAGACAAACACACGTCTGATCATCTCTGCAGAACATCTCCAGAGGTCTCTCATGTTTCTGGCATATATAATTCTCCAGATTTTCCACAGCATTGATCAGTGTGTGTTTCTTCAGACGTGGGACTCTGAGATGAGGCTCCAGATGATAATCACAGTAAGAGCTTTGACACATCAGGCAGGACTTCACAGCTTTCTGATTTCTTTCATCACAGATGTCACAGAACACCTCAGCTTCTCCTAGATTGAGTTTCTCCTTAAAGTGTTGTGCAACCTCTCTGAGTGTTGTATTAATCTTGAGAAGAGGTCTTCTGCTGAATTTCTCTTTACAGAATGGACAGAAGCAGGTCTGTGTGTTCGTCCAGCTCTTGCTCAGGCAGGTTCTGCAGAAGTTGTGTCCACATGAAGTGGTGACTGGATCAGTGAACACTTCCAGACAGATGGAGCACTGGAGCTCCTGATTTAGTGCTGGAACACTGGAGGATGCCATGACTGACAAAACAATCAGAATATTTGCTGAAGAGAACAATTTAGATAATACTAATACCTTTACTTAAATGCCCTATTTCACAGACAATGCTTAAAACTAGTCCCAGACTAAAATCCATGTTTGAGCTATCTTAACTAAAAAAGCAAATTGCATATCTTAAAATATGTCAGTGCCATTTTTTGTCTCAAGATGCATTTATACAGTTATGTTTTTTTAAAGGCACGTTTATAAAAGGAAAGGCAAGGCAAGGCAATTTAATTTGTATAGCACATTTCATACACAATGGTAATTCAAAGTGCTTTACATAAAGAGGAATAATAAAAATAGAAATGGAAATAACAGTAAAAACAGAGAATTTTGCTATCAGGATTGAAGAGCTAGGAAGTTTCAGGGAATTTTTGTTGTTGTTGTTATTGTTATTGTTGTTGTCTGTTACAGTGGATCTAAACGGATCTATCCATCAGAGCGGATCAGAATGGATCTTCCTCACACGACAGGACTGCTACCTGTTAAAGGCACTTCAAACTGATAAACAAAGTTTCAATCTCCCCTTTTGCCAAGACACCTCAAACTGCACCACACAGCCCTAATCCCCCTTCCGGAAATATCTTATCTATGCAACGCACTTCAGATTTTCCCTTTGGAAAGTGTCCTGACTGTAATCCAGATATCTTAACCATGCACCACAGCTCAAATTTCCACATGGTTTGTCCCCTTATCCAAATTTACCAAATTTTAACACAAATGCTTTATTCCTAATTCTCCCAGCTCTTTCAACCAGACAACAATATTAAAATGCATTAAAAGTCAGAAATAACAAGATGATACATAAAAGATATAAAATACATTTTATATCTTTTATGTATACAAAAGCTACTTAAATGTCCTAATTGAACTAAGGCCTAATCCTGGCTTAATCTAAGCCTTGCTGTGAAACCAGGCCAAAGATTTTAAAGGTGCCCTAGATTCAAAAATTGAATTTACCTCGGCATAGTTGAATAACAAGAGTTTAGTACATGGAAATGACATACAGTGAGTCTCAAGCTCCATTGTTTCCTCCTTCTTATGTTAATCTCATTTGTTTAAACGACCTCCGAAGAACAGGCGAATCTTAACATAACACCGACTGTTACGTAACAGTCGGGGTACGCCCCCAATATTTGCATAATGACAGCCCATGATGTTCCCAACATTATGAAAGGCATTAGACAAGGGCAGCCAGTTAACATCTGGAGCTGCACACAGCCAAATCAACAGACTAGGTAAGCAAGCAAGAACAACAGCGAAAAATGGCAGATGGAGCAATAATAACTGACATGATCCATGATATCATGATATTTTTACTGATGTTTGTAAATTGTCTTTCTAAATGTTTTGTTAGCATGTTGCTAATATACTGTTAAATGTGGTTAAAGTTACCATTGTTTCTTACTGTATTCACGGAGACAAGAGCCGTCCCTATTTTCATTATTAAACACTTGCAGTCTGTATAATTCATAAACGCAACTTCATTCTTTATAAATCTCTCCAACAGTGTAGCATTAGCCGTTAGCCACGGAGGACAGCCTCAAATTCACTCAGAATAAAACTTTAACATCCAAATAAATGCTTTACTCACATAATTCGATCCATGCATACAGCATGCATGACGAACATCTTGTAAAGATCCATTTGAGGGTTATATTAGCTGTGTGAACTGTGTAAATGCGCTGTAATATAGTCGACAGCTCATGTGGCAGGGAGCTCGCGATTTAAGGGGGCGGCGCCGAGTGTAAATCAGTGCATTGTTAATGATGCCCCAAAATAGGCAGTTAAAAAAATTAATTTAAAAAAATCTATGGGTATTTTGAGCTGAAACTTCACAGACACATTCAGGGGACACCTTAGACTTATATTACATCTTGTGAAAAAGCATTCTTGGGCACCTTTAAGTAATTCTCCACGGATGGCCCTCCAAAAGTAGCTGTATATTATGACAAAATATTTCTTCTCTAAGTGACATGTAAATCACACATATTTCATTGTATCTGTCTGCTGCTTTTGCCATATACAGCTCATGCAGCAGCAGGATAACTAAGAAAAGTGCTTGGGACTGTGTGCACTCTTGTGCTGCTTTCCAATTCAGTTCCAATTATGTTTGTGTAACCAGTCCTACTCGACCCGCTCTGAGCAGGATTTGAACTGGCGTCTCCTGCATGGGAGGCGGGCACCCTAACAAGGACTGTAAAGACCTGTAGCGTCAGTCACTAGTACGCCTCTTGAGGTCAGGGGAGTGAGGTTTATGCGCACAGCTCTTACTAGCTTGTTTCCGTTACACTCACACCCCTAAACCTTACTCCCATCCAGGACTTAGCAATAAATGTAACTAGTCCTACTAGACGGAGTTCGAGTACGAACCTGCATCTCCGGCATTGGAGGCAGGTGCCCTAACAAGGACTGTAAAAGACCGCAGTCTCTAGCGGCAGTCAGTAATACATCTCTTGAGGCCAGAGCCAGAGGAGTGAGGTTTACATGCACAGCTCTTACTAGCTTGCCTCCATTACATTTGGAGATGCATTATTTAATACTATATAACTCCAAACATAAAATAATCTTATATTGTAAACGTTATGGGTTAACTTATAGTAAATTATAATTAGCAGACTCTTATTTCAACTTCTAAAATAAAATGTTCTTATTTTGTTGCCTTTATGGGTGTTTGTATGACATAAAAAAGGAGCATGGACGTGTACATGAATTTACTTGAATTTCAGGTTTTTGAAGAGGAAAAGCACAAGTTACATCAGTTAAATTAAAAGACTGAATGATAAGAATTTAGCTGCTGAAGTGCCGTCATACCTGTGGTTGTGTAGCCTGGAGTTGTTATTTGTTAAACAGATGGGTCGATCATGAACGCATAACCTGATTTGGCTGAGTTCAACATGTTCCTGGGTCAACATTCAAATCAACCAATCAGATTTGAGGGACAAGTTTACAAATTATGTCAAGTTTAGGCTTAAAACCATGAATTGTTTTTCTACATCAGTGTTATTCATCTATCATTTCCCTCTGATTTTTGGGATAACTTATGGGTAGGGTTAGGTTTAGGGGTAGGAATAGGGTTAAGACTAAATTTCAGGACTAGAATGTTGTTCCAGGATCACAAAATTTATTCCAAAATATGGAACGCATCTAACTCAGCAATATCAGGACGCAATCATGAACAATTCGTTCATTTGAACGAATTTTTAATATGACTCAGGAACAAGTTGTCTCAGAGAGTGATTCGGAATTTTACTGCAACAAATAACAACTCAACCACAGGTATGACAGCACTCCGGAAGCTAATTCTTAACATTCAGTCTTTTAATTAAACTGATCTAACTTGAGCATTTCCCCTTCAATAACCTGAAATTCAAGTTAACCCAGGTGAAAAAAAGTACCTTTCAATAATGTACTTAAGTGCTCTATTTCCGCGCACTAATTTTGTACTTAATATACAAAAAATTCTTTAGTACTCTTAAGATAATCTAACATCTAAGTGTACTCAACTGTGCTATTTTGAGACAGCATGAAATATGAACTAAAATGTGCTTTTAATATACTATCTCTATATTTAAAAAACATATTTAGTTACCACTTGTAGTACACTATGGGTTCAAATGTACTATAAGTAGTATCTAAAAAAAATTTAAATACAGAGATAGTATATTAAAAGCACATTTAAGTACACACAGTTGAGTACCTTAGATGTTCTTAAGATTATCTTAAGAGGTACTAAAGAAGATTTTTAGTATATTAAGTACAAATTAGTGCACGAAAATAGATCACTTTAAGTATATTATAGAAATGTCCTTTTTGTTTTACCTGGGAATTCATGTTCAGATCCATACTCATGTTTTATGTCATACAAACACCAATAAAGGCAACAGATCATTTTATGTTTGGAACTGAAATAATAGTGAGTCTGCTAATTATAATTTACTATAAGTTAAACTAGTAACCACTGATTATATCAAAATCACTGGTAATAGTGTCTCTCGTGGAGACAGCTGTCTTTATATAAAACTCATCAAACAGCAAGGTACATTCTATACAAGACAACACAGCAAGAAAGGGCTGTTCATTTAGGCCTACTTTCTGTTTCTGAAGTCTTAGTTGTGTGACATGACAGAAGATATCAAGCTTTACTTTACAGCCAGTTAAAAGTCGTACTCATTAACAATATTCTGATAGTATTCTAGTTTAAAACTGCTGAACAAGCTCTTACATTTCCATCACTTACCTTTGAGTGAATATCAGATATGATCACTAGTTTCCGTGTGTCTGAATAAAGTTGTTTGAAGAAGTTTCCAGTTCATCTGTTTTATTTAGTTTCACCTTCCTCAATTCTTACTCTCAGCTGCAGTGATGTCATAGCCCTGCCCTCAGTCATGAATATGGAACAGTTTCTAATTCATCCCTGCTGAGTGACTGTGAAACCAGGCCAAAGATTAAGTATTTCTCCACTGACGGCCCTTCAAAAGTAGCTGTATATTGTGACAAAATATTTCTTCTCCAAGTTACATTTCATTGTATCTGTCTGCTGCTTTTGCAGGGCGGGCGAGAGCCGTGAGGGAATGGCGCGAGGCCGGTGACGTGAGTGATAACGAGCTTCAGCTGCGAGTCGCATTTCGAATCTCTCACGGAGGAGCTCCAGAAGCATAAAAGGAGGAGCGACGACAGTGAAGGACGAGAGAGGACCAGGCCAGGACTTTATTTTATGTTTGTTATGTTTATGTGGCCGGCAGTTGTCTGTGAGGAACAACTTTTGTTTTGTATTTGTTTATTTTATATTTTGACGAGAAGGGCAGGCGAGAGCCGTGAGGGAACGGCACGAGGCCGGTGACGCAAGTGATAACGAGCATCACCTGGGAGGCGCACCGGCCTTGAGTCTCTCACGGAGGAGCTCCGGGAGCATAAAAGGAGGAGCGACGACAGTGAATTTCAATTTTTTCAATTTCAAATACTTTATTTATCCCCGAAGGGCAATTCACAAGGTCATGCAGAGTAACAAACCATGTACATCAAACACAACGCAATAAATAAGTAACACAGTATACACAACATGACATAAAAAAAAAAAAAAGGTAAACCTAGCGATCAAGATGATTGAGAATTTAAAAGCTGAACCACTTTAGGAATGAAGGTTGCCTTCCTCCTTTGTGTCCTACAACCTGGACAAACGAAGTCGTCGCCTGAAGGGAGCCACTCGAATTCAGAAAACAAGGCGTGTGATGGATCTTTAAAATCCTGCCAGCCACTTGAGCATTTGCTGTTCATTTATAATGGAAAGAGTCCTAATAGGAAGTCCAATAATTTTCGAACAAACTCTAACTGTACGCTCCAAGCGATTTCTGTTCTGAAAACTGATAGAATGAAACCAGCAGACAATAGAGAAAGTAATGACATTTTCAATATAAGAGTAATAGAACAAAGAGAGAATATCTTATTGACCCCAAAAGAATTAAGCTTCCTTAAGAGATACTGCCGCTGCTGACATTTCCGAAGTATCTCCTCTGTATTGGAAGTAAATTTCAACAGGTTATCAATGTTGTACCCAAATACTTGTACTCCTCGACAATCTCAATAGGGTTTTTGTGAATAGTAGTAGTAACTGCTATAGCCATCTGCCTCTGCTTATTGGAAAAAGTCACTACCATCTCTTTAGTCTTATTCACATTTAGTTCCAGACAAGAGTTCCACACCATTCAACAACATGGAGAGCTGGACCATGCTTCTGTGAGGAGCCTGAAAGTAGAGACAGTAAGACGGTATCGTCAGCAAACTTAATAAGATGACAGTTGGGATGAGTTAGACAATCATCAGTATAAAGATAAAAGCAGAGGTGAAAGGACACATCCCTGTGGGGATCCCGTAGATGTATATAGAAGATCAGAGAGAGTATTATTAACTAGCACTCTCTGAGACCTATTGGTCATAAAGTCAATTATCCAATGAATCAGCTGGTCCTCCAAATGAAAGCGACTGGCGAGTTTCTCAGCAAGAATGTGAGGCTGCAGAGTATTGAATGCCGAGGAAAAATCAACAAACAAAAGTCTTGCTGTGGGTTAGGAGACTCAAGGTGCTCATGAACAACATTTGTAATAAAGACTTTTGCATCATCAACTCCTCTACCTGTGCGATAGGCAAACTGGAGTGGGTCCAACTGTGTGTCGGTGGCTTTACTAATAAAGTTCTTAATAATTCTCTCCATTGCCTTCATCACTAGAGAGATAAGAGCCACTGGCCTCAAATCGTTAAATACTTTGACAGAGCTCTTTTTCGGTATCGGAATAACTGTGGAGTGTTTCCATTCTGTGGAACTACGCCACTAACCAAGGAGATCTGAAACAAAGTCTGTAACACACCCCGTTGCTCCGCACAGAATTTAAAGTTCCCACAAATATTATCCGGGCCGGGTGCAGATTTAACTGTAGTTTTCTTAAGAGCTCGCACCACCTCCTCTGTACTTATAGTGAGGGGCAGAGTCCCCAGATTTTAAAGTCGAGATTGTTTCCAATTGAGTACTATATCTGTCTCAAACCTGGTATAAAAAGAGTTGAGGTCATTAGGAAGATGTTGGGCTACTACCAGCAACCTGAATGTACCTGCAGGCAGAGGAGCTATTAACTGCTGCCATGTTCTTAAGACCTTGCCAGGCTGCATGGAGGTTCCCCTGAGTGAGTGTTTGCTCAATCTTACTCCTATATTTCCGTTTGGCAGCTTTAATAGCACGTTTGACCTCTCTATTAACCTCCTTTTTTCAAACTCAGAGCGGTGTAAAAAGTCTCTTTTTCTTATTTAAAATTGCTTTAAGTTCCTTAGTCACCCAAGGCTTATTGTTTGGAAAAATGGTAACCTTCTTAGTAGGAATGATACTGTCCACACAAAATGAAATGTACGATGTCACTATGTCCACTTGCTCATTAATATCAGTAGATGGGACTATGAGCGTGTTCCAATCCGTTGTTTCAAAACAACCCTGTAGCCTGTCGACGCTGTCGTTTGTCCATTGTTTAACATACTTTACAACCTTCTCTGCCCTCTGTATAATCGGCAAGTATTTTGGTGCAAGCAATACAGTATGATGATCAGCAGAGCCGAGTGGTGGAAGAGCGATGGATTTATATGCACCGGGAATTGAGCCATAACATTTGTCTAGTATTTTCCCCAGACGAGTAGTACATGTAACATATTGATGATAACCTTTAAAGGATTTTTCTGCCAGGCAGTGGTTAAAATCGCCCAGTATAAATTTCGGGGAATCAGGTGATATTAATTCCAAACTGTCCAATGTGTTCTTAATATGCTCTATAGCTATAGTCACATTCGCTCTCGGATGAATATAAACCAATATAAAAAAGAGCTGTGGAAATTCTCTGGGCAAATAAAAAGGGCGTAGAGAAATAGCCAAAAGTTCAATATCAGTGTTACACAACTTCTCCCTTACGACAGTCGTTGAGCACCAGCGTGCGTTCACATAAAAACAAACACCACCGCCGTGCTGTTTGCCCGTAAGCTCTTTGTCCCGGTCAAGTCTTAAGGGAGCCCCAAATCCATCTATGTGTAAACTGTCATCATCATCGTTCTTATTCAACCATGTTTCAGTAAATGCTAAAATAGAAGCAGTCCTATACTGATGCATGTGGTTCACGTTAGCTTGCAGTTCATCTATTTTGTTGCGTATGGAGCGAACATTAGCCATAATAACTGAGGGGAGCGATCGATGCTTGCATTTCTCCCGTTTAAGTCTGGCTCTTATTCCTCCCTTTTTCTTTCCCCTTCTCGTTACCTTCATATTCCGAGGAGATTTCATTTGAATAGATGACCCATTTCGTGTTATTTCCTCTGGAATCCTTCCTGCAACAGGTGCCTGATGAGAGTGGAATTGCAGCCGCAGCAGGAAATCTCTTGGATATGCGAGTCGAAGATTCTCCGGGAGATGACAACCCGTTGATAAACACCAAACATGCTCCAAAAAATGTAAAAAGTATAAAAACAACAATGACCAAAAAAGTCTTTTGTAATCCATGTCTTCGCCGATCGATGTTCCAAAAATAATCCGTGTAATTAATTAATTGGCGACCATGAATACATAGGTAGACACGCCAAGTTGTAGATTAAATGTCCTTGTCAGCGTAACCGATCAGTCTAAATAAAAATAAAAATAAAGTAGAAATCCTCCTGACATACAAAAACAAACAAGCAAACAGACGAAAACAAAAAACAAACGAAAAACCATAAAAAGTTAAAAGTTATGTTACTCTACGAGCCAACCGGTCAGCCACACGAGCAGCGACCCGGAAGCCCGGAAGTGAAGGACGAGAGAGGACCAGGCCTGGACTTTATTTTATGTTTTATTATGTTTGTGTGGCCGGCAGACGTCCGCGAGGGTCTGCCGGCATTACTTTCATTTTGTATTTATTATTTTGAATTAAAGTTTTGTTTGAATTTACAAACTGTGTTACATTGGTGCCGAAACCCGGGAGGAAGGAGGGACATGCTGTCGGAGAGCCCTCGCGGCTGAGGGGGATCACGGTGCTGCGGAGTTCAGGCAGTGAAGACCGCGAGAGGCTGCCCGAGGCGGTGGTGCTGGAGCCTAGTGACAGGTGGGACGGAGAGCTTGGTGCCGTGCCCCTGGGACGAGGTGGGGTGGCTGCCGTCCAGGAGGGAACGGAGGAATTGCCGCGGTTCGCCGTGGGCCGGAGCCTGCTGCCGTCCGCCATAAAGGGGAGGACTCGCTGAATGTTCACCGGTTCCCGCCTCCTTCTTCCCGTACATACGAACTGTGTTACAACCGTAAAGACTAAACTCTCTAGCGGCAGTCGGTATTACGCCTCTTGAGGCCAAAGCCAGAGGAGTGAGGTTTACATGCACAGCTCTTACTAGCTTGCCTCCATTACATTTGGAGATGTATTATTTAATATAATAATACTATGTAACTCCAAATATAAAATAATCTTATATTGTAAACTTTATGGGTGTTTGTATGACATAAAACAGGAGCATGGACGTGAACATGAATTTCCTTGTTTTTCAGGTTTTTGAAGAGGAAATGCATAAGTTAGATCAGTTTACAAGAATGAATGATAAGAATTTAGCTGCTGAAGTGCTGTCATACCTGTGGTTGTGTAGCCTGGAGTTGTTATTTGTTAAACTAATGGGTCGATCATGAACAATTCGTTCATTTTGAACAAATCTGTCTCAATGACTTAAATGACACAGGAACAAGTTGTCTCAGAGAGTGAATCAGAATTTTACTGCAACAACTAACAACTCTAGGCTAAACAACCACAGGTATGACAGCACTCCGGAAGCTAAATTCTTATCATTCAGTCTTTTAATTAAACTGATCTAACTTGTGCATTTCCCCTTCAAAAACCTGAAATTCAAGGAAATTAAAGGTAAGGTTTTTGCAGTAACATATCCAAAAACCGCTAGGCCAGTGTTATATATTTTGTTCACTTGAGTAGGCTACTTACAATATCCCAAATGTTTGAGTAATATCTGAGAGGGTAATTTGTTAAAATTAAAGGTGGAATTTATCTTTTTCAATCATGAAAATGGAAATCATGAAAGCTTGATGCTTTAATCTGCTGTAACATACAGATTTTTTTGTTTAATTTATTTTAGTGAGTTTTAATGTGACATATAATTAAAAATAATAATAATAAATAAATAAAGATATTTGTAATAAAAGTTAACGCTTGGGATATAAAATGCTGTTTGTCAGTTGTCTGAATAACCACTGTACGAGCGATCGAACGCATCAAGGTCCAGAAGCGGGAATATAGGCCTAGCGTCTGAAATTTCAACGGTCATTTTGAGGAGAAGAATCTGTAGGTATATAGAGCTATGCGAGTATTGATATTTTCTTTCATTTTCGTGTTAAAACGATTAAAAAAACTGCACAAAAACTGCACTTTTATAACCAGGTAAAATGTTCATTAGTCTTCATCTAATTTATTAAGTTCTTTTAACAATCTGTCTATTTTAGTGCCGCTGGTAAAACAAGAAAGAAAGCTCGCACGAGGATAAAACATTTAAACATATATGAAATAGAAATGCTGCTAACCTACAATTACCTGAAAATTAACACTGGAGGAGACTGAGAGAAGATGCCATCTGTGTCGGAGGAGATAAGAATTTAAAAGAAGAAAAGAAGAATTTAGAAGAAGCCTACTTTTTTCAGTTATGAGAGGGCGGGTGTTTAGCTTCTGGTATCATTCGCTTCCAGTCATTTTTATCTGTTATTTTTAGCAGTTATGCTGCTTGATATTGCAAACTGGTATGTCTTGCCATATTTTTTTAATGTATTGTCTTAATTATAAACAGGTTTACATTTTACTGCACTTTACATTCTTCTCTTTATTTCCCTATAGCGATGCCGGAGGAGTTTGTGCAGTTCCACCGCCAGGGGGTGTGCTAACACTGCACCTGCTGGCCTGCTCCTCACAGACACTGAGCCACTGCACGCAGTGTATTTGATGCTCATCTTTTGATCGTCAGTTTTATTTATTTATTTATTTATGCTCTACACACATACACTTAGATATGTAAACGATGGCACATAACAGACTTCTGCTTTTTCCAAGAATGACTATAAATCTATATAACAAAGCTTTAACTTTATTTATGAATCATTGCACCTTTGAGAATGCCCTTAGTTCAGTTTTGTCCCTAAAAATATAGCTAATAACCCAACTCTCACTCCACCGTTGACCAAAAACTGTTGGAGATTGTACTCAATTTTGGTGTAAAATGTATTTGATATTGAATCATTTATTTAAACGTTTAATGTATAGGCTATGATTATAGAAGTAGTTTGAAATTTGAGCTCAGAATTCTCACTGAACACAAATATCTGAAGTGTTTCTGCGCGCTTCGGCAGTATTTCTCAGGATTGTGTAATACGGACTGTTTTTTTTTTAGGGTGTTTTCAGTGGACTTTAGAGTCATAAAGTAAGTAAATGATTAATGTCGCTGCAGAATTGAGACTTAAGGCTGATCACGGTGAAAGACGAGAGAAACAAGTTTCTCACAGCGACCGGGTCAAATATAGATAGCATATACAAATACAGTAACTACTTAAAGAACCGTTTAGTACCTTTAAGTTTTAAGTGTTTTGGTAGTTCATGCTGAAACCGCTTTGAAGAAAAGTCAACGCGACCCCTACCCACGTCATCTGTCCATCTTTCTGAATCGATCAGAATTGTGATTACATGGTTGACCAGCAATGGAGGAAAGTAAGGTAAGAGAAACTCTCTTAATGATAAAACATGAAATATCCAATGATTTCATCTGATTGCCTCTGTCTATAACAGACTAATCGTGTAACTCCGCCCACAACTCCAACTAAAGCCACGCCCTCCCAGTCAACATCTGCTGAACAGCCGAGTGAGTGAATCTAATACAACTATGGAAGCCCATTTCTGCCAAATAAGAAAAAAAAACAATTTGGTCAATATTAATTATGACATAAAATGACTTTTTAATGTATGTGCATAGTAAAATCCCCAGAGTTAAATCAGCTCTGCTCAGAGTACATATGATCCCTCTCTAAATAGTCTTAAAATAACACTAAATCAGAGTTAAAGTTAATGAGATAATTAAACAATTAATAAGACTGTGACTGAAGACAGTTGTAGTTCTTGTGTTTCTCTTTTCTTCAGCGATTCTGCTTGTTAACAGCAGGTGTTCATCACTAATGCACAATCATCACTTAATTAACTGCTTAATAATCTTATTAATTTTAACTCTGCTTCAGTGTTATTTCAACACTATTTAGAGAGGGACCATATGTACTCAGAGTTGATTTAACTCTGGGGATTTTGCTGTGTAGATGTAGATGACCTACAAAATGTGCAACAAATACTGTATCCCACAATGCAACTTGTTGGATGAATGCAGTTACAGTGATTCCTGCAGATATCACGTCTTTCTTTCTTTCTGTCTGTTTTCCTTCTGCAGTGGGTTTGAGCAGCCCAGAGTTAATAAAAGAACTGAAACAACCTCACACGCTCAAACACGTCCCTATGAAAACGGGAGTGACAACTGTGGTCTATGGACAAGGACAACAGGTGAGACACACACTAAACAGGAGACATTTATATAATCTAAAAATATTTCCACTGTTATTTATAAAATATATATTTAAATTAAGTTTCAGAGACTGGAGAAAAAGAATCAATCCAAAATGCACCCAAACTCCATCCATGGCTAAGCCCCACCCTCTGCGGTGATGTCATTATGAGCGGCTCTGGTTCTTCAGTGAATATGTCTATGATGATTGTGTGCAAGTATGAAAGCCAGTTTATCACCCTGAATGTTTATCTGATGTTTAAGGAATGTGTGTAATGTCATGTCAAATAAAAATCAAATCTCGGGAGGTGTGTGTGTGTTTTTTGTCCCTTTTTAATTTATAATTTTGAAGTGCATTGGTCACAACACACTGAATTGGAATGATGGGAAGAGGCATTTACTAAATTGGAGTTCAAAGAAATTCAATACAGTCACACAGGAGGAATTTGATTAGCCCAAAATAGAATGTGGAAACCAATAAACTGCATCATATATTTGATTAATTTTGTGTCTTAATTATCAGTTCAGACACAATACTTTTAACATGATTCAATACTGTCAAAATTTACAGTTTAAAATTAAAATAAAAAAGTAAATGTTCTGGTAAGAGAAGTGTGTCACTATGGTCTATAAAATAAACAAGGTTTATTTATTAAATATAATAAAACATTTGCGATATCTGCATTTCAAACATTGATTATTAATATAATGTAAAGTTTTTTGCAGTGTTATTGTAGTGTCATTTATTTTCATTTTAGTTTATTTAAGATTTTGTTTTTTATACACTCTAAAAAATGCTGGGTTAAAAAACAACCCAAGTTGGGTTGAAAATGGACAAACCAGCGATTGGGTTGTTTGACCCAGCGGTTGGGTTAAATGTTTGACCAACCTGCTTGGTAGTTTTATTTAACCCAAATATTGTTTAAAAATTACTGTATTTCTTGCTTAAAATGAACCTATAATATGTTGGAAATTAATATTATTAATATGTTTAATGAACAACATTTGAATAATACTAAACAATAAACATTTATTAAATTGCTTATTAATAAATGCTCATCTTTTGATTATTATGTTTCCTCTAGTAATTATGTGTCTGATTTTTAATTTCCAACCTATTTTGGGTTCATTTTAAGCCAGCCGTACAGTAATTTTTAAACAATATTTGGGTTAAATAAAACTACCCAGCACGTTGGGCAAACATTTAACCCAACCGCTGGGTCAAAACAACCCAATCACTGCGTTTGTCCATTTTCAACCCAACTTGGGTTGTTTTTAACCCAGCATTTTTTAGAGTGTGTTTTTTATTTCAGTTTTAGTTTATTTCAGTAAACTAAATTAAAATGAGAAATGTTTCCATGAAAAAAAGCTCAAATAAAACATGTTTTATTTCAGTTTGCGTTTATTTCAAGAACTGTAAAATGTTTTTTTTATGGTTTTGGTTAATGATAATAACCCTGGTGTCTGGAAATAATCCATATGTTTATGGATAACTCATATTGATAAATGAAATGTATTACTAAAACTACTACACTTAAATGAAAGTCCTATTGTAATTCTATTTTCTTGAATTCAAATTGTGTCCTGTTTGTCGCCTCAGTTCAAGCTGAGGTATTTGCATGGTGAGAATGTGTTTTTAGTTCAGCTCAACCCTGGTCTTTACACAAGCCTGATTGAGTGACACGCACAGCAGTTCAAAGGTCATGCTGATTTGAGTTTTACTCTGTTCATTAGGAGCATTAGCCCGGGAGACACGGAGGAGAAACCGGCGGTGAGCGGAGACGTTATTGTGATGAGAATGCGATGTCGTCTGCGCCGGTGTGTCGTGACCGCAGTCACGTTGAGTCTGCTGCTGTTTCTCAGCTCACTGTGGCTGCGTGAGTAAATGCAACCTTTAACCGTCAAACACACAAACACACACACCCCTCGTGCTTGAATAACTGTGTGTTTTTTCTGTTCTCTGCAGCTCAAGGGACAATTCAGAATTGTGAGCAGTCGTGGCGGCCTTGTTTAAGTGTGTACACACCAACCAGACAGGTGAGAAGTGAATACTTCACATCACTAACATTAACTATTAGTGCTGAGTGACACTCTCTTCCTGTCCAGGTGTTTCAGGCTGCTGTTACTGATGCTGCTGATCATGTGCTTGGAGGAAATGACATCATCGGAGAGTGTCCTGGACAGAAGTTCCAAGTGTCCCGCCTCCTCCTGCATCTAAACTCCGCCCTCGGCCCCGCCTCCGATGTGCTGCTGGATCCGTACCTGCTCTGCTGGGAGGAGCTGATCAAGTATGATATTCCTAAAGCTGTAACTATTAGAGATGTGCCAGTTCAATGCTGTTAATTAAACGTTTTTGCAGTAGCGACGTTTGCTCAAAAAAGAGCCCCGCGCCCCATTATCATGGAAATTAATGGGGGCTTAGGGCAAAAATGCCACCAAAAATCAAGATATATGGGCCAAATATGTCCTTGTATGAGTTTTTGTTTATAATAGGATATAGAGTGCTGTTTTCCCGAATATCAGCACGATTGCAAATGTGATGGCCTATTGATTTTATACAACAGTTTAATAAACAAAGTTAATGTTAGGTGACTTTCATTTTAGACTTAAGGCCCGTTCACACCAAGAACGATAAATATAAAGATAACGATCAAGATATAGTTCTAAAAATCGTAATTTAATATAGAACAGCATTGTCCACACCACAGCTATAACGATAATGATATAGAGAAATGATATCGCTGGGATCACTGTCAGAACAATTTTTTCCTGCTGTTGAACGATAAACACTGACAGCCAATCAAAATCCATTAATTTAAGGGCTTGCGCATTTTAAATGGCGGACGTTAATCACAGAGATCCAGTAAAAGCCACGACTGTTTGACAAGTCAAAGCCCCTTTTCAAGGATACTTTAATGAAAATGTATATATGGAAAACAATTGGTTATACCCTCATAATAAATGGTGAGAAGTATTAACAATGAAATCATCATAGCAAACAGTGTAAAATAAAATTACCTCAGGGATCCAGCACTATTTTCGACAACATTGTCTTGCTTCCTTTGAACTTGCAGTGGAAAAGATTAGGCGTTATTTTTATTCCACTATATTGACTTCATCAGCTAAATTCACTGTTAGATTATATCGATTACACTAGCTATTCACTGAAACATAGCATGCTGAGGACATCTGCTGGTTAAAGCCCTGTAACTGCAACAAGAACAGCAAAAACATGTTGTACACACTTTGAAACCATGAGCTTAGAATAAACAGACCGTTATCATTTGTTGGTGTGGATGCAAATATAGTTATCTCTATAGTTATCGTTCTTGGTGTGAACAGGCCTTTAGAAACTTATTTAGTCTTTTTTCCCCCTTTTTCGCAACGAATCCACAGTAGCCATTGCACGTCTCCAAGCAACTAAATTAGTCATTTTGAAGGAATCGTTTGACTGAATGACTCAATTGTTAAGACAATGATGTGCTGCCACCTACTGGCAGTTTTAGTTTCATTAAATTTTTTCCATGATTACATTTTCTAAAGTTATATCTCATGCCTGTGGCTGATAAAATCCTATCTACGTCCACCATACTGCAAGAAAGACTGTCCGCACTTCCCCAGATACCATTTGAACACAGATCGCTGGATAACAAGGATAACTTTTGCAGCTCTCTGTTATTAGAAAGCCTCCAACTGTTTCTTTGAAACGGGTCTCTGAATTGAAAATGTGTTTTTGTGCACTATATTCCTCAATGTATGCTGCTTTAAAGCAGCATCGTTCTGTCTTTTTTACTGTTTTTCAAACAAAATGAATGTTCTTCCTATATATATGCATTCTACTGTATTGTCTGTTGTCCTATTAATATACTCAGTAACACTTTAGGGTCCAATTCTAACTATTTGCTTATTAGCATGCATATTACAAGGATATTGGCTGTTTAGTAGTACTTATAAAGCACATATTAATGCCTTATTCTGCATGATCATATTCTATTTCTAACTTAACAACTACCTTAATAACCAATAAGCAGTAATTAGTAGTTTATTGAGGCAAAAGTCATAGTTAATCTTCAGTTAATAGTGGAATGTGACCAAAAACTCTAAGGAAACACTGTTTATAGTGTGTATAAATTTATGTAACAATAACTATCACAAATGTGTTGTCTCACACACTGATGTTGTGTCTGTGGTGCAGGTTCATGGAGTCTCTGGGCCCTCTGGTGGGCTTTTTCACTCATAAAGTTGAGGAGAAGATCACACTCATCCGACAGCTCTCACTAGAAGAATCTGCCATCGTTACGACCGAAGATGATCAGCACGTAGCCCCGCCCCCTCACCACGCCTACCACTCTGTGCGCTCCATGCTAGAGGCCGAGCTGCAGAGGGGCGTGGTCTCCTTCGACAGACAAACGCCTTCCGGGAGTCGGACTTTGCTCCGCCTCCATCGCTCGTTGCTGTGGTTACAGCTGCTGCTGGAGAAGCTGGCGACGGAGCGCGAGGGGCGGAGCATGGGCGAACTGTGCCGCGACGCGTACCTGGAGGTTTTGGCGCCACACCATCCCTGGCTTGTGCAGCGCGCGGCCGAGCTGGTGTTTCGGACGATGCCTGACCGAAAAGTCTTCTTGCAGCTGGTGTGTGTGTGCGGACACAGGAAGAGGCGGAGCCTGTGATGAGCGTCATCATCGCGGCAATCCGAGAAATTCACCAACGGACAGAGAGAGAGCTGGAGATCAGAAACATGCTGGACCTGCCTTAACATGCATACAAACACTCCCACACAACATAAATCTTAATATAGGCTGCTATGTATCACGAAATATTATATTTAGCTTGCTATGTGGTTGCTAGGTGTATTCTTCCTGTCTGGTGTGAAAAGAATCCTCTCATCCAGCAGGTGAAAATAGTGCGTGTCATCACTTATTTGTACACTAGATGTCGCTGTTTCACAGCATTTTTTGTTGTTTTGTTAAATTATTTTATGAGCAGCTTATCAGGGAAAGACAAAACTTGTTAATAGATCATGTATTCAGGAAACATGACATTATCAGGTTACTAGTTTCTGTTGCTCAATCTGTGCGTCAGACATAAAAATACTCAAATGTTACTCAAAATCAAAATGTTTCTCCCAAAATGCCTTAAATGCAAAATATCATGTCACTGTTGTCATACAGTGAGTATAGAGCAATAAAGTGAATGTTAAGCAGCTCAGATCATTTGGTCTTAGAAGAATTAGAAATGAGTCATTTCATACTGCTGATTCTTTGATTTACAGACTAGAGTATCTTGGTAAATCTGAACACAGTTTGAGACATTGCTGAGATCTCTTCTGGAGCTCTTTAATATTATGATTCCATGATTATTTGGTTCTTTTCTCGAGAGAAAATCAGGAACAAAAGTCTGTTCTTGGATAGTGTTTCTTAACTGGTGGGTCACGACCGATAAATGTGCAAGAGGTCTAATCTGATGGTGATGGGCAACAGGGAAGAAACAATGATGAATGCAAACAGGAACATGCAGCTAGCCGTGTAATCATGCGCAGTTAAGATAGTAAAACAAACAGACTTATCAGAAAACACTTCCCATATCTTTTGTGGCTGATGTCAAAGGTTGTGTCCAATCAAAGAAAATGAATGTCACGTTGTAGAAACTAAATTCAAGAGACATTTCGAAAGCAAAACTGTCAATTGTCCTGTTTAGCTCATCATACAGTTCATGATAATATTAATAAATTAATTTGTTTGATTTTAAGAAAATCTATTTTGTTACTTTTGCACTATTTGGCACTGATCCAGGAGAAACAAGATATAAAATATACTTTTTGTTGTTTCTTTCTTATAGGGAGACACACAGAGGATCAGATCTGGAATTATATCTGTTAAAACTTTTACCAGCTGCATTACATCATTCATATATTTCTCTTTGTAAGAAAATTATATTCATGTTCTTCTGTCGTGTCATAAGCCAATGTTTCTGCCTAGTGTGCATGTCTGTGTACTGTGCTGTAAAAGTGAGTTTGGAAAGCCAGTTCATACAGTGTTTGTGTTAATATGAAGTCTTTGTAATTACATTTCTGTCATGACAACTCTTGGAGTGTTTGGCATAGGAATGGATATAACAATGTTGATATTTTGGGTCTTGGCAGAATAGATCTGCTATGCTGCTGCTGCTGTTATTAAAGATCACACAGCAATATTTCTACACAGCGCTGTGAACAAAGAACTTGAATTAACCACAGAATTAATAACATTGCTGTGAAGTCTTCTGAGAAGCATTCACAACAGAATTCTCTGTTAAACCACAGATATCAGATGAAACAGTGTCAACGTGAAAACTGTGGTTTCACAGAGAATTCTGCGACGAATGTAGCCTAAATGCTTCTCACACGATTTCACAGCAATGTTATTAATTCTGCAGTGAATTCAAGTGCTGTGTAATCCGGAAACCATGAGAAACATTGTGCCACTAACACTAACAGAAATAGCTTGTGGCAGAAATAGTCTAATGTTTTCGAGTGCTTTTAAGTGCTGCACACAACTTTTCGCAGCACTTCAAAGCTTTAAATATTGCCCAGTTTGAATGTTATTTTTAATGTGATGTCCAAAACATTATTTGTTCATCCTTCATAGTTTGTCCCCATTTGTAAAACTAAAGGTTTCACGATGTAGGAAAGCAAACACTTATTTAGAATTAAAAAAGACAATAAATTACCACTGTAGTAGATGCTGCAGAGGAGCACTTATTGGCTTATTAGCCATTTCCACACCCCATATTTGTAATATTTATTAATAATAAAATAAAAGTTAATATTATCTGCATCTCAATTCAAGCTCAGTGCTTTTCTGTCAGTCCTCACAGTGCTGCCAAATCAGGGACTGGTGCCACCTTAGAACCTAAAGGGTTAGTTCACCCAAAAATGAAAATTTTGTCATTAATTACTCATCCTCAGTAAGACTTTTGCTCATCTTCCGAACACAAATTAAGATATTTTTGATAAAATCTGATGGCTCAGTGAGGCCTGCATTGGCAGCCAGACACTTTCAGATGCTGCTGTTATTGCTACTACTGCAGCTGTTATTATTGCTACTGCTGTTGGTTGCTGCTGCTGCTGCTGTTGCTGCTGCTGCTGCTGTTGGTTAATGCTGCTGCTGCTGCTGCTGCTGTTGGTTATTGCTGCTGCTGCTGCTGCTGCTGCTGCCGCTGTTATTGCTGCTGCTGTTCATTATTGCTGCTGCTCCTGCTGCTGCTGCTGTTGGTTATTGCTGCTGCTGCTCTTATTTCTGCTGCTGTTATGGCTGCTGCTGTTGGTTATTGCTGTTGCTGTTGGTTATTGCTGTTGCTGCTACTGTTATGGCTGCTGCTCTTATTTCTGCTGCTGTTATGGCTGCTGCTGTTGGTTATTGCTGCTGCTGTTATTGCGCTGCTGATTGCTGCTGCTGCTCCTGTTATTACTGCTGCTGCTACTGTTATGGCTGCTGCTGTTGGTTATTGCTGCTGCTACTGTTATGGCTGCTGCTGTTGGTTATTGCTGCTGCTGCTGCTGTTATTGTTGCTGCTGCTGTTGGTTATTTTTGCTGCTGTCATTGCTGCTACTGCTGCTGTTATTGTTGCTACTGCTGTTGGTTATTGCTGCTGCAACTGTTATTGTTGTTGCTACTGCTGTTAGTTATTGCTGCTGCTGTTATTGTTGCTACTGCTGTTAGTTATTGCTGCTGCCACTGTTATTGCTACTGCTGTTGGTTATGTTGCTGCTGCTGTTATTGTTGCTACTGTTGTTGGTTATTGCTGTTGCTGTCATTGCTGCTACTGCTGCTGTTATTGTTGCTACTGCTGTTGGTTATTGTTACTGCAGCTGTTTATTATTGCTACTGCTGTTGGTTATTGCTGCTGCTGTTCTGCTGTTGGTTATTGCTGCTGCTGCTGCTGTTATTGCTGCTGCTGCTGCTGCTGCTGCTGCTGCTGCTATGCTGCTGTTATGCTGCTGCTGTTGGTTATGCGCTGTGCCTGCTTATTCTGCTGCTGTTATGGCTGCTGCTGTTGGTTATTGCTGCTGCTGTATTGCTGCTGCTGTTGTTATTGCTGTTGCTGCTGCTGTTATTGCTGCTGCTGCTGCTGTGGTTATTGCTGCTGCTCCTGTTATTACTGCTGCTGCTACTGTTATGGCTGCTGCTGTTGGTTATTTTGCTGCTGCTGTTATTGCTGCTGCTGTTGGTTATTGCTGCTGTTGTTGCTTATTTGCTACTGCTGTGGTTATTTTTGCTGCTGTCATTGCTGCTACTGCTGCTGTTATTGTTGCTACTGCTGTTGGTTATTGCTGCTGCAACTGTTATTGTTGTTGCTGCTGTTGTTGTTGCTACTGCTGTTAGTTATTGCTGCTGCTACTGTTATTGTTGCTACTGCTGTTGGTTATTGCTGCTGCTGCTGCAGCTGTTATTACTGCTGCTGCTGCTGCTGCCACATTATTGCTGCTGATTGCTGCTGTTGGTTATTGCTGCTGCTACTGTTATTGTTGCTATGCTGTTGGTTATTGCTGCTGCTGATTATGCTGCTGCTGTGCTGCTGTGTATTGCTGCTGCTGTTGGTTATTGTTGCTGCTGGTTATTGTTGCTGCT
Organism: Culter alburnus; assembly: GCA_028476615.1. Lineage (NCBI taxonomy): Eukaryota > Metazoa > Chordata > Actinopteri > Cypriniformes > Xenocyprididae > Culter > Culter alburnus. Next base: position 51,966 of record JAOTNS010000326.1, read on the forward strand.
GTATTGCTGTTGCTGCTGTGTTTGGCTGCTGCTGTTGGTTATTGCTGTTGCTGCTGTTACTGCTGCTGCTGCTGTTGGTTATTGCTGCTGCTCCTGTTATTACTGCTGCTGCTACTGTTATGGCTGCTGCTGTTGGTTATTTCTGTTGCTACTGTTATTGCTGCTGCTGTTGGTTATTGCTGCTGCTGTTATTGTTGCTGCTGCTGTTATGTTGCTACTGTTATTTTTGCTGCTGTCATGTGCTACTGCTGCTGTATTGTTGCTACTGCTGTGGTTATTGCTGCTGCGTTATTGTTGTGCTGCTGTGTTGTTGCTACTGCTGTTATTGCTGCTTGTGTTATTGTTGCTGCTGTTATTGCTGCTGTGCAGCTGTTATTACTGCTGCTGCTGCTGTTATTGCTGCTGCTGTTGTATTGTTGCTGCTGTTATTGTTGCTGCTACTGTTATTGTTGCTACTGCTGTTGGTTATTGTTGCTGCTTATGTTGCTGCTGCTGCTGCACTGTATTGTTGCTACTGCTGTGGTTATTGCTGCTGCTGCCACTGCTGCTGCTGCCACTGTTATTGCTGCTGCTGTTGGTTTGTTGTGCTGCTGGTTATGTTGCTGCTACTGTTTGCTGCTGCTACTGTTATTGTTGCTACTGCTGTTGATTGCTGCTGCTGCTGCCTGTTATGCTGCTGCTGCTGTTGGTTATGCTGATGTGTTGCTATGTTATTGTTGCTACTGCTGCTTTATTGTTGCTGCTACTGTTATTGCTGCTGCTACTGTTATTGTTGCTACTGCTGTTGGTTATTGCTGCTGCTGCTCCTGTTATTACTGCTGCTGCTGCCACTGTTATTGCTGCTGCTGTTGGTTATGTTGCTGCTGTTATTGTTGCTACTGCTGTTGGTTATTGTGCTGCTGCTGTTATTGTTGCTACTGTTATTGTTGCTGTGTGTTGGTTATTGTTGCTGCTGCTGTTACTGTTGTTGGTTATTGCTGTTACTGTCTTGCTGCTGCTGCTGCTGCTGCTGTTATTGTTGCTACTGCTGATGATATTGCTGCTGCTTCTGGACTTGCTACTGCCAATACATACATGACACGCTGCTATGAGTAAGAAATGCTTTTGCTGTACAATATAGCATACATGAATTACCCGTAGCAAATCTATTAAGGTGGAGCTGGGAAAGATGGAGGGTTTCTGAAAGTGCGCTACACTGCTACAGCAAATGCTGACCAAGTATTTGAAGATTGAGCAATGAGCTCATTGGCTACTGATACAGCAGGAACCAATCAGCTGTTCTGCAAGCAGAGTTAAGGACCTATCAACCTGCGCCATCTAGAGTTTCATGACAGAACTTTGTATTTAGGCTATATATTGAAACAGATGTATATGACATGCTTCATTTAGTGTTTTTAACAAAAAAAAAAAAAAAAAAAAGACCAAAAATGTTTGTTAAACACAAAATGTTTTTTATTTCCTGTTTCCATTTTTCATTTATAATGATAATCATTTGTTTTTCGAATATAAGTTTCACAATTTTCATGTCAGGCAATATATAACAGTATATTCAGGATATTTAATAAGATACATCTAGTTTCTGAGCAGTGTTTTTACAGAGAGTGAAGAAAGAATAAGACAACCGTCTCACTATGAAGGACAGATGAGAAACCGGGATGAGCCTGTGAGCAGTCATCCGGCGAAACTCAAAGTAACGAGCGTGTCGCGTTATTGGATTGGAGAGAAACACAGACGGGGACAAAGAGCTCAAAGGTGCCGTCAGTGTGTGTGAGTGAGTGAAAAACTCTGTAATGAGTTTTTAGTAGCGCAGGTGTGTTTGTCGTTGCCATTGTTTGTGTAAGCCCGTGTTTTTCGCCATGTGTCATCGATGATATTGTCAGAAGCGTGTAGGTTCAATTGAAGCTGTAAAGGTGCGGTCACACTAGCGAAATTCGGGCGAAATTTCGCGGGCAGTAGCGTAGCAATGTATGAAGAACTGCTCACGGTAAAATACCATAAAAGAACATTTACATGACCAACTCGTACACGAGCGAGATGTACATGGGGAACACTTTCGCTCTCACGTGAAACTCCCAATCGCGCAAATTCCTGACTGGAATTCGCCCACGAGATTGTGCCGAGCAACGGTAAATGTGACCGCGCCTAAACACTCAGTTACACATATGACATCATGCACCGTTTCAATGGTGATGTCCCAAATTCCTGCCTGACTGAATATTTCGTCTTACGGAAATGATTAAACCGTATGAAAATGTAAGTGATCTACACACGCAGCGGTATACAAACGCTCGATGCAGCGATGCATCCATCGCTGCTGCATCTAAAATACATAAGTTGAAAAGAATGTGCAATAATTCGATTTACCATATCCTAAAAACATATAAAATCTATTCCATGACATAGAGCGGTCAGGCAGCACACGTGAAGTAGATCTTAGTAAACGTACGGCAGGCAGCGTAAGTTTAGCACGCGGCTAATCTAGTTATTAGTCACTGCTCTTTTGTAAACATTGAACTGTTCCCAACATCAGGCCCGTAAGTTCTGTTCTGATGTGCAACGGATGAACTAGTGACGTTAATTTAAATGTTCGGCCGCATTTGGCTCTTTTTTTCCCACACTTTTCTAACACACACCCTCAAATGTTTCAAATGCACAACACTGTGGCAGTAACCCAGTAGAAACACAGCACATTCACAACTGGGGGCGAAATTAAGGATTGGATTGTAAAAAACACGAAAGAAAAGAAAACAGACAGGCTGGCCGCCTGCACATCGACAATGGCAGGCTAGTGGTTCGCTAATAATCACTACGCTAAGACCTTCCCGATAACCTGCTCGCTAATCAGGGCGGCTTTGACTCGAATCCCCTTGAACATCCAAATGTCAAATCACATGATAAAAATCTAAGATCCTACCAAAGCTAAGAAGAAATGAACTAAAGTTTTGAGAAATATATTCATCTAATGTTCGCATCATTTTCTCGCTGTGTGCTAAAGTGCAGCTAACCCATGATGTGCTCAACAACAAATGAATTAAAAAAACACTTTTTGGGAAGAAAAACACGTTTTTATGTTCATTCATCTACATTAGTAAATATTGGATTGGCAAATTTGTCTTTTTTTTTCTTTTCTTCGTAACTACTCTTTTCGTTAACTACCCCAGATTCAATATTATTTACAAGTATTAACAGTACACTCTTGGACCAGAAGGTATTGCTGTGTACACATTTAGAAAGATGGGTCGAACCGTTCTGGACAAAATGGAGCAAATACATTATTAGTCGTTTGGGGAAATTAATCGTGAAACAAATGGCGAACTGATATGGCGCAGCTTAAAGCTGATTGGCTAATGTGTAAATCGTTGAGTGCAATCTGAGCGTGTGCGGAACGTCAGCCAATCGTTTCAGTTTAACATAGCTTGTGTGTGTGTGTGTGTGCGTTTGTGAACATTACAGTGTTACAAAAGTGTTTTCACAAACATTGTCATATAAAAAATAAAAACCACGAATCAGATAATAAATAAATAACATCATAAATGTACCTCAATTCATCAATAAATAAATAAATAAACTGATGGATGGATAAAACAGATATCAGGTTAAGAGCGCGATATATCTCACTGTGACGGATATGGAAAGTTATGGCTCTGTTTATTAATCAATCATATTAGCACTTTTATCTACGCATTTCATTATTCATTCAGATTTTATTTATTATAAATGACGTTGAATTTGAGCTGATTTGACTTGTCTAATTTGTGTACACACTCAAGTCACATAAAAGCTATTTTTATAGACTAAACGAATGAATCCAAGTCGCATTTCACCTCAATATCAAAAGAAATAAGTAAGATATTATATTTTGCATACAGAAAATGAAGCTTATTTTAGGGCCGGATTTTTCACATTTGACATTATTTTCATGACAATTAAGCACAAATGTGGAAAATACGTTTGCCATGAAAATAATTTAACAATTATAAAAGTAATTTTCTTTACGTAAAATCTAAATTCTCAAATGATTGTGGTCCCTCTGAATTCACTGGATTGTTCATGATTATGTCTGAATTGTTTGTCTAGATATTTAGAAAGGCTCGATGATATTCTCCTGCTCTCTTGATTTGACTTTGGAACGATATCAGCTGGGTATGACGACAGTCAAGAGTACTCGAAACACACAGAGATACAAAGACACACGCACTCACGCACGCACACAGAAATCATCATGTAGACCCGAGTATGAGGACAGACAAATACATTAAACACTTTGAGATATGATTGACTCCTCCTACAATCTCCTGTGTGTGTGTTTGTGTATGTGTGGCAGATGTAGTTGCTCTACACTTTGTCGATGCGCAGCTTGAAGGACACGCGGCCAGCGAACTTGTCTCTCTCGCTGAAGTAAGTGAAGGCATTAGAGTTGATCTTACACTCCACATTGACGTCTGTGTTGAGAGAGATGTTTGTGAACTTCACGGCCACCAGAGGCTGAGAGTAATTCACCTGAACAAACACACACAGAGTGGTTACACACATATATAATCACATTAGTGCGTATGAGTGAGTGCGTGTGTGTGTGTATATATATATGTGTGTTCTTGCCTGTGCTCTCTTGCCGTAGTATGGATAGTACATGAGGTTGAAGGCTGCGTTTGGAGGGAAGTATGCGATTTCACCGATGCTCTCCGAATCCTCCTTCTACACGGAACAAGAGAGAAATCTCAGTGCGACGTAAAGCACAGTGATTCTCAACCAGATGACTTAAAAGATTTAAATAACTATAAACTATTTTATTTTACAACTGTGTTTTGTCTTTGAAAACCTGGATATGTGGAGGAAGCCTGAATTTAACTCTGTAAAGCCTAACTTATGATGTCTATTTTCAATGGAACCGTTTATTAAACCTAAATACAAATAAATACGTTTATATGCACAACAAGTTTTTTGTTGAGCATCATCAGGCTTTCATGGCTCATATAGTATGATATAATGAGAATATGGAGGAAAAAACAGCTCAATCATACATACACAAAAAGGTTGAGAACCACTGGTATAGATAGTTAAAGACTAGAAACTAGATAGTTAAACCATAGAAACTAAAGAACCATGATGCAACGCTTCAACTAACCACTGAAAGCACTGTGTGCACTAATTCAGCATGTGTACTACTCTAAGGTTAGGGTTTATGGGATGCTAAGTGTGCATTCTAGTCTGTTTCTTACCCACTCATTTCCATCTTTATATCTCTGAGTACGGAGGGATGCAGTGAACAGACATAATTCATGCTTGACTGGCTGTTAGTGATGAGTTTGTCATGATGATTGGCTGAAGGTCAGTAGATCTCACTCACCTTTGCTCCACAGGTGACGTACGGAGCTGTACTGTTCCTACTTGGCTTCATCCCAATCACCTGCAGAAGAGTCAACACTCGTGAGCAAATGAACACAGAGCTGATTTTCTGCTTCATTTATCATCAAAAAGACTAAAGATCAACTTTTAAAGATCAAAGTGCACAACAAATAAAATTACTGGCTCTTAAAAGAAAGAATCGATTCTAAACTGCTGAAATGAGAAACTGTTACAACCCGAATTCCGGAAACGTTGGGACATTTCTTTAATTTGAATGAAATGAAAACTAAAAGACTTTCAAATCACATGAGCCAACATTTTAATCACAATAGAACATAGATAACATAACAAATGTTTAAACTGAGAAATTTTACACTTTTATCCGCTAAATGAGCTCATTTCAAATTTGATGCCTGCTATAGGCACGGGGGCAACAAATGGCTGAAAAAGCAAGAAATTTTGAAAAGATCATCTACAGTGCATAACATCATCAAAAGATTCAGAGAAACTGGAGAAATCTCTGTGCATAAGGGACAAGGCCGAAGACCTTTATTGGATGCCCGTGGTCTTCGGGCCCTCAGACGACACTGCATCACTCATCAGCATGATTGTGTCAATGACATTACTAAATGGGCCCAGGAATACTTCCAGAAACCACTGTTGGTAAACACAATCCGCCGTGCCATCTGCAGATGCCAACTAAATCACTGTCGGTAAACACAATCCGCCGTGCCATCTGCAGATGCCAACTAAACCACTGTCGGTAAACACAATCCGCCGTGCCATCTGCAGAGATGCCAACTAGCTCTATCATCAAACCTATATCAGGCATGAATGGGACCAAATTCCAACACCAAAACTCCAGAAACTCATAACCTTGATGCCCAGACGTCTTCACACTGTTTTAAAAAGAAGAGGAGATGCAACACCATGGTAAACATGCCCCCGTCCCAACTATTTTGAGACCTGTAGCAGTTCATTTTGTGCATAAAATTGTAAAATTTCACAGTTTAAACATATGTTATGTTATCTACGTTCTATTGTGAATAAAATATTGGCTTGTGTAAATTTGAAAGTCTTTTAGCTTTCATTTTATTCAAATTTAAAAAACGTCCCAACATTTCTGGAATTCAGGTTGTAGATTCCTATGTAACATTGTAACAAATTTGCATAATGCCAGCCTATGGTGTTCATTGGCTTCTGGCAAACAATGTCTAACAGACTGGGTCGTCTGACCAATCAGAGCAGAGTAGACCAATCACAACAGACTGGGACATTTGACCAATCAGAGCAGAGTAGACCAATCACAACAGACTGGGACGTCCGACCAATCAGAGCAGAGCAGGCTCTTGGAAAGGCGAGGTTTAGAGAGACTGAATCTTTGAACCAACCGTTTTCAGACTCTTTGAGAAATGTTGATGCTGCAATGTGTATTATGAGACAATTAATGTGTTTTTTTTACCTTGGATGCATGTTAATCTGTTACAGGAGACTCCAAAACTAAATTAGGAACCATTAAAATGGCATAGTAGTGGCACTTTAACAAAAAGTAACTGAGCTAGTGACGGGCACTTTCGAAACAATGCTTTGTGAAGCTTTGAAACCTTTGTACAACATTTGTTTTGAACCAGTGATTTGGAGCATGTATCAAACTTCCCAAGTTATTTGATTTCAATAAATGAGGCTTCGTTATGTCATAACTGTTTTTAAATGTTTCGAAATTTTAATGGTTCGCCGCAAACGGGCGATGATCTCTGTGAACCCATGATTTCTGATGCTATTCGCAGTTCAAATTTGTGTTCGTATTATCGTCTGCACAGTTTAAGTTTACTGCAAGTTTACAGTAAAGCAAATGTACTGAACTAAACATTTTCTATTTGATACATATATATTTTAAAAAATAATTTGTCCTCTAAAACTGCTAGAAAATCAAAACCATATGTCTAACCAAGTTGTGTTCCAAATTTGAGGTTAATATAACAAAAATTGAGACTCTAAGTAATGTTTCCATTTCAAACCGGTTTTCACAGGTATTGAATAATACCTAATTTATTATAATTACTAAAATATGTGCAAAGAGTCCAAAGTGAAGCAGCAGAGAAGAGGTTATGGCTCATTTTGCATGCTTTGAACATCTACTACATACTGAAATCATCTATAGTGTGGTGTGCACCTCCGTTACAGTGATCTGTGCTGTGATTGGCCAGTTACCCGGTTGAGTTTGATAAGCACGCAGGGTTTGCCATCCTGGTAGCCGTAGGTGCGGTCGATGATTCCGGAACAATCCTCCAGCATGGTGCGGTTGAACTGGCAGGAGCGTTTGGGGTTGTTGCGCACCTCCCCGCTGTCCTCCTGGATGAAATACTGGTCTGGGGTGCAGGCATCATTGCTCATCACCTGCTGAGAGTTATTATAAGCTGCGGGAAAACAGAAGAAGATTTTTTTATTGTTCCATCTTCTGATGTTACTGTAGTGGGATTATTAGCATTAACTTAAACTATTATTAACATTGGTAACATGTTACAATAAGGTCTCATTTGTTAACATTACTTAAGGTATTAACTAACAATGAGAAATAGATCTACTACAGTATTTATTAATTTTTGTATTGTATGTTCATCTTGAAATAGACCTGAAATAGATTAAAGTTGACCTGGAAATAAATGAAAACTAAAAGTGTAATAAAAATTAATTAAATATAAATCAAAATATTTAAAAAAGAACGAAAACATAAAGACTAAAAACTAAACTAAAAATTAAAACAAAAACAGAAAATATCAAAAGGCTCAAATCAAATTATTAATAAAAACTATAATAATATATAAATAATGTAGCATATTACTGTTAACTAAGACTATTAAAAAATTGTTTATTGAAATAAAGCTGAAATAAAATGTTTAAAAGGTTAAATGTTTAAAAAGCACTAAAATTACTCACTCTAAAAAATAGCTGTAAAAAAATAAACAAATTTACACAGTAAAATGCCATTTTCTATTGAAACATTGATATACCGTAAAAACAGTGCATTCTGGGTAATAACGGCAGATATTACGCAGAATGCATTGTAATATACAGAAGTAATATACCATAAAAACAATGCATTCTGGGTAATATTTGTCATTTTCAAGAAAGTAGCCTATAGGTTACTTTCTCGAAAATGACAAATAATATCTGCCAGAATGCATTGTTTTCACAGTATATTACTGTTTCCGTAAAAATGGTGGAAAATGGTATTTTATTGTGTAAATTTGTTTAATTTTTTAAGGTTATTTTTTTAGAGTGTAACTGGAAAACTAAAACTAAAACTGATATAATAATAAATTAAACCTAAATAGTAATATTTTAAAAAGAACAAAACTAATAAAAATGACAAAAGCACATGAAAAATTCCTAAAAAATGTCACATCTCTCTATTGACTTACGTGCGAGGAAGTTGTCCAGGGCCTGAACGTATGAGTCCCAGCTCTCTGTTTTCTCCACATTATAAATGATTTCTAGAGATTCTCCTTTTGGCCGAATCATCATGCCTAGAAACACGCACAAAGTTGCATGACTGTGTGTGAAGGTGATGGCATCAGTTTGTGCATGCCTTTATATTGTGTATTTGTACCTGGTGTAGCCAGACGGTCCTGCCAAGTTGGCTTATAATCGTCCAGCGTCAGCAGCATCACATACATGGTGAGGCAGAACATGCCGGCCAGACACGTGTAGAAGATCAGGTAGAACAACAGAATCAGACCTGCAGCACACAGAGGAACATGCGTTTATTATTTCAATACTTCATCGTATTGATTCTAACCCTTCACATATACAAGCACAAAAACGTTAAATATTTAACCTTTTTTACCTGTATACTTTAAATATACTTTGTTCATTTTATCAAGTATGCTTAAGTAAAGTTCTTTTAAGTATACTCTATGTTGTAAGTATACTAATATCAATGCACTAGTAGTATACTTGTAATTAGGGCTGGGCGATATATCGCATGCGATTGTCACGCACATTTCGTCAGTAAAGCCGGTTCCCTGATTACCGCTAAATCGCCATCACCTCCTTTCAAATGGAGCGGCATTTAATAGACAGAGCCGTAGTTCACTGACAAGCTATGCAATATCGCGTTCATTATCGAAGGCGATTCATCTGCGATAGTGAACGCGATATTGCGTGGCTTGTCAGTGAACTACGGCTCTGTCTATTAAATGCCGCTCCATTTGAAAGCAGGTGATGGCGATTTAGCGGTAATCAGGGAACCGGCTTTACTGACGAAATGCGCGTGACAATCTCATGCGATATATCGCCCAGCCCTAATTGTAATTGTACTAAATACTACTTGGGACAAAATTGGCCCACTTTTTAGTGTATAAAAGTATAGTTTTAAGTATACTTTATGTATACAGATCTCTACGATAGAGATCTGTTGTTGTCATGGTAGAATCTCTCGCCGGTGAATCCACCTGTGGACTTCTCCTTCCCAGATCTGAGTGTCTTTGCTGATGGAATCAACTCTAAATCCCACTTTAACGGGTCGAGTCAGCGACCGAGGAAGCGAGGGAGAAGAGGTGGGGTACATGAAAGATTGAGAAAGAGACCGCTGTCTCGAATACCGCTTCCATCTATTATCTTAGCAAACGCTCGGTCATTACGCAATGAGATTGAGGAACTTCATGCACATGTTCGTTTTCAACACAAATTCAGAGACAGTTGTTTGCTTGCAATCTCGGAGACTTGGCTATCGAAATGGACTCTGATAAAGAGCTGCTAATTAATGGATTTAGTGGCCCATTTCGAACTGACCGCGACTCTGGGATAACTGGCAAGACGCGAGGCGGGGGGGACTATTTATATGTGAATGAACGCTGGTGCAAGACTGTTGTCGTGAGAGAGAAACTATGTACAAAGAACATTGAGCTGCTCAAGTTATCCCTCCGGCCTCATTATCTGCCTAGGGAGTTTCCCCAAATTTTTGTGTCTGTGGTGTACATTCACCCAAAGGCGAATGTGAACTTGGCTATGGAGTATTGAGAAGAGTTTTATGAAATATCAGTCACTATCCCCAGATACTTTTATCATGGGCGATTTTAATAATTGTATATAGGAAAAATCAGTAAAGAACATGTATGGGTATGTAAAGTGTCCAACTAGGTATGAAAGGACATTGGACCAATGCTATGGCTCTATTAAGGGTGCATACAAAGCTTCTCTCTTACCTCCTTTGAGTTCGTCAGATCACAATTGTATTCATCTAATTCAATGTTATACTACTGAACTGAAGAGGGGAAAACAAAAACTGTGAAATCTTGGACTGATGATGCTATTGAGAACTGCTTTTCAATGAGGGGGATTTGCTTGAAGTTACAAATGTACAGAAATTAATTAGACAAGAAATTAGGAGGGCAAAAATACGTTATAAGGACAAAGTGTAGACAAGAACAAACTGTATGGGCACAGTATGGGACAGTCTTAAATTAATGACAGGCTTAAATAATGGATGTAGAAAACAAGTGAAAGTAACCGGTTATGAGCTAGATAGTGCCCTTGCAGAGGATTTTAATAAATTTTATGCTAGATTTGAAGAGCAGAATGGTGGCATAAGGCATGAGTTCTATAATTCCTCTCAAGAGGGAAGTTTATTTGTTTCTTTTAATGTAGAAAATGTAGTCAATCTTTTTAAACAATGTAAAATTAAAGTGAGTCCTGGTCCGGATGGAATAAGATAGGGTCCTGCAACAGTGTGCAGAAGAATTGGGTCCAATCTTTACTTATATTTTTAATTGGTCTTTTGAGGTTCAGTATGTACAAAAACTTTGGAAACAGTTGATCATTATTCCAGTAGCAAAAAATAATTGTCCTAAAGGCTTGACAGATTATAGACCATTAGTAATGAAGGTATTTGAGAAATTAGTAAAAGAGGTATTATTGGAAAAAATAAAACCATTTCTTGACCCGATGCAATTTGCCTACAGGGCGGGGAGAGGTGTGCAGGATGCAACACTGACCTTAATGGACCTGTTGTATAAACATCTGGAGGGTAGTAGTAACCATGTAAGGCTATTATTTGTAGATTTTTCATCTGCTTTCAACACGATTCGACCAAGCTTGTTGGTTCTGTGGATGCAAGAATGGCCGCTTGGTTGCTAGATTTCCTTACAAATAGGTCTCAGAGGGTAAGAATTAATGGTGTTTTGTCAGGACCTATAATTACATCTATTGGCTCCCCATAGGGGTGTGTACTCTCTCCTCTCCTCTATATCCTATACACAAATGAGTGTCGTAGTCAGCTTGAGAATCGCTACATTCTTAAGTTTGCTGATGATACAGTTATTGTAAGTTTGTTGGTTGGTGAGGAGAAGGAACACGGGCCTATTGTCGAGTATTTTGCAAACTGGTGTCGAGAGGCGGGTCTACTTCTGAATGCTGGGAAAACCAAGGACATGTGCATTGACCTGCGGCGAAATCAGACAGCAGCTCCATGTACTATTGTCGATAATCAGTTGATTGAACTGGTTGAAAGTTATAAGTACCTAGGTACTATTATCGATAATAAACTAAATTTTTCAGAGAATACCGATAGATTGTGTACGATGAGCCAACAAAGACTTTATTGTCTGCGGAAATTAGATAAATTTAATATTGATAGGACATTGATGACTGCTTTTTATAAGGCATATATTGAATCGATTTTAACCTTTTCATTGATTTGTTGGTTTGCCTCTTTAAAGGTCAAACAGAAGAATTCTCTCTCAAAGGTTTTAAATAACTGAAGACATTGGGTGTAAAATTGCCCGGGTTGTCAGATTTGTTTAATATTCAGGTGATAAAGAAAGCGCAGCATATCATATCTGACACATATTTATATTGCTTCATTTAGTATACTTGGATTCATGAATATGCAAATTAGTCCCTGCCTCCACTTAATCACTCCAGCTCAGACTACATGATCCACTCACTCAACTGTAGTAAACGCTGCACAGTGGCAAATGGAAATACTGGTTTAATTCAGCCATATATGTTTGAACCAGAAACTGATTCAGAAGAAGTAATGTGTTTTATGTATCACTTTCTAAAATGTCGGACACATAACGGTAATTAATATGCTAATGTTACACAAACCATGTTCCCGTCAGACAGATGCTTTCTGAAAATCAGCATCCTTAAAAACACTTTGAACATCATAGAAAGTCAGTGGGGAAAAGCCCCGCCCACACGTGATGGGATTGGTCACATATTTGTGATTTAGAAAATGGGTGATTTTCACTCTAGAAAATTAGAGCCACACATCTAACCAAGTTGTGTTCCAAATTTGAAGTTGATATCACACAAAAGATGTGATTGGATAACAGGACTAACCAGTGGACCAATGGCATCGCTGCATCTCAAATGTTGGTTTGGTGGTTCTGAAACGCCTGAGTCGAAGTCTGTCATTTGGTTTAATTCCTTCCAGAAGCGTCTCACAGGATTGTGTTCCCAAACACCAGCATCCGAGCGCAAGAGAACATGACAGCGTTTATTGTGTTTCGTCTGACGCTCTGAGACCAACTCATTTATGTTGGAGGAAAAAGAGCCACAGTTTCTTCCCTGATTACAGCAACTTCCATTTTTTATTACAGATATGTTGCGCCAATTTCCCAGGAAGTGATGATTTTGTACTCTTGAACACATGGGATGGAACCGCTGCCTTATTCGTAAGTATGGACTTGCTACTGCTAATAGATACACAAACATGCTGCTGCTGCATAAATAGACAGACATAAATCCTGTAGCAGATCTAGGCAGGTGGAGCTGGGGAGGTGGAGGAGTTCAGAGATTACAGCAAACACTGAACCAGGCTATATAAATGTTCAGCAAGCAGCTCATTGGCTGCAGGATCAGCAGAAGCGAATCAGCTAGAGCCATGCAGGAATGATGTGATTTCTTGCAGATTGCATGTAAAGAACCATCAGCCTGCGCCATCTAGAGTTTCATGACTGAACTACACTCTAAAAAATCTTAGGTTATTTTTTCTACCCAAGTCCTGGGTTGAGCCTTTTGGGTCATTTTTTTGGGTTATTTTTCCAGTGTTTGGGTAGTTTTTGTGTTCCCCAGCTCCTGGGTCAGACGTAACAACCCAGTGTTTAAGTAGCTTTTGTTTTACCCAGATCCTGGGTCAGACGTAATAACCCAGTGTTTGGGTAGTTTTTGTGTTACCCAGATCCTGGGTCAGACGTAGCAACCCAGTGTAACCCAGTGTTTGGGTAGTTTTTGCGTTACGCAGATCCTGGGTCAGACGTAGCAACCCAGCGTAACCCGGTGTTTGGGTGGTTTTTGCGTTACCCAGCTCCTGGGTCAGACGTAACAACCCAGCGTAACCCGGTGTTTGTGTGGTTTTTGCGTTACGCTACCTACCTCCAGACGTAACCCAGTGTAACCCGGTGTTTTTACGTTACCCAGCTCCTGGGTCAGACGTAACAACCCAGCGTAACCCGGTGTTTGGGTGGTTTTTACATTACCCAGCTCCTGGGTCAGACGTAACAACCCAGCGTAACCCGGTGTTTGGGTAGTTTTTGCGATACCCAGCTCCTGGGTCAGACGTAACAACCCAGCGTAACCCGGTGTTTGGGTAGTTTTCGCGTTACCCAGCTCGTGGGTCAGACGTAACATCCCAGTGTAACCCAGTGTTTGAGTTATCACGGACTGTTTGCGCCCTCTTCAGGAGAGAGCAGTGCAGCTCTGTCAAATTGGTGCATGTCTTCGGTAAAATACAGGATTGTGTGCGTTTTATTTTATCTAAAAATTTGTTATTGTTCTATATATCATTTAATTTTCTACATACAGGCACGATGTAAGTCACCTAAAGGAGTGTCCCATTGGTTAAAAAAACAACCAAATTTACTGGGTAAAATTAACCCAACATGTGTTCTGTCCTATATTTACCCAGCCCTTGCATTGAAAACAACCCAAATTTAAAAGTATTAACTATATGATGATACTTAATAGTTAAGATAATAATAGTCATTTCTTTTTCTTTTTTTTTTTGTAAAGATTTTTATTGGAAATATACATACAAAGTGTAAAATATGCAAATGCATTAGAAGTATCTGCATTATTCCTCTTTTCTTTATAACACATAACAGATAGATAGATAGATAGATAGATAGATAGATAGATGTGTCCAGCAGAGGAACCACAGGTGTAAAAAAATCACATTAATGACCAGCATAATCCACTATCTAACCACAAACAAACACAATACTGACTGTCTTGACCAATCAGAATCAAGTATTCCTGAGTGCCGTGTAATAATTCAGATGAACTGTGATAATGTCGGCAGTGCATGTGACCTAGATTCCCCTCTATTCACTCCATCTTCATGTCATCTGCGTGTTTCTCATTCGTCCATCACTGAGCAAATGTCAGGACAGACTGCGAGTGAGTAAATCCTCTTACAGTAAAACCACAGTGTTATCAATCTCTCTCTCTCTCTCTCTCTCTCTAGCTATTATACTCGTTCTGTTATCTTTCTCTCTCTCTCTCTCTCTCTTTGATCTCTTTCATTTTTCTAGCATTTATTTTAGGTCTTTGTCTTATATGTCGCCCCATCAGTGTCTCTCTCTCTCTGAGTGGGGGGATGGGAGTCAGATTAGTGTCTTCTTCTCTCACTGGCTGCTCTGCCACTGATGTCATCGATGCTCTTGGCCAATCAGATGCCGCAACACATATGAAAGCTGGTCAGTGAACTCATCTGACATAATTTGACACTCACACGTAATTATGAGGATTTTCCATAGACAAAATGATTTTTATACTGTACAAACTGTATATTCTCACCCCTAAACCTGCCCATCACATATTTACAGTGTCAGAAAACATCACTTTATAAGCTCTTTTCTTCATGGGGATCAAAAAATATCCCCACAAGGTCAAAAAATTCAGGTTTTACTATCTTGGTCCTTACAATGTAGGTTAAACAAGAACACACACACTGATCTGCCTTTGATTTGGTCTGTATCAGCAGAATTTGATTGATTACTTTGAATGTGGATTAATTAACAGATAGTGCAGTTTAATTATGATTTTATGTGTCTAAACGCATTCAGATGTGTGTGTCCACCTCGACTTTTCCATCAAAATCCATTGAAATGTGCGGAAATCTGACATTTAAAACAAACTCTGATGATAAATTTGCATATTTAGTCTATATTATGAATGAATATGACAGAACTCATATCTTTTGCATTTTGGGTTTGGTGCTGCTTAATTAAATTTTAATTATGCTTATTAAAAGCATACAGTAGAATATAATAATTTAGTTTCTGTTCACAGTTTTCCAGTGGGCAAACTACTATATTAATTTATTTATAAACGCTCATGAGAGACGCATCAGGTCATTTGTGTGTGTATTTCTCTCTGTGCAACACACACACACACACACACACACACACTCAGTGACTCAGCTAAAAGTCATTTACCAGATGTGCACTGAAGTGATTAATAATGCATGCATTACTATGACATACGCACGCATATTAAATAACATACACAAACAAAAGCAAATGTGAGCTCGTGACAGACAGCGCAGACAGAAGTGAACATACACACATATATATACATGATGTGTGTGTGTGCATATATCGTTATATAACCGCTGATGGATGATGCTGCTCCGGATATGAGCAAAATCACGTCACGTCACGTGAGCGCGCGCGAGCCGAGGACACTCGCCGATAACCTTGCGCGCGCTGATCGATTAGCGATCGGAATGATTAGGTGTGTGTGTGTGATCTGTTCAGCGATGATCGCACGGAGACCGATGCTTCCTCATTATAACACATAATCTCATTGCACCCGTTGACCTTTAATGCACACGGAGGAGCGCGCGCGCACACCCGAGAGCGCGCAACAGCAGCAGAGAAGCATCGTCAGATTGTCCTTTAATACATTAGGGCCTGGTGCATTCACACACACATACACACACACACACACGGCTGCCCAGCAGACGCATTGCGCAACACGTTCCGGTAAAACGGTTGAAATGAATGAAATACCGGCGGTTGCGCTCGCGCATCAGGGCATCACCGGAATAACACGACCCGTTATGTTCCTTATATAACGCGCGCACACACACACCGGCGGACACTCACCCCAACTGCTCGCCGTTCTACCGAGCAGTTCGTGCGTCCGCGGGTTCCAGAAGAATTCCTTCCAGTCCCCGGAATCCTTCTTCTCGTCCTCTTTGGCCATGTCTCCGGTAGATTCTCAGGCGCGCGCTGCGTTTATAACCAATTAGAATAAACGCGATGAAACGGCTCGTGCCGATGGATGCGAGAGGGCAGTTTTGTTTTATTTCGCTTCGTTTTGCGGCTCGGTCGGGCGGATTTTCTCTCTCTTCACCGTTTGTGAACCGAGCGGAGTGCCGCAGCGCGCGCACTAATCCAGAGATACTGCGGTAAAAACGCGCTGAGCGCACGCGCACCCGGTAAAACCTCCCCGCCCCCCCTCCTCCTCCACCCCCACCCCACCCCATCTTCTGCGGAACAGAAGCTTCGAAATCCTCCACCCTCCCCCATCACACACACACACACACATACATAAATACACACACTCCATCAGCAGTTCTGCAGCCAATGGCATCTCTCCCCTCTCTTCAAGCTCCGCCCTCTTCTGGTCCAGAGGCTCTGCATCCGCCCGTCTGTCTGTCACACGCAGGTGATGCTGGAGTTTATTTATTCTCGCTAATCAATTGTATCTTGATCCACATGTCATGAAGAGGAAAGCACACTCTCATCTGTCTGTCTGTCAGTCTGTTTTTCTGGTTCTGGTTTCAATGACATGAATAATGATGGAACATTATGTACAGACGCAGCAGACACCGGGCAGAACATTGTTATTATAAATAGAACAGCAGCAAATACATCTCTGCAGTAAAGAACAACATGTTAAGAGCTACTGTAAGATCATTTCAGTGAGAAATCACACCTGTCTGTGACAGCAGCCAATCAGAAGTGTTCTCTGCCTGTCAATCAATCAACATTCAAACCAACATGCACTGAAGCGTTTATCATTGCTTTGGCACAAAATGTATTCAGTGAAGGAGATGTTTTTCTTCCAGAACGGGTCATGTGATGCTGGTGGAGGAAAATGTTTTGTGACTTGCTTCTTCAAAGTGGCTCAGATCTGGTGACTGTGCAGGAAATGTTCAACTTCACTTTCATCTTCATCAGACCACTCTGTCTCCAGTCTTGCTGTGTGTATTTGTGCATCATCATGCTGATAAACGGGTACAATCAAAGACTATAGATATAGAAATGGGTGAAAATGCAACATGCAATATCGCGGAATACGTCACACCTTCTAATCTAAATAAAAGAGCCAATCACTGATTGATTGATAAAGTCATGCGTCACTGCAGCTGCCGTTAGAGGCTCCGATTCCCATAGAAACCCAAGACTCGCACTTAGGACTGCACATGCGCATTGGCTCGTCTAGCCTGAAAAATAAGCTTTTTTAAAAGGGTCATGAATTGAGAAATGAACTTTTCCTTGAGCTTTTGATATATAAGAGGTCATTGTACTATAAGAATATCCTGTAAGTTTCAGAACTGAAAACTTCCTTGTTGGTCCAATAAAAGCTTTTATTGACACCAGACCCAGCGAACAACTGGAATGTGCCTATAGATAGGTGAAACTCCGCCTCTGCAGAAGAAATCAACATCTACTTCATCATTGCATCATTAGCCCCACCCACTGGTGTGTTAGTGAGATGAGGAGGAGGGAAGAGCGATACAGGACTAAAATGACATTACCTTTCAAAGGATCCTAATGCAGGAATATGGTTATTTATTTTCAACAATGTGAATGTCTCAGTTGAGCTTTATTTATTTGTATTTGGTACATTTCACTGTGGATTCTTTGGTAAATCAGTCGCATTTCAGACTTTTAGGATATGGATTCGACAGTAATGCAACAACATGTCAGTAACTGTGTTCATTCTAATGCCTGATCTGATATTATGATTCATGTACAGTCAGATGATCTTTGTTGTGTGTCAGTAAATCAAACCAGAACGCTCAACTTCACCTTGTTTCTCTTATTAGGATGAAAATAATCTGTTATTTAAACTGTGATTAAATTATTATAAAGAAAGCGATCAAAATCTCCCTGTCAATCAAACAGTTTATCAGTGGAGTTATCGCGCCAAAACTCCCGTTTTATTCAATGAATCTCTTAGTTATATTGTGTTTGCACTGTTGGTTATGATGAAAGCATTCGTTAGTGTGCAGAAATTGAGTTACAATGAAGAGATCACTGCTTTCATGAGCTCAACAACATGTTTGTGATCGACTACAGTGTTCATCACTGCAACCTTTCATGCCACGATCTAAATATAATGCAACACTTTTCACGATTAGTTAACCTTGAGAGCTGTAATAGTAAAAACACGCTAAAAGCTATTTCAAATGGAAAGATGTCAGCCAATCACAGCAGTGGGTGTTTACACTGAAGTCTCACACAGACACGCCCCTTAAAACAGAGCGTTCAAATCAGAGGGATAAAATCAGGGTAGGAAAAATGCCTTTTATTTATAAATTATGACAATTTTGGATGTAAAAAGCATACTAGCATTATAAGTGCACCCAGGAAACATTATAAAACAATGTAGTTCATGACCTCTTTAATGCCATTTTATCATAAGAAACAACATGTATGGGACGGTTCATGTCAGATTTTATTGCTGACTTTAAATATGTAATTTAATTGGGAAGTTGCCAAGCAGTTTTTGAGATTTCAGGATTCCCCCATTCAAACAGATAGGACTTTGTCTTGGATGCTGAAATAGCTTCCCCAGGGGTGTTGCACATATGGCC